>VXAV01003661.1:495571-510820 GCA_013399715.1 Alectura lathami | reverse complement strand
AGCTAAGCTCATCCTCACAGGCTCATTCTTACGACACAGACTCTCTGTTGAAATGACTGATTCACAGATCTGCTTTAGCACAGCACGCTACCTGGCTGCATGCACAGCGATTCAATCAATGTCCTTCCAGAATTTTCCCTTCCACAGCTTGTTCTCTCCTCCCTGTCCCTCAAATCCCATGTACACTGAATAGTGCGAATCACGGGACTGGCTACTGAAAGTACTGTCATTTGTTCTGCCTGACTCAATGAGATTGTCAGCAATAAACAAACAACCTCTCTCCCAAACTACCGAACACTCATTTTTATTTAAAAGCATCACTCTCAAAATTGACAGTTCCTCTAATGTTTTTTAAACTCATGGCTAAAACAACTATACTTTCAAAATTTTATGAGTTCTTTGAATGTATCCATCTTCCCTCTTGAAGAAGGGAAAATGACTGGCAATCCTTTTTATAGAGCATCCAAGAACATTTAACTAGGTTCTTTAAAATGAAGGTACAGCAGGAAAAACAACTGCTAGCAAAAGAGAAGTGAAACAAAGTTTAGGGTTAAAAAATGCACAAGAAAGAGTTAATTACATATTATTTTCCATATCTAAAGTATGTGTTAATCTAGATAAAAAGCCAAATGTAGTGTAGAATGTACCTGACAAAGTTACACAGAGTGGGAATCAATTACCTTTAAGACTGCCCGTAACAACTGCTAGGTGGGAATTCACTTTTCTTTCTTGTCTGCATGGTATATTAAAGTCTGACCTTCTGAACTATCCTTTAGGTATCTGAATTAATCCATTAGTAGGTGGCACAAATACCTTCCTGTGCCCTTCTCTCTTGTATCTCCAAGGACACAGAAGAAACTTCAGCATCCAGTGGGTGAAACTTACAGCTGATGACCACAAGCTAACATACAGCAGAGTAAAAAGAAAATTAGTACAGTTAGTACAGGAAAGTAAATCTTGCTGACACTTAGTAAAGTGAATTGCACACTGTTGAATATGGGTTAAGGTTCTGCTGAGTTGTAAGACACATGAGTAATGAGATGAAACAGAATGTAGAAACATAACAATGTCCCTGTGTATGTGAGTAAGGTTTTTCACTCTAGATTCAGAGTAACAGATGCAGGGACAGATATGGAAAATACCTGGGGCTAAGGAAAATGCTTCCTAAAAAGAGATTTGAAGTATGACTGTGGTTGTTTTATTTTGTTGGTTGTGGTGAGTTTTTTTTTTTTTTTTAACATTGAAAGGAGGCAAGAGATAAGATAGATATAAGAAAACCTCTCTGTGAACTAGAGAGGAAAATCAAAGAAAGCAGGGTGCCTGAGAACTTGGATTATTCCCATCTCACAGCATAAAGAAAGGGAGAATTTCCACACAGATTTTCAACTTGGGGAACTTTCAGTTAATTACCTGGGTTCACCTTCATCTCCAAAACTAACTTGCATTTAAAAGTATGTTAAACTGAGCAGTCCCATCAAGTACAGAACATCAGACAGATGGCACTCTGGCCCTGGGAGATTAGAGTAAGACTGGAGAGAGAAAAAAAACAAATGAACACAAAAATGCTGCAGAGGGAAACTGTCTATGAATGTTCGTGCAGTGCCTTAATCTCTTCTCCAATGTAGGTATTACAAACATGTGACATTCTGCACAAATTATAACTGATGTGGGTAATGTTGTTGATAGCATTATTGCTTACTTTAACATTACATTACTCCTTCCTTGTACTTCAATTTTTCTATGCAAGAGTTTAGAAGAACACCTTGAGCTCTGAACTGAAGCTCATTGCAGATATCTAGGGCATGTCCACTCTCTTAATGAAATAAAATTGTTGTTGGTGGGGCATGTGAAATGAACTGGAATAATTTAGTCTCCCCAGTGCATGTGTGTATGTTTCAGTAGATGTTTAAATTGTTCCCAAATGTCAGACTAGATGATGATCCATATGGGTTTGTTGTGGATTAATTAAAGATTGTCCTGGGACAGTGCCTAGCCCCTCCTCCACCTCTCCCCTCACGGAAGCTGCACAGAAGAGTGAAAACAAAGGAGGCGCTGAATTGAGATCAAAGTGTTTTACTTAAAATGGTAAAGGAATGTGAGATCATACAATATGAATGGAATTGAGAGCAATAAATCTGACAGAATGGAAAATACATATATAGGGAAAAGGGAGAGTCTCCTGACTGTGTTGTCCACAACGGCAATCAGAAGCAAAAGGTAAGAGCTCCTGGAAGCCAGAAACCATGTGGGAAGGGACAGGAGCATTTTGGGAGCTGTAGTTCTCCCTCAGCATCCCTCCCAACTCTGTCAGTTTATTACATGCTGTCATGATATGGTATACTTATGGAAAGCCATGACAGGGTTGCACTGGGAACTACATACCCTGTGTTCTGCTGGCAACTACCTTTTGATGAACACACAACTCAACATAAACTGTATTCCTACTCTTTGAGCAAATCTGATGTAATAGATAATAAAGCTCCGTTATTTAGAATGCATGTTTAACCTTGGCACTTGTTTTCATGGGCTGTTAGGTTCCTAGGTAACGACTGCAATTCCTCATCTGCTAAGGCTCATGACGTTGTAAATAAAGTTGGGATAATAAGTCACAATTTCCCTCTTTTATCATTTCCTTCTAGATGTCTGGTACAGAAAACCCTTATAGCTCTTTGCTGGGTCTATATGTTGCGCTGTGTCATACGGCTTTTGCACATTTTTTATCATATGACATGAGTCGAGAATCACTTGAAGAGGCATTAATAAGTGATTAATTGATTAGTGACATAATTAGTGTGTTTAATTTAAAAATCTGACAAAAGAAACAACAAAACTGTGATAACAAGTTTAAAAAATTCACCCTTGCTGTGTCGCAAATTTACTTTCAGTACAAGTATGTGAAAGTTGCTTCACCTTTCTGATATGGAATTGTAAGATAAAACTAAAATGAAGCATTAATATTTTGGAGTAAGGCAGCAATTTTCTTTAAGGCACTGGCCTGAAATTTGGAAAGTCCGCATTCAATTATCAGTTTTGTCATAGGCTTTCTGTGTGAACTGTTTATCTGCCCTTAGTTCCTCTTCTGCCAGGCAGGATCAACATTTCTTTTCTTCTACCCAATATTTTTTGTATTCATTTAGATTCTGATCATTCTGCAGGCAAATACTGCATCTTACAGCCTGTGTGTTTAGCAAACTGGGAATTAGGTTTTTCATTCATGAGCTATTGCTGTAATATCCCAGAAGGGTGAATAAATGATTATTTAAAATATCATTAAAGATTAGGAGATGTGAATGTTTCCACAACAAGATATGCTGGCCTTTTTAAATGAGGAAGAGAGGTTATTGGTGTTATGTTGTCCTATATCAGTCATGTCCTGGCAAGAGTCAGAAAAACTGTTATGCTCAAGGAAGAAATGTTGCACACAAAAAAAATCATAGTTAAATACAACTGTATTTCTCAAGACTGACACCAAAGAATTATAGAGGGCCAAGTATTTCTCCTTTTGCCTGTCAGGTGTCTTGATACCTGAGAAGAGAAGAGTGATGAGACAGCTCTGTCTTGTAGCTTATCCCAAGTGAAGTGTGTTGGTGGAAAAACAAATGCATCATATACTTTGTTTTTCCTTAGAGTAGAGGAATTTAGGCATAATTATATGTATATTTAATAAATCTAGAATCTCCATTTGGTAATCCTTAATTCCAGGAGGTTCTGTTTTTATTTTGGATGTTAGAATAACATTTCTCAGGTTTTGATTTAAACTTTTACTATGCCCCATGGGGAGTAGAGTATTTAAACAGAAGTCTGGGCTTGTGCCACTCTCTTCTTCTTTGGCTTTGAAGATATACAGATTCCTGCCTTTCCATCATCTCACCTACCACCACCAACCATTACGCATTCTAGAGGTAATGTAATCTATTGCTTGCATATGTTATATAAGTAATAATTTCTTTCAGCCAAATGTGTCCCAGTTACTTTCATCAGCCTGATATACGTTCATTTGATTGAGATAGGTGAAATAGTAATGTACAAAACTGATCATTATTCCTTCTTTTGTTAGGGGTATTATCCAAGAATAACTACTTTATTTAGATATATTAATATCAGTCCTGAACTAAGCTGTTCAAACAGTGTGCTTGATAATTCCTGGGAACATACAGTTGATGTAGAACACTTCTGCATCAAGAAAAAAATACAAATTGTACCCAAGACAAGGAGCAGACATTTTGTGTGCTCATGGAATTCCTTCTCTATTTTCATCTGAACCTTTACATTATCTGAAACTTCAGCACAGATATCTTCTAAAATGATAAAACTTGCTTATACTTTGAGAAAAGTTGGGCGATAATATAAAATAAGAAACTCTTTCCATAGTGGATTACCATTCATTGGTGGGTCTTCTTTAATACCTGGGTGTAAATTCCCATCGCTCTGACAAATATAATCTGCAATACAAGAAGCTATACTTCATACAACCTTTTGAAAAGAAAATGTTGGCACGCTGCGTCTTGCAGGGAGATACTCCTTAAGCAATATAGTCTTTTAAAGGAACATGTTATTATCAGATAATTGTTGATGTTAAGTATCTTGAGGCAAGGCCAAGGGCAAGTAGTGTATAAACAAGGTCAATTTCAGATAATATTCCCTATTAACGGTTTGAGAGAGTCACATAATGGCTCTGTCTATGAGCTGCCAACACACTAAAGACTTGCTTGCTCCCTTTCCCTCAACCTTTGGATCTTTTAAAAAACAATTAGAGTTCAGTACTGGTCAGACTGATGGAAGTGGAAAATGGTGAGCTGGCTGCATCACCAAGTATATAAACTAGTTTGCATGAAGATCAATTTTAGTAAATATAAGTTCCCACATGTATAAAATCTATTTTCTTTTGTTAACCAAGGAGTATAGTTCACAACTATGGATGTATTACAAGAAAATAATTCTCAATTATCTAGAGGAAATTCAGACTGTGAAGGAAACATCACAGCTTAATAGTTAATGGGGACAGTTAAAGTCAGTTGGCTGTTGAGTTGTTTTTTGTTTTTGTTTTTGTTTTTTTCCCAGTGATTTCTCATAAAAAGTGTTAGTGATTTAACATACTGAGGATTAAAGTTTTAGGTGCTAATACAGCTGCAGCCTAGTACCGTGAGTCCACAGCTAATAAGTGACGCAGCACCTGCTGCATGTATAGCACTGAGGAAGGATTGAATTACTTTGGTGATAAAGCAACTCATTGAGTGAAAAAAATAATAACAAAAAACCACTTCTCTGCGAAATCGCCTGCCTTCTTTTTATTCCCTGGGATTTCAGAATTACAAGAAGTCATGAACTAGATATGTAAAAGGTCATTTTTAATTTACTTTCACCATTATGCAAAACTATGACCTTGTTGTGTTTTCAAAACAGTTCATCAGTCTCTGGAGAGAGGTTAAATAAGGAGGAAACTTATCTCTGGCAGCTAAATCAAGCAGTTTAGATTTCAGACCATCCGCTCCAGCACAATTTACAAGATTAATATGCAGGAACTCCTCCCATGTCTGTTCAAAGTGGTGGAAGAAAAGGGCAAAGGGGGGAATGAACAAAAATCATTAGAGCCTTCAAGAATGAAATACAAGCATTCCAAGTAAGCAAGCATTTCCTAGAACTTCAAGACAGTTTTAAAAGGAGTGAAATGACACATTCATTGGCAATGTCATAAAATACTTTTTCAACTGTCACAAGTCCATGTGGCCAGATGGGATCCATCCAAGGGTACAGAGAGAGCTGGCAGAAGTTCTTGCCAAGCCACTGATGCCCATCAAGGGTCAGAAGGATGCACCAGTGAACTACAGGCCTGTCAGCCTGACCTCATACTCAGGGAAGGCTGTGGAGCAGATCATCTTGAGTGTGATCGCATGGCATGTGAGAAACAGTCAGGGGATCAGGCCTAGCCAGCATGGATTCATGAAAAGCAGGTCCTGCTTGACCAACCTCATCTCCTATGATCAGGTGACCTGTCTAGTGGATAAGGGAAAGGCTGTGGATGTAGTCTACCTAGATTTAATAAAGCCTTTGACACTGTCTCCCACAGCATTCTCCTGAAGAAGCTAGCAGCCCATGGCTTGGCCAGGTGCACTCTCCAATGGGCAAAAAACTAGCTGGATGGCCTGCCCAGAGAGTGGTGGTGGATGGAGGTGAATCCAGCTGGTAACCGGTCATGAGTGGTGTTCGCCAGGAGTCAGTGCTGGGGCCATTCCATAATATAGACATTAAATGTCTATATTGATTATCTGGTTTGGAAGATTGAGTGCACCCTCAGTAAATTTGCAGACGACATGAAGTTGGGAGGAAGTGTTGATCTGCCTGAGGGTAGGAAGCCTCTACAGAGGGACCTGGACAGGCTGAATTGATGGGCTGAGGCCAATTGCATGGGGTTCAACAAGACCAGGTATTGGGTCCTGCACTTCTATCACAACCCCAAGCAATGCTGCAGGCTTGGGGCAGAGTGGCTAGAAAGACGTGCGAAGGAAAAGGACCTGGGGGTGTTAGTCGACAGACATCTGAACGTGAGCCAGCAGTGTGCCCAGGTGGCCAAAAAGGCCAACAGCATCCTGGCTTGCATCAGAAATAGTGTCACCAGAAGGACTAGGGAGGTGATTGTCCCCCTGTACTGGCCACTGGTGAGGCTGCTCAAGGGAGTACTGTGTTCAGTTTTGGGCCCCTCACCACAAGAAAGGCACTGAAGTTGGATATTGGAGGGTGTCCAAAGAAGGGCAACGAAGTTGGTGAGGGGCCTGGAGCACAAGTCTTATGGGGAGCAGTTGAGGGAACTGGAACTTTTTAGTCTGGAGAAGGGGAGACTCAGGGGAGCCCTTATTGCTCTCTACAACTACCTGAAAGGCGGCTGTAGTGAGGTGGGGTTCAGCCTCTTTTCCCAGGAAACTAGTGCCAGGACGAGAGGTAATGGCCTCAAGCTGTGCCAAGGCAGGTTCAGGTTAGATGTTAGGAAAAACTTCTTCTCAGAAAGAGAGGTCAGGCCCAGGGAGGTTGTGGAGTCACCATCCCTGGAAGGTGTTCAAGAAACGTGTAGAAGTGGCACTTAGGGACATGGTTTAGTGAGCATGGTGGTGACAGATTTACAGTTGGACTAGATTATCTTTTCCAGCATTAATGATTCTATGATTCTAAGGCTTCAAGATCAGCTTCTGCATGCAGGTGTGCCTTCTACCAAACAGTTCTTAAACTCCTGGCCAGAATTTCCATATGAAGTGCTTATGTACTCTCCCTGTCCCAGTGGTTTGGAGTTATTTTGTAGCATAGTACATCTTACAGCATGCTAATTTTGATCTCCAAGCAATCAATAGTAAAAGGCTATGGTTTACAAAAGCCCTATCTTTCTATGCCAGGTCCCAGACCATGTTTCACAAACAACTTAGCCAGTTTCTGCAATTACCATTAGCTATTGATTTCTAAAGGGCTCTCTGTGTATAACAACATGTTAGAGCTGAGAAAGCGTCAGACAGGACAAAGAGTATGAAATAGAAATAATAAAAAAAAAAAAAAAATTTTTGAAATTTTTTACAGATATGGTGAAAACATGTTTGTAAAAAGATCAAATGGAAGGGAAACCTACTACCTTTGAGCCAAAGGTATGAGTGTTAGCTTGGATATCATACATGCAGAGTGGAAAACAAGAATCCAGCTCATAACAGTGCGTAGGCTGAAGTTTTAAGAAACTAGTAAGAACAAGACAATGTTGAGACCCTCTGTACTCAAGGTTAATACAGACTTTTGTTCTGAAATCTCCTAGGAGGAACAATCATAAGTCCAAAAGTCGCAATAATTCTGTTTGTATTGGGAATGACAGTGGACAAAATGTCCATGCAATGTGAAATACACACAATATTCTGCTCAGTCAAACCCACAGAGAATCTAACCCAGGAGTTCATTTCCAACAAATGGCAAGAATCGTGATTTTTCCTCTCATTCTCTCCTAGCATCCACAATTGCTATAATAGGGATGTATGGGAATGCAGTCCTGAGTCCTGCCTGATCTTTTTTCTGTTGTCTTATTGACATGCTGTCCATTAATTTGTCTAATCCTTTCCAAACCTGCTGTTGAAAACATCTGCCTCCACAGTGCCCTGTGGCAATATGTTCTAGGAAGTCCTCATTTTCTCTGGAAATGAGAAAGCACTTAATCTAGTGTTTTAAAGCAAACTTGTACCAGTTTCATCAAGTTTCCCCTTAGTTCTAGTATTGCAGGGTTCAGTGAACAAGAGTTGCATGTTCAGTTCCAAACATAAAGTTGGGAATTCATTCTTATGGCAAAATGAAAAAATAAATAAATCCTGTTTCACTATATCGCTTAGGTTAGCATTGGATAACTGTGAAAGTGACCATGGGCAGTCGTAAGTATGTAATAAGAGAAGTACTTTCAGGGGAGTTTGTAACTAAAATGTAGCTAATTCAGTTGAAAAGTGATTGTCCAGATAATAGGAAAGAAAATCTTGTCACTTTTTGACAGCCTGGGAGGCAAACTAGGCTGAACATGGGCCATGAGCCCTAGATAAATAACTTCCACATCATAAGAGCAATGCTGAGATTCAGACTTGAGCTCCAAGTTGGGAAACCTGGTAAACAGTGAAAACATACATACATTTGAGACCTCCAATATTGCAATGCAAAAGAAGTTTGTAATATGTGAAGACATTATGGCCATACAGGTCACAAATAATCACCATTCTCATGTTTGAATCTTGCAGTGTTCTGAAACACTCACCTGTGTGGTGAGGAGTGCAGGAGGGCAGCCTGGCACTACAAAGACAGACATTTTAATACTTTCAAATACTATGGCAAATTATCTATGATGTTGTCATTGCAGTTGGGCTAGCTTAGTACAGGAATACATTTTGCCCTATGTTTAATCCTATTTTGAATATATAATAACACTTTGGATCTGATGACCAGTACATTTATAAGGCTATACTAAATAGGACACCCGCTCAGCAATAGCGAGTGATGTGGCGTATGTCCTCCCATGTGTGTAGATAAGATAAAAAACAATACAATAGGATTTGAACTAAATCTTGGCACAGTTTCCAGTTGTGACAGCTGAGAGTTGCACACGTCAAGTTCTGCTGGTGATCAGTGCACAGTGCTGGGGAGAGTCAAAAAGACAGAATAGGTGAGATGCAAAAGGACATGAGCCTTCAGTTCAGTAATACAAATTAGATGGCATCCAAGAACCACAATACACTTGTTTATAATATTATATCTCACATGACTCACTACCTGAGTAGTGAGATGGTCTCACTACTTGAGACCATCTCCTGATGTACTTCTTTTTGCACTTTTGCATTTTTGTCCATATAAAGCAAGCAAAATGTAACTTATTGATATATTTTGATTTTGCTTAACTTTATAACTAAAATAGTTCTTTTTCAAAACATGTCGATGTCTGATTAGGTAACTTGCAGTAAATTTATAATAATGTTATCAGGAAAGTCTGAACATAATCATGTCTGTTTTATATTTCAGTGATGAATAGTACCATCACCCATCTAGATAAATGATTTCCTGTGGAGTTATCTCAGCATAAAACTATATCAACAGAGTTGTGACTCAAGCCAAAACAGAGGTGGGTATCCCAGGCAAAAATATTCATTTAAGAAGCCGATGTGTTAGAGACACTGACAAGGCCATAGTACATCTCTCTGTCATCTCTGTCTAAGCAAAAACATTCCCAGGTCCTGCTGCTTCACAGGCCAATTGAAGTTACAACTTCAGCTACATAAATTTCTCCACCCCACATCCATTCCCTCCAATTTGGCTCATTTTTAGCCTTTTGCGAGGAAAGGAATCTCTCATGTTGAAAGAATAAATCTTAAATAATATTTTTTTTTAAAACATTGTCCTACCTGAAAGGAGGTTGTAGTGAGGTGGGGTTCAGCCTCTTTTCCCAGGAAACTAGTGTCAGGACGAGAGGTAATGGCCTCAAGCTGTGCCAAGGCAGGTTCAGGTTGGATGTTAGGAAAAACTTCTTCTCAGAAAGAGTGGTCAGGCATTGAAACAGGCTGCCCAGGGAGGTGGTGGAGTCACCATTCCTGGAGGTGTTCAAGAAATGTGTAGATGTGGCTACTACTTGGGGACATAGTTTGGTGGGCATAGTGGTGTTAGGCTGACAGTTGGTCTAGATGATCTTAGAGGTCTTTTCCAACCTTAATGATTCTACAGTTCTGTAGAATTCACAATACCTGTGCTGTACCCACCACCTGCTGTACACAGATGCAGAGAGAACACCCCCACCCTACAGGACTCAAAGCCTTCTCCCTTTAAGTTGTAGGGACTGATGACTTGCTGCACCATGGGATGTTCCTGGGGAACATGAAATAATGTGTTAGGTTACAAAACCGCTCTCCTTCCCTTGCTGTAAATAGATGGATTTGAAACGTGACACTTTGATCAATCAGATGTTTTTTAAAGCATCTAAGAATACAAGAGCAAACAGAGGCAAGGAATCAGCAGCGGGCAGCTATTATAATTATAAATGGAGTTCTTCCAGTTTATCAGGTTTGTTGGTCAGTTTGCTTCACCTTCTTCTGCTTCTAACATAAAGGATTGACAGAAACTTTGTCAGTCCATGTCAAAATGCTCTGCTGAAGGCAGCATTTCCACTCAAGGAAAAAAAATAAAAATAAATAACCTGCTGCTCTGTGGTTTAAGAAACAAAAAAATTGGCTTCAGTTCATTTCCTGTAATATTCTTCTCTATATCTTAACATGATTGGCTTCTTGGAGTCTATGATTTGTAAATTCTTTTGATGTTTAACAAGTTCAGTAGAAGGGTTGATTTTATATTTCGGCCCCTCCAGCTACTCTGTTTGTTCTCTTTGTCCACAGAAAGACTGTATTCTCCAGTGGAGCTCTGGCTTTCCAAGCTGGATTAAACTCCAGTAGAGGATATTCTAGGAACAGGCTTCATTTCATTTTCACCACCTCTCAAACACTATTAGTCCACTTAGTAAGGGCTACTGGTGTGCAAGGACAACCACCTATTTTGCAGTCCCCCATCTGTCCATCTCCATCTGTTATAGATTGTCGGATGCTTAGTTTGCAAGCCCTTTGTAGGGCTCCCATGTTTCTACTTCACATTTCTGACTGAGAAAGATACGACCCGGCATGCTGCAGTGTGTCTAAAATGCATCTGGCGCTAGCCGGATCCCTTGAGCACATGCCACACAATTAATCTGTACATGAGCAGTAAGCCCAATATCAGGCAGAGTTACTGAAAGCGGCAAGGATCAACTTCATGATCTCGCTGTATACACACATTGAGGTTTATCTCTGTGGGTTTAGTTTAGGAATTCCAGTATCTGAAAATCCAGTAAGTGTCTAGTATCCTCTTGCAGCACTCAAAGCTGGAAAAAGGAAGGCTTTCAGAGGGGACTCAGTCATGTCAAGACCCATTTTCCTCATCCTGTGATGTACATCACCTTCAGCAAAGAGCTCAGCATCAGGCCTGTGGGAAATACTAAAAAAAAATTAATCTAAAATTGTAAGCTCTCAAAGGCAGAGGCTTAGCTATTCTGTTTTTGCATGCAATGGGGCTGCACCTAACCTGGCAAGGTGCCAGCCACAGAGACCTGGCAGGGAAAACACCAAGAGATACTAGTGCTGATGGCATTTTTCAGCTGAGAGCTGGTGGGTGCTTCTTTAATGAAATAACCACGTTGACCTTTTATGTAAAGTAGGTTGCATGACATCTCAAGATCACCTTAATTTTGGTCACTTCCTACATTTTCTAAACTCTTGATGCTTTAAGTAATTTGTGTTTCATTTTTTTTTCCTTTTTGTAAACAAATTCATATTTGTGGCTGATGTCAAAGCATGCCTGACTATACATAGGGTATGTTTATGTGAGTTTTTGCAGGCTGACATACCATGCCCTGTCCTTCCCCCTGTTCTGAACAAAGGCTATCCAGCTGCATAACACCTTACTCAAAGCCTTGATGGTGACAGGATTTATATTAACTTGAACTTTGTGGTGCCCTACCCCACACAACTCCTGTTCATTTCTAAGGATGGGCAGAGAAAGCTGATGTCTTTGTACAGTTGTGTATGATGTACTCCTCAAGGACAGTCAGACCAATTTCCCAAAAAAACAAGCGCTGATTTCATCCAGGAAGGGCTGTCCCAGGGAAAGGGATGGAAATCTTAAAACATAAGTAGAGTATTGCACATTTATTTTGATAGCGGGCTCAGGCAAAGCAAGATCTACTGAAGAGTAAGCTATGTTTCCTCTCTGAAGTCTGAAATAGAAGATGAAAAAATTAAAACTAGCAAGATGTCTCTGTTCACATCTTTAGTGTAATAGCCATTGCAGAGTTGTAGCTTGTTTCTGACTAAATATTCCCTTGACACCATAATTGAAAATGTTTTCCATTAAGAGGTCTCATGTATTTATTTTGTTCCATAAAGATGGAGAACATGATATAACAAAACTGTAAGAATTTCTGCCCTCAGTGTTCGTATATAAAATTTTTAGAGCATTGTCATTCCACAAACCTCACTTTTTATGTTGATTCATAAAAATAATTTATTTTTATAAGAAAATAGGAAGAATTCTGCTGCTTTACATTTATGCCCTCCTATATACTCTGTAATCCCTTCGATATTGGGCTCTAAAATATTTTGACTGTTATTATCTCAAGTACCTTGAAAATTCACACATTTGCACGATTGCTTTTTGAACCACTGTACTAGGATCAGAAGGAAAGAAGGAGGTGCACAGAGGAAGCCACTAAGTTAGAAGAATATGCTTTACATTGTTAGCAGGCTCACCTAAGAAAACTAGCAGGAGACTGAAAGTCAAAAACAGATCTGAAAAGACTTGCATAGCTTACATGGCACTTCTGGGCAAAGAAGTTTAAATGACAATAAGAGAAATGTGAAACCTTCCCAATTCCCTCTTGATTAATTTCTTCCTGTTTGGTGTTAACTGAAGAGAATCTACATTGTGTTCCACAGGCCTCTCCATGAAGTGAACTAAAGATCAGTAAGTGGAGGCAACACTGAGATGCAGTTCAAAAGTACACTTCTGATCCAAACTAGAGTGCTATGTAGACTCACTCTTAGTACAAAGGGGTTCAGAAAAATCATAAAGTCCTAGAGGTAACTAAATTCAAGATTCATTCTTAGGGCTTGCCTGAAAGCCTCCAACAAGATCTGGCCTGCAGAAAGTGTGATCACAGCACTTGTTTTCTCATATAAGATAGGTGAGGCTGTGATGGTGCCCCTCTCTCATTTAGTAACCCATCAGTTCAGTACTCAGCTCTCTCATTATCGGTTGTGCTCGATTCCCATTTCCTGAAGGGACTGAAGCTTTCATCTGCCAACAGGCTGCCCCAATGAAACACTTTGCGTTGTGTTCTGGAATGAAGTCAGACTCTGCCTCCCTGTCTGCAGAAAGTGTGCTACTTTACAGAAATTGCGTCTAATTCCCTGGGCCATTGCAAGCCCATGCAGTAATATCCACTGATCAATTCACCGAATGTATAGAAATGGCTATATGGGGCTGGGGACGAATCCCCTTTTATTTCTGCTTAAATATTAACATTGCAAAGATGTTTCTCACCACACAGATTTGTCCAGAAAAAATTCTAGTTTACTTAGTAAGGGTGACTTCTGTTCAGACTCTCTTTGTGCCTTTAAACAAGGCAAGTATTTAAACTCTTTGCTGAATCAGGGCCTAAAAGCTTAACCAAGTTTAAGCAAATGCATGTATTCTTATATTGTCACCTATAACAGCACCAGTGCCTATTCTGAGTACAACAGTATTCTCAGGTTCATGGTTCTGCTGTACTTACAGCAGTAAAGCACAAGACAACTACCCTTGAACAACCACAACTGCACTGTTTAAATATACTCTTATACTATCTTCCACCTCTTGACACTCTCTTTCACAACCCTCACCCCTCTCTTTCTCATCCATATTCCTCTCCCGGATGAACAACCCTCTCCTCATTACTTTTTCATGTTGGTCACAGTTTTCCTGTGAAAACTGTGACCAACCATACCCATAGCCCAGCTGGTATTCCTGGCCCCATTTCTGACACAGGTAAACTCAGCTGTGTTACCACAAAAGTTGTTAAAGAGATGCTGCTGGTTTGCAAAGCTCTGCTCCCAAGAAGGTCCTGAACCTTGTTTTCAGTTACCTACCTGAGAGGTCTGGCCATCTCTCCCATCACTTCCCCCAACCTCCTGTGAAATTCAGCCATTCTTCATGGTGCTATCTACATCTCCTGTCAGCTCCTGTCATTGTTACCTGTCACATCCAGCGATTCCTCATGTCATACCCAGCAGTTTCTCACATCTAGTTCAGTTAGCTGAACCTCAGGGACTCCAGCCCTCACCATCCTGGCTGCTTTACCTGGCTGTGCTGATTTACAAGCTCTTATCTTGGACAGCAGAGCAGGGCTTGTCCTTTTGCTACAAGTTCACATAGTGCTCATCAGTCTAGATCAGGAGACAAGTCATCATCATTATATATATAATAAAAAATAAGAATTCCTGAAACTGTGGAGTGAATATGTTTAGATGAAGAGGGGAGAGTAGATGGGACCTCACTTTTTTCTTGTCATATAAAATGAGTGAATTATTTTACACCATCATTATATGCATCTGCAAACTAAGAGGGTCAAAAAGTTTTGTTGTTGTTTTTTTATTAGTCTCTAGTTTAGTCTCAGAACACCTGTTAAGGCTGGCAGGTCAACAAAACTACTTTCAAGATGATACTTGGTTAATTTTGGAAGGAGAGTAACTAATGTGCCCAGGAGATCAAGGCCTTGAACGTGATGACCTCCATGTGTCCTGCCGCTCCATTCCTTCTGTGAAGGTAGAATTGGGAAAAGGGGAGGAAATTGTTTTCTGTATCCACTTGTAATTATAGTAAGTAAACTGCCACCAGTTTGGAAGCCATGATTTCCATATGAGTATGCCTATCAAAAGAAAATACTTCTTAAGATCCAGTGACACAGCTGAAGGGAAGACTTTTGCCTCTGTCTTGAGATCCCTTACTCCTGCTGCCTGTGGAGGCATCTCCGGTATCAGCCCACCAACCACTGGCCTCAAACTGAAATGCAAAGTGGAATCATACTTCAGAGGACAGGATGGAAAAGCTCCAGCCCAAAATGTTTCCTCAGTTTTCCAGTTGTGTTGTGCTGAGTTCTCCTGTTGAAATGATAAATTGAAATGTTATATATTAAAATGCTAG
>VXAV01003661.1:448690-493500 GCA_013399715.1 Alectura lathami | reverse complement strand
AATAAAGAACAGCAAAAAAATTTGAACAGCTCTTAGATATGGTGTCATTTTGAGTGAAAATGTAGTTTAGGGGAATATGCTTGAAAACTGTCTTTTATATTTTCAGTTAACTGATTCTTTTCAGTATGAAATTGTCCATTCAAGACTGTTCATTCAGCATAAGATGAAGCAATTTCTTTGCAGTCTATCTATAGAAAATGTAGACAATATTTCAGAATCCCCAAAGATATATTTCAATGTCTGTCCCCCCAAAGATCTGATATGTCACACAATCTGCTCTAGAGTAGAGATTTTGCCCCAGAAAGAGTCTAAATACATTGTACAGTAGTGGATCCACATGTATAGGATGCCACATGGCTGGACCAAATAGATATTCAGTGCTTTTAGGCCTGCTTATGGGTGAAATCTGGTAACACAAAAGAGCAAGAAACTGCCTCAAGAGGACAACACAACAGAGGAAGGGGCATCACTGATTGAAGGGGAGAGACGTTTTGGGGAGAATAAAATAAATCTTGATGATGTTAATAAAGAGGGAGAAAAACCTCTCACTTTGAAGAATTTGGAAGAGTCTTGGTGGTTTCCAAATACTTAATATATGAATTTATCCAGACCTTGAAGAGAGTCCCAAACAGAATATTTCATCAGTGATTGCTTTGATTCAGCTTTACAAGAGAGAGGAAGAACCTAGTATCTAGGATATGGATTCATTTCTACAGATCTAGTAAGTTAAAGAAATGTATGTGTGAGAATGACGGAGCTGCACTTGAGGGGCAATTATAAGACTGTTGTCAAGCCAGTCTTAGCCCTGGACACAGCCTGTGACAGGTACTCATTGCTATCCCTCTCACACTGCAGGAGCTTAGCCAGAATCTCACTGCTCTTGGCCAACATTCCATGTTGGACAAGGTTGTTACACTGCTTGCCAAATCCGTATCTCCTGCTTTGGCTTTACTGCCTGTTAAGGACCATGGTGAGTGTGAAAATATTAACTCTAGACGTTACAGACCTTCAGAAAGTGGTTGTTTGATTTAGGGATATGCAGACATTAACAAAACAACCTTCTAGAAATGGATATCTTTCCAGTGCAGGCTGCAGGCTTGGACTAGACATGTCATGAATGCTGCAACCATTGTTGCCAACACTGCTAAGCTGGTACATGTTCCAGGAAGACTGATCTTTTTGTCAAGAGCATTAGAGCAGGTCAGATTCCAGCTTTGTCACAGATGTCCTGTCTGACATATAGCAAGCTGTTTATTCTCAGTGTGTGTTCCTTCGGAACCTGGAGGATGATACTTCACTATCCCATAGGGACATTTGTCAATACACATTAATCAATGTTGTGCAGAGTTGTGAATGGAAACTGGGAGACGAGGTGAAAATGAACAGATACAGCATCTCTGGTTTATTTCTCACTGTGTGAATCCATAGGAGGTTTTGATTTTTCTTTCAAGCCACCCTCCCTAGGAGGTGATGTCATGAGAGTAAAGCTGCCATGTTCATTTTCTTGCCTTATTATTTTTCTCTTCCTTTCCTTATCTGTCTACTTCAGGCATTATTTTTTGTAACTCTCACAATTTCTCCCTCTGCCATTTATTCCTTTCCACTCATTATTTTCACCTAATATAAATGTGCATTGGAGTAGGAAATAAATAAGAACTTTTTCTCATCCCTTGGGCTCTCTTGTCTCCCTGCAGAATAAATGGAAATACATGTCAAAGTACACTTCCAATGTTGTATTTAATGTATGCTCACATTATAACAATTACTTTAATAACACTTCTGCTCTGTTTGGGGGAGCTGTTACCTGAATTTTTACACAATAATAGTCTATTTGTCTGGGTAACATTGTAGTGATAGCATTCAGTGTTACTGTGTGCACACATGCTGAAATGCTGCCTTGGAGTATGTGGTCAATTTGTTTGTTGGGAAACTGACGATAAGCTGAGATAAAACACGTATTCATGCTCAGAATTTGTCACCTTGAAATGAATGTGTTGGAAAAGGTTAACAGAAGGTATACTACCTCTTCCTATCCACATCCTCATCACGACTGAAAGTACGATGTGTCTCAAGGAGGGGGATTTTACCTCTGTGTCACATGGGATGTAAGAGAGGGCAGGGAGGATAAATGACTTAATTTTGAGTGTCTGTGTTTTCTGAAGTAAAAATAAAATATGTCTTTAGCTGCTTCAGCTGTTCTTTTCTTGGCTATTGCATCTTTTAGGACTGCCAGTGTGAAACAGCCTGCCCAGATGGAATTCCACCTTCTCAATGCTTGACTGGTTGTTGAAAGCCACTGCTGAGTCTGCAGTGCTGTGCAAGAATGATAGCGTGTCTGCAAAGTGGAGAGTGAGAGGGAAAACAGGAGGAAGATAAATGGGTAACTGGTGTGTTCCATTGCTTACTGATATCTTGTACAGAATAAAAGGAAATAATTACTTAATAATTAGTGACCTACCAAGGGAAGAGACAGAGCTACTTAGATGATTATCATCGCTTGCCTAAAATAAATGCTTAGATTCTCTGATACTGAGGTTGGAGGAATATGAACAAGAAAGATGGTACTCCTTGAAAAGGGGCTTGTTTTTCTCCCGTCTATTTTTCTATTTATTCAGTGTTTATTCAGTAGTATCTGGGATGCTGCTAATACTCCTAATGCTATAGGTTACACGTCTGTGCAGAAGCAATACTATGATGTTTATTCTATATGTTCACCCCCTAACAGCAGCACTACTAATTCAGTATAGTTTGTTCATTCCACCCTGCCTCTGCTTTCTACTTCAGGTAACTTATCTGAGGACATGGGCTATGAACAGGAGAATATAGTTATTGAAAATAATCTCAAATGCTTACCTCCCAGACACTACATTTGACTTCAGTGTGTATAGAGTAAAATGTGCCTGGAATACATGCAGAATTTGCAAGATTATGCTCTCCACATGTCAGAATCTATAACACAGTGACCCCATTCCTTCTGAAAAGCAGTAGGAGAAAAGCAAGAAAGCTACAAGAATCAGTATAACTTTTTTTTTTTTTTTTTTTTTTTTTTTCCCATCATATCTTCTTATCTTCTGCAAAGTCCCAACACAAACATCCTCTTCTCTGGCATCCTAAGCAAATGCAATGTGGAACTGCTTTGTGCATGTGAGCATCCAACACTATGTGCAGTGACAGAAGAGCCTGCAGTTTGTAAACATTTAAAACAAACATTTAAATGTAAACATTTAAAGGCAAAACAACTTATTCACGCAAGATCTGCTAGGAACAGCAGAAAATTATTTTATTTTCACACTTCTGGGTTTCATTATGAATGTTTTGACACAGTAGACTTCAAGCAAATACTCTAAATCCAAATAACTGGCATTTTGTGCATTTTAGCAACGTGAAAGAGGATTTTCCAAATAACCTGTATTAGCCTGTGGTATTACAAATAAGTATCGCAGGACCAGTCCCCTGAGAGTTTCAAGGGGTTTAGAATTTGAATCCTAGCTTTATGACTAAACTAGTGTCTTATGTTTAATGCAGCCAAGAAGATCATGGTAAACTGACTTGCAGACTAAATGTAGCCCAACCAATCCCATATCCTTAAGCCAGCAGTGATCTTCTTCATACATTTTATCTGTAGCATCCATAGAAACACTGCATGAGTTTAAATATAGGGAATGGTTGAGAGAGGTGAATTGCCCTTTCTCCATGAATTTTATCTACTTTCAGCTTATAAGGCACAACCATGTTCAAATATTTGGTGCAACTGAAATGTCAAAGGAAAATCATATGGAATAGCTCTTATACCCTCTACTAATAATGTCCATATCATCTGTCCAGAAGAGGCAATTGAAAAACCATCAAACGTTTTTCACCTGACTTTTCAGAGGAAGAAATATTTGAGTTCTCTGAGCCATTAATGTTGATTAAAAAAGTAAAAGGAAGAAAGAGGAGAAAAAAAAAACTGAGATAGTAGTTGGTGAGGTGGTGGTAGCATTGAACATTTGTTGTCATTCTCATGGCTGGTCTTAGAGAGTCTCAACAGAACAATAATTGGAACTGCTCTGTCATGCAGGTTTCCAAGGAAACAAGTCGAATTTGGGGAGTCTGACAGTTGTTGGGAAATGCAGTCTAGCAAGCAGAGCACTGACCTAGGAGCTGGAAGAGGTGCGTGATATTTTCTCTCTAAACTGGAAAGATATGGATTTGATGGGTGGACTCTTCAATGGATGAGGAAATTGTTGCTAGATGACATCCGGAGAGTGGCGGTCAACGGCTCAATGTCTGCATGGACATCAGTGACGAGTGGTGTCCTTGAGGGGTCCATTCTGGGACTGATACTCTTCAATATCTTCATCAATGACATCAACAGTGGGATCGAGGGCACCCTCAGCAAGTTTGCAGATGACACCAAGCTGAGTGGTGTTGTTGACACACCTGAGGGATGGGATGCCATCCAGAGAGACCTGGACAGGCTTGAGCAGTGGGCCCACACTAACCTCATGAGCTTCAACAAAGCGAAATGCAAGGTTTTGCACCTGGGTTGTGGCAACACCCATTATCAAAACAAGCCGGGGGATGAAAGGATTGAGCAGAGTCCTGCTGAAAGGGACCTGGGGGTACTGGTGGCTGACAAGCTGGACATGAGCCAGCAGCGTGCCCTCGCAGCCCACAAAGCCAACCGCATCCTGCGCTGCATCCAAAGAAGTGTGGCCAGAAGGGCAAAGGGAGGTGATCCTGCCCCTCTGCTCTGCGCTGGTGAGACCCCACCTGGAGTGCTGCATCCAGATGGGGAGTGCGCAGTGCAGGAGGGACATGGAGCTGTTGGAGTGTGTCCAGAGGAGGGCCACAAAAATGATCCAAGGGATGGAACA
Source organism: Alectura lathami (assembly GCA_013399715.1). NCBI lineage: Eukaryota > Metazoa > Chordata > Aves > Galliformes > Megapodiidae > Alectura > Alectura lathami. The sequence continues at coordinate 488,641 of VXAV01003661.1, read as the reverse complement.
CCTCCCCTGTGAGGACAGGCTGAGAGAGCTGGGGCTGTTCAGCCTGGAGAAGAGAAGGCTCCGGGGAGATCTGACAGCGGCCTTTCAATAACTAAAAGGGGACTAAAAGGAAGACGCGGATAAAGTCTTTGGCAGAGTCTGTTGTAGTAGGACTAGGGCAAATGTTTTCAAACTGTGAGAGGGGAGATTTAGACCTGATATGTTTTTTACGATAAGGGTGATGAAGCACTGGAACAAATTGCCCACAGAGGTGGTGGATGCCCCATCTCTGGACACCTTCAAGGTCAGGCTGGACAGGGCTCTGAGCAACCTGATCCAGCTGTAGGTGTCCCTGCTCACTGCAGGGGAATTGGACTAGATGGCCTTTAAGGGTCCCTTCCAACTCAGATGATTTTATGATTCTATGATATTCCCAGCTCTCACTTTTTAGAGCTATGTGACCTTGGAAAGGTCACTTAGCATCTTTGAGGCTGCAAGGTTTACACTGTTCACCTTTGCGTTTGAAGTTCAGCTTTGTAGCCCGTCAGAGCGAAGAGCAGCTTCTGGTACAGAGATGCACTACACCGAGTGCATAGGTGTCACTGTTCTGGTTGTTGTCTCTAGGTGTTCTTGTAACCCAAATCATAATATGACTCTCTTCAGCACACAGATATGGTTTGGGTAGTTCTTTTGATGTAAGTTTTACATCCCTTTTTTGGGAGCCTGTATCTCTTTGAGCCACCAAACCAGACCTTTAAAATCTGTTATAGTGCCTAGGGATAGCTAGCCAGGCATTTGCTGCTCCTTTCTTGCAGCACACTTTGTCAGCTTCACCCTTTGGGAGGCTCCTACAACTTCAAATCTCCTCTTCCTGGTGTAACGGTTGTCTTTTACCCACCTGAGTCAAGCCTCCTCTCCTCCACTTCTCGCATTGCCTGTGGCAGCCATCTTGAACTGCCTCCCCTCTCCAGTACCAGCATGCACTCTCATAACTCATCCTCACAACCTTCAACCCAACATTTAGTCCTGTAGCTCTTTGCCAGCATCCAGCCACTGGGAGCTGACTACCTCTGCCCTTCCCCTACAACTCCTGCTTTGTTACAGCCTCAGGACAATTTTTTTCCATGCTCGTGATAGGTGACACGAAGGAGTAGAGCAAGGCAGCACTCAGTTCTCCTTTAAAGTCCATTGCCTTTGGTACACAGTGTCTAACTCCATCACTACCTGCATGGGTGTCTGCCTGCACTGATAGCCAGACTGACTAATAAGACAAAGAGTTTCAGCCCCAACAGTAAAATTCTGTCTTATTCCTCTCGATATGATCCCTGCTCTCTTGTGCTGGCACAGTAGTTGGAGCTGTCATTTACTTCACTGAAATCCTTTCCTGCTGAATCTCAGCAGTCGTGACAGCTGCCTGTCTGAATTTCAATTAAAGGAACCCCAGTTCTCAGCATCTCCAGCCCGTGTATGATTGGTGAGGAAGAAAATGAGAAATATCACAATCCTGATCTTTCTCTGGCTTTTCAAAATGGCATATTCTTCTCCAAAATAAGAAAGAATGTAGCTCCTTCTAGCAAGACAGTGATGAAGAGGAATGAATGGACAAAGGAATAAGAGCTACTGTAGAAGAATAGGAGAAGATAGGAAGTTATTAACAAAGAAAGAAGTGAGATATTTCTACAGAACAAGGGAGGGTAGAGAAGAAATGGTTAAATATAAACTAAGAGAGAGGACAGAGTGTAGTAAAAATTAACTCTTAATAAATCTTAATTAACTTCAAACTTTTTAATAAATATCAGAAACTAATGTTATGAATTGCTTGGCTTAGAATTACACATGCATTAACCAGTAAGGAGCCCTTTTCTGCAATTTCCCTGTAAATTACTGGGTTTTGTTTTCAAATTCTTGCATCTAAAGTAAGACAAGAGATGTCCAAGCCTGCATAGGACTCAGGTGGCAACAGGATGTATTTTCATATATTTAAGTAAAAAACTAAGATTCAAAGTCATTTAGGTGTTGAGAACAAACAAGGAGACCTTTACAAATGATGGAAACGTAAAAGGAGATAGACTGATCCACCAAAATGTAGGCTTACAGTTCTGGACTCTACATGGATTACATTTTACGATTTGAGCTGAAAAGATTTCATTAAGTTACAGCTGTCTATACTAGAGTTACTTGCTTACTTGCTCTAACATAGATGGGGCTTTGAGCAACCTGATCTAGCAAAAGATGTCCCCTATGTCCTTGTCCATTGCACAGGGGTTGCACTAGATTATCTTTCAGGGACCCTTCCAACCAAAACCATTCCATGATTCTCTGATATGAAAATCAGGCCTTTTCTGAACAATCACTTAGTATTCCTCCTTGAGCAAAACATGTTCTTTCTCAAAACTTTATTTGTGTGTGATACATACACTGGTTTAGTAAAAACTTTACTATTTATCGCTGCTTGATAGCCACTTCTCTGCAGTTGCTCTCTGCAGAGAAGTGTTCTCACTAAGAATTTCTGTACTGCTTTTTCAGGGTATAAAGATACTGCCAGGAAACACAGTGTCTCTACAGATTTACAAGGCCATTTCTTTCCCATACTACCAATCATTTATTACAATGTTACATTATAACTGAACTATAATGGAATTTTTGTAGCAATGCATGACAGTGGCTGTAATACTACATGAATCTTTTAAGATTCGTATTATTATGATGAATATGGAATTATGAGACTAGGTGAGGATGCTCTTTGTAATGATTAGCGAAATTACTGATGAGTTACAATAGAAGTCTCAGGAGATTGCATATGATAGCCACATGGATACCACATGAATTAATAGTGACTTGTTCAATGAAGGTGATTTCAAATGAATCAGAGATAAGACACCTAAAGCGTTACTGCAATACACTGTAAGTCATTATTACTTTGTTAAAGAAACATTTATTTTAGTGAAGTTTTCGTTCTGAAATAATGCTTAAGTCCATAAGAATTCTTTGTCTATGATATCAAGTTTCCTCAGGAACCTGTGAAATCATGATTTGGTAAACTTCTGCCTAGAAAACAAGACAAACACAGATGCTGATAAAAGTGATCAGAAATAAAGCTTTCCACCACTATCACTCTTTTCTTTGGCTGCAGAAGGAAAAGCTGTCCTACCACCAGAAAATTGAAGGACCTGAGTAAACCAAAGTCTCTGTTCTGCAAATAAATGCAATTTAAGAATGCATTATATTAAGACCTGTTAGGTATATTATATGCATCCTAATAGGTACACTTATCCTTTAGGTGTAGCATGTCTTCTGATAGTTTAACTCTAACCTAGAACATTGAAAGTAGAGAGGTAGGACCATTAATGTTAGGTGCTAACAACACAGATGAGCAACTTGTTTGTCCACTGAGAATAAACTGTTACTACTAAAGTCCACGTCACTCTTTCTTGACTGAGAGTGCTATCAGAGTGCGCTTTGCTGATATGTTTGACTATTGCCCCTTTCATTTGTGGACTAGACAAATCCACCATCTTCAGCAGCACTGAAGTTCATTCTAAAGTGCTCAGTATTACTCATATTTTTCTGCATCTGGTGAGTTCCCTTCCAGAGCCACCTGTTTTTACTGCTCCAACACATAACTTGGGAATGGTTCATTGCATAGGCTGCTCTTGGGACCACTCCACTAGGTTGTATGGGTGATACTGTTATCATTCCTTCAGTTCAGTGGTCCTCTACCATGTTTGTCTCCTTACATGTCATTACAACACAACTTTTAGTACTGCATGAGATAAAAACAATTAAAAGAAGCAACAGACTAAAGCAGCCTGTTATCCAGATTCTTTTAGTGGTTTAACTTAAAGCTGGCTTGACTTTTGTCCTTTAGTATTAGGATTTTGCTACACAAATAAGAGTAATGATGGAAGGATGGCATGCAAGACTAACAGCTTACCTAAAAAAACAGGAACGACTACCTACAGTGGATCACAGAGACATTGTAGAAATTGCCAATATTTATGATACAAGAACCATAGCCTTAGCCTGCTTCCTATAATTCAACACTAAACTCTCTTAGGCCTCTACATGGCAGAATTTTAAAATAATTTTATAAATAAATTAATATTGTTCCCATCAAATGATTTATTATCCTTTAATTTTCTTTTCCTATAACTGCTATCATAATGTTACTAAAAACTGTTTGTAATGTATTTACCATATGTCTACCTCATATGTAGGGATGTAGGGCAGTAATTATTAAACTCTCATTTTAATGTTGTTTGAAATCTTTCAGGTGATTGCAGCAAAAATATCACTCATGGTCTTGAGGGGGCAATGGAAAAAGCAGCCTGACTACCAGTCTCAGCAGTTACACGATAATGACTTGATATGATTAGAAGAAAAAACTGCACTTAAGTGACACTGGTACTACCTGTAAAATGAAGGATCTAAAACCAGTAATTTCTAAAGGAGTTGTTTGATTCATTGTAGCAAGTGTTTACTAAAATTATTGTGAATATTGCTGCTTCACAGATAAGTGTAGTGCTGTTTGTATGAATATTAGTCTGAAGAAGACAAACAGACCAATTCCCATTTCAGCTACACAGGTGTAAACATGATTGCACCTGAGAGGAACTTAATTGTATCAATGGGAACAATATTTGCTCATTGCAATAGAATTTCCTTCATCACCTTCTGTAATGTGAAAACCTGGCCCCTTCTCTTTAACATGAAAACTTTACTTCACTAAAAACAATATAGTTGACAGCAGTGTGTTTAGGGAAATTTGATCATACTGAGATTGTTAGTCCTACAGAACGTACTACAGCACATTTCCTCTATAGTATTATATAGTGTAAGTAGTTTAAATTCAACACACTTGTTAGGATAACTGGGAAAAGGTAGTGAAAGTGAGTTCATTAAATGGTTCTATTAATGCTTCTTAGGTGTTAGCTTTAAATAGTTCATTAGTAGACTGCATAGCCCTGTGCCTGTCAGGGAGGCAGCTTGGCAGCATGACTAATCACCGGATTCCACACAGATGATTCCACTACAATACGAGTTATATATAAAGCTCTTTCTTATCTCTTCCAGTTGAAATGGACTTCCTGGACTTACTTGGGCATAAAAGGAAAGTCTATTGGGAGTGGAAACAAGAACAGGAGAGCTGGCAGGAATACAGAGAAGTTGTCCGGGCAGCCAGGGATCAGGAAAGCCAAAGCCCAGACAGAATTAAGTCTAGCCAGGGACATAAAGGGGAATAAGAAGAATTTCTACAGGTACATCAAAGGTAAAAGGAAGGCTAGGGAAGATGTGGATTGTCTACGGAAGGAGACTGGAGACCTGGTCATGAGCGATATGCAGAAAGCTGAGGTGCTCAATGACTTCTTTGCCTCAGTCTTCACAGGCAAGTGCTCTAACCACACCACCCAAGTTGCAGAAAGAAAAGACGAGAGCTGGGAGAAGGAAGATCTGCCCACTGTAAGCAAAGATCAGGTTCGAGACCATCTAAAGAACCTGAAGGTGCACAACTCCATGGGACCTGATGGGATCCATCCGCGGATCCTCAGGGAACTGGCGGATGAAGTTGCCAAGCCACTGTTCATCATATTTGAAAGGTCATGGCAGTCTGGTGAAGTTCCCACTGACTAGAAAAGGCAAAACATCACCCCCATTTTCAAAAAGGGTAAAAAGGAAGATCAGGCAAACTACAGGCCAGTCAGTCTCACCTCTGTGCCTGGCAAGATCATGCAGCAGATCCTCCTGAAGGACCTACTAAGGCACACGGAAAATGAGGATGAGGTGATTGGTGGCAACCAGCATGGCTTCACCAAGGACAAATCATGCCTGACAATCTTGGTGGCGTTTTATGATGGAGAAACAGCATCAGTGGATAAGGGAAGAGCAACTGATGTCATCTACCTGGACTTGTGCAAATCGTTTGACATCATCCCGCATGACATCCTGGTCGCTAAACTGGAAAAGCATGGGTGTGATGGACAGACCACTTGCTAGATAAANGATGAGGTGATTGGTGGCAACCAGCATGGCTTCACCAAGGACAAATCATGCCTGACAATCTTGGTGGCGTTTTATGATGGAGAAACAGCATCAGTGGATAAGGGAAGAGCAACTGATGTCATCTACCTGGACTTGTGCAAATCGTTTGACATCATCCCGCATGACATCCTGGTCGCTAAACTGGAAAAGCATGGGTGTGATGGACAGACCACTTGCTAGATAAAGAACTGGCTGGATGGTTGCACCCAGAGAGTTGTGGTCAACAGCTCAATGTCCAAATGGAGACCGGTGATGGGTGATGTCCCTCAGGGATCAGTACTGGGACCTGTGTTGTATAACATCTTTGTTGTCAACATGAACAGTAGAATTGAGTGTACCCTCAGCAAGTCTGCGGATGACATCAATCTGTGTGGTGCTGTTGTCATGCTAGAGGGAAGGGATGCCATCCAGAGGGACCTGGACAGGCTGGAGAGGTGGGCCCACGCCAACCTCATGGAGTTCAACAAGGTCAAGTGTCAGGTCCTGCACCTGGGTCAGGACAATCCCAAGCACAAATACAGGTTGGGCAGAGAACGGCTAGAGAGCAGCTCTGAAGAGAAGGATTTCGGGGTGTCAGCTGGTGAAAACTCAACATGAGCCAACAATGTGTGCTTGTAGCCTAGAAGGCCAACTGCATCCTGGGCTGCACCAAGAGAAGTGTGACCAGCAGGGAGAAGGAGGTGATCCTGCCCCTCTACTCTGCTCTCGTGAGACCCCACCTGGAGTGCTGCATCCAGTTCTGGGGCCCCCAACACAAGAAGGATAATGAGCTGTTGGAGGGGGTCCAGAGGAGGGCCACAAAGATGATCAGAGGGCTGGAGCACCTCCCCTATGAAGGCAGGCTGAGGGAGTTGGGGTTGTTCAGCTTGGAGAAGAGAAGGCTCCAGGGGGACCTGATAGTGGCCTTTCAGCACCTTAAAAGGGCCTACAGGAGAGCTGGGGAGGGACTCTATAGAAGGGCATGTAGCGACAGGATGAGGGGTAATGGCCACAAACTGGAAGAGGGGAGACTTAGGCTAGATATAAGGAAGAAATTCTTTCCTGTGAGGGTGGTGAGGCACTGGAACAGGCTGCCCAGAGAGGCTGTGGATGCCCCCTCCCTGGAAGTATTTAAGGCCAGACTGGATGGGGCTCTGAGCAACCTGGTCTAGTGGGAGGTGTCCCTACCCATGGCAGGGGGGGTGGACCTAGATGATCTTTAAGGTCCCTTCCAACCCAAACCGTTCTATGATGAAATAGTCATATTTTTACTGTTCTTGACTGTCTCTTAAACAAAGATGTTTAATAAACTATCTGCTATGTAATATAGTATACTTAAAATACATCAGCCAATGTCAATAGTTTACAAAACTTGCCAAAGCATGATAGAAATTCCAATCTTTACTGTAAAACTTGAAGTCATATTGTAATTAGCTTTTCAGTAATACAGTGTGTGAAACTAACATTTTCTACCATTTAATCTATGATAGTTTGCAACTAAATGAAGTGGGAACTAAAAATGGCTCACAAATATCCATCATTCTTTATTCCAAAATAACAGACTATGCGAGGTACTTTCACTTATTTGATCAGATTACAAATCCACCAAGCACCAGACATAAGACCTTAATATGAATACTTATTTGTATGACGAGATCTAAATTTGCAGCATGTTTTGCTTAGTAGTTTACTCATCTCCTATACTGCATGAGAAGAGGAATCTGGAACTGGTTGACTGGTAAATGGAAGGCACCTGGTTTTTGACTAAGGACTCCCTTCCTTGCAAAGCTATGAAACCATAGAATGATACAAGAACAGTCTGTATCCATTATCCTCAGTGCCAACTCTTATTAGGCGAGAGCACTCCTTGACTGATCTATGTAAACCCTTAAATGCCATAAACTATACCTTACAAATTGTATGTGTAAGAAGAACTGTGTGACTGTGCAGGTGCCATGTGGTTTAGGTGAAGAATTTCTGGTTTAGATGAGTTCTTGTTCAAAGGTCTTTACAGAAGAACATGTTATTTTTGATTTTTTTAAGCATTACTGCCTGAAAGAGTTCATGCTAAAAAGTGTTAGCTTCTACACGGAGAACATCTGGATTCATACTTATAACTCCTGGCAAAAGAGAATCTATTGAGCCCAGAATAGCATCAGGAGACAGGAAGAAGAGCTCTCAGATCACGACGACTTCTGATCAAGTACGGCAGGGAATACAAGCAACATAGATAAGCCTTGAAAGGTATTTAAGATACTGGTTTGGTTTCTGAAGCAAAAGAGCAAAATCTGTATTTAAAAGGTGCTAGGTAGGGAGCACATTCTTTCTGACATTCTACAGAATAACAAAGGCAATGAAGTGGTGTTCAGCAAGCATCAGTGCTTGGGTGGCAGATATGTAACAGCTCATGGGCCAGACTTTGGTTTTGGTTTTAATTCTCAAAGAGATTGAGTACAGAACTTCACAGTTTCATGCTTCTTTTTTAAAACATTTAAAGTAGAGTTCAAAAACAGACTACAGAATACCAGGCAGAGGTAGGCTGGTACAGACAGAGAATAGGTGCAGGGAACTGAGATGGGGGAAGAGAGGGTCATGGAAAGGGAGGGGTAAGGAAGCCTGACAAGAACCAGGAAGAAAAGTAGAAGCCGCAGAATCTCTGATACACAGTAGGAGCATTGATACAGGTCTATCTGAAAAACCTGCTTTGAGGGAAAATGGGTGATTTTGTTAGTGCCATGTAAAGGGAGGAGAGGTGCAACGCCCCACCTGAGACGTGAAGCAGGCAGCTGCAGGTAAGGAGAGGCAGGGCCCTGAGTCGAGGGCAGTAGTAGCTCATCCACTGCTCTGAGACATGGGAGAGATGCTGCCCCAAAGGCAGTTTTTCTCTCTCTACTAATTAAAAGATAGGATGCCAGTTTTAGAGGGTAGATCTCCTTTTCCTGTGGAATTTATTTATGTGTTCATTGAGGAGATGGAAAATGCTTTTGGGCCCAAGAGTATTTTCCCTTAGTTTCCTTGTCATTTTGTAACATCAATTTTTCATCCTTTAGCTTTGAATCTCTGTTTGGATTTTACTNGTTTGGATTTTACTTACTGTAAAAAAAAAAAAAAAAAAAAAAAGAGCCTTATAATTTTTCATTTCTAATGGAGCTACATTGTCACTACAGAGGTGTATTGCCTTGTAGTTTATGCAAAAAAACTTCATTAAGTTCTTGTGGCAAAATTCTTTATATTCATATCAAAACCAGAAAAACTCATCTTGAATTTCAAATTCCAAATTTAATTTTCAGAATTCATTAGGAAGGTGGAAGACTCATATTCTTTTGTTTTCAGAGTAAGAAACTTTGATCCATTAAGAGCAATACGTAGAGTCCTACAACACCTGCCTCAGTGCCTGCTCTTAAGAGTATGTTCTTTTGCACTTTCTGAGTAAGTATATACATTTACCACACCATTTACCAAGCTGCTCAGAAAATATTGCTGCTAAATATAAGGAATGTTATAACAGCTAAATATAAGGAATATTATAGCAATGTATAAGGGATTTGCATTTAAGATTACTTAGTCATATTAAATTTCCACGGTTACCAACAACTGTATAGATAGTCACACGACTCTAGTGAGCGTTATCAGTATTGTCTGTGCAACAAATGAAAACACAGAATGTGAATACTTTTTCCCGAGGTATGTAAATTACAGCAGGCATGATATGAATAATACATCCTGTGCAAATTAGCACATTTTTCAAATGCAAAACAGATTCTATATACACAGTTAAAATAGGTTTCTCTGACTGTGATAGCAGAATAACACCTCACTTTGGCGGAGGAAGGAAAATGTGGGACCATCAATATGACTTAACTAAAACGGCTACAGAGATCTGAAAGTTTTGAAATAAGAAAATTCCTATTTCAGAAATTTGAAGCTAATTTTTCCATTTAGGACATAATCTTGTAAACTCTGTTTTTGATTTCTGTGGAGTTTTCATGCTTTCACATCTTCTAGAGTAAGTCCTCTATACAGGCAGAGACCCTTATAATGGCAGTTGCTAATAGTATAGCTGCAGAAAGCCTATGTCAGTATAACATAACAATTTTTCATTATTCTTATATTTTTCATCTTTTTCTTTTCACTTTTGTCCTAATAAATGTGCATGTTTATGTATAATGAGAAAAAATAACATTCTTCCTATTTTATAGTTTCAAATTTCAGATAAACTAAGAATGTTACAAGTCATTAGTTTTTGATGGAAAAATTTAAATTGCAATAGATATTCCCCTTCTGGAAAATAAGGTAAAAGAAACTAAATGTGACAAGTGCTCGTGGTGCTACTTAGTGTTCACTGGAGGGGCCTCAAATGGTAAGAGAAGTTATACAGTGGGAGTTAGGGCAAGAAGAAGAAGAACAGAGGAAAGGAGCAGAGCTATAGAACTTTACAGCAGAAGGAACCTGTGAGAACCTGGAAAACTAGTGCATATTTCAATGTATATATTTTATCTCACTAAGTTTTACACATGTAGGTTTTCAGCTATTGCCTAGAGAAACTAATTTGACTGTCTCTAACTTTTTTCCTCACCTACAATAACATTTCTCACATTTAATCTAATTTCTGCCACTTGTAGGGTTATGCTATAGCTTCTTGGGCTTTGACCACCCCCTTCCATGATCAGATTATGCCCTGGAGTCACTGCAACAATCTGCTGGAATCCCAGAAAACCCCATTAGGCCTGGTCATCATTTGAGCAAATCTACAAATTTCCCAGCAACTTTTGTCTCTCACTTCTGGCATTAGAGCCACATGGCCATGCAGACAGCCAGAGCCTTCATGAGGGCAAGTGTTCAGGATCTGGCCCTTGGGCAGGGAACAGAGAGAACCTCTCTTGCAACCACACTGTCCTCTTGTTCAATGTTGTTCCTTTCCTTCTTGAACTTTTCTTTCCTAGAAGTGTGATTCTTTCTATAATATTCTGGATTAATCTTACTCATTATTACTATAATAGTCAGAGGACATTTTACTATAATATCGAGAAGATTTTGTCCCAGAGGTTTTTGTAATCCCTGATCCCGCTTGCCAAAAATCAGTCTGACAACTTCCTCCAGCTTGAAAACTCTCATACACAAAATCACACTCCTTTGAAATGTAACCCATTACCATAGGTTTTGCTACATGAACCTATCATTATTTTTTGTGGTGTTAGGGGGAACTCATCATCTCTTGTTAGTTTGACAAGACAGAACTCAGATAACTCCGAATCAAGTCATGATTCTGGAACGGAGTAGATGAGGAGGGACAAGGCAGGACTTGACAGCTGAGGTCTGCATTGACCTAGCGTGAAAGGAATGTCAGAGCTCAGGTAAGCAGCTCCCAAAGCTAGAAAAGGGGAAGGCAGAGCTGAGCACTGAGCCAAGGGATGCTGGCAGAAAAGACTGGGTTTACGTATGCTCAAATGCTGTGGAGCTGGTATGTGAAATGTACAGGAGTCTATGAACCCTGGATAGAAAAGATAAAAGAATTCACCTATAGTGAGCTGCACTCATTTATCAAAGCAATATTTTAAAGACTAAAAATACTTTATGAAGTGATTCAGGAAATATTCAGTTCTGACTTTTTATGCTACTCTTGCATAGATCACAGACAGAATTCTTCTGCCTTTGCTTTATTTCGTGATATCTCAACCCAAGTAAACCTCCTCATATCCTATTATTATTTAGAGTATTTTTTAATTTTATTAAACAGGAGTAAGCTCTCTTTGTAAGCAATGAAATGTTTATTTCTAGGAAGATCCAAGGTCCAGTTTGGTCAATAACAGTACAGATATCACCATCTCTTAACTTTTAGGAAAAAGAAGATATTAGAAATCACACAACTGTAATCTAGTATTGTTATTCTAAAGCTGACAAGTCACCGTAGTTTTTCTTCTTAATGTACAACTACAGATATAAATCATGCAAGACTTTATATAGGCACAGTATTATCTGACTGATTTAAAATTTGTAATGCCTTCCACCAAGGCATTAGGCAACTGGTTGTCCTTCAGCAGTTTCAAATCATGCCAATACAGGAATTAAATATCCAAGGCAATGAACTATCAAAAGAGACATTGTGACTGTCTGTGCAGACAGACAAATCCACCAAGTGAAAAAAGAAACAAATAACAAAGACAGAGATTCTGAAACTGAATCTGACTGGAATCTTTCAAATTACTTACATTTTAAAGTTGCAATGTTCATACGGCAAACGATTCTTTGAAAAACAAAACAAAAGCTCATGGAAAACAATTGTGATTCTACAGAGTGTTTCTGACTTTACATTTTAAAAGCATATTGTTTTTTGAGAACTTTACCTTCTGTCGTAGGATAAGCTTTCACATGATTTTAATACAGTTGACAAGTCAGAAGATCAAAAATCAACTTTGAAATGTACAGGAAAAAATACACATGAAAATTTTCAAGAGAAGAATAATACAAATAGAGTCAATCCACATATGGGAATATTTTCAAATTTAACTGTTATAATAAATAAATCATCTGTGTCCATATTTTTATGAATCCTATGCTTTATTTAGTGTAAAATTGCTAGACTGTACTCTGAATTTTAAAGCTATCCCAAAGTTTAAGGTCATCACAATGTTGAGATCATGTCTGCCAAAAATAGAGTATTTTTATCTCTGCAGCATGAGGTGTGAAAATGAATGTGAAGGGTGTATATAGGTCGGGTACAGCCTCCTTTGTCATAGCAGAGTTAGAATCCTTACATACAGAGATTTGGTTAATGAGATTTTAGAAGCAATTTAAATCCACAAACTAAAGGGAAAATCTAAAAGTGTTTTGTGAAATTGATTTTACTTCAACTAGATTACATTTAGACGTGATACATACTGCTTTCTTTTTAATACAGTAGCAATGTATATATTCTCTATATATGTATATATTATTATTATTAATAATGTATATATTATTATTATTCTTAAAAAAAAACAAATAAAGGAGTGCTTCTAAATGTATGTTTAGGAATTAATTGGATTTTACTGTAAGAAAAAGACTGAGAAGAATCAGGTTCTGTATTTATCAGAGATTAGGTATATTTGCAAAGTATGTTTGCAAACTCAGTGCTCCTACAAATACATTTCTAAACTCACACAATCATGAAATATAAAAGTTAAAGTATAAAAATTAATAAGGGCTGCTCAGAAAGTCTCATAAAACCAATAACTACAGGCAATAATGTCAAATCTTCAGATGTATTCAGTCTTTAAAAACACAAAGATAATTTCCTCCCCTTCACCCTCAAAGAAACCTCAAGGGGAAATCTACTCCAATATTGATTCTGGCAAAGGATTTGGCTTGTGGCTATGGTGCTGTGTCAGAAATTTCACAGCAGTAAACACCTTCCAGACAGATATGAACTGCTAAACCCAGTGCTGGGAGTCCAGACTAGACTGGACACTGCTGCTCATCAAGCTTAGGCTAAGTTAATTTATTCTCTAGACCTTTGCATACACCATGAAAAGTGCTTAATGTGTTGTTAGCACCTGGTAACACTAAGAAATTATTGTTGGTATCCTCCTTTACATTCCGAGGCTTCTTCTTCCAACACACAACCCCAAAAACAAATAAATTAATGATCTAGTATTATTTTCACATGAAATGGGTATTAGCATTATATGCTTTAACCTACTATTATCCATTTAAGTCACAAAGTTAATTTGGGACATTAGTTGGTCATATGGTCAGTGAGGGGATGCCAGTGCTTCCATGAGACAATACAGAGCATCTAAGTTGAGCAACTAAGTTTCTTCCCATACATGCAGACCTGTGCGCAATTTGTTGCCAGGGAGTCTAGACAGCTCCTTGAGATTTGCTGGACATTTGGAATCCACTTTTGGCTCAAAAGGTCTTGAGTTGGAAATTGTTGGAAACTGGGACACTACACAGGGGAAGTACCAAAATATGCTTGTATGCTTTCCTAGAAATCTGTATGTACATTGTTGGAAACAGTGCTGGAAGAGTGACCCTTGGTCTGACTCAGGACAGCTCCACTTTTGCATAATCTAATGTATTTGGTATCTTCTCACTGGTGACATGCTAAAGCTACAAAGAAAAAAAATCATATGAATTCCACTTATACTCAAGGATTTCAGATTTTGAATGTAGTTGAGGTATCCTGCAATCCTACAGTCCATCACAGGTCTGCGGGATTCCCCAGTCACCAGTTTGGAGTACTTTCCTTAGAGCATCTTTAACTTACTCTGTGACTTGTCAGACAGATATATGTTAATCCTCTTTTGCCAAAATACTCAATTAAAGGCCACAACATTGCATTACATCTTTTAGATTTATTTATTTGTTCTGTGGAAGACTTGTGTTATGCCTTTTTAGTGGAGCAGTAATCTCATGAAGTGCTTTAAGATGTCATTATTTGTTGCATTTGTTTATTATCTGTATTAACCTAAAATTGCATAACCATATTTGAAAATGAAGGTTATGAGGATCATTTTATATGCAAATTAATGTGAGGAAAATATTTTGGGACTCAGGGAAATGACTCAAAAGGCATTTTGATCAGCCAGTCAAAATAATTTGATGAGTGCCCCTTAATTTATATTCAAACATAAAGCATCAGTGGCTTAGGGCGAAGGCAGGGTTGCTGGTTTCAGAAACAAAAACAGCACATGAAAAAGAGGAAGCTCTTAAGTACCTTGAAGCTGGAAAAAACATTGGGTTGGGTTCTGATTTAGCTTCAAAAAATTAACAGTAAGTCCTTTCCTACAATTATGAGACTGGAATTGAAAATACATGTGTGTCACAAGTCCTGCTGTTACGTTCCGCAGCCCAGCAGAGTGCTTTGAAGGAAGCTTAGTCTGTTCCCAGCCTCTGAAGTATAGAGTTCCTTGAATAGATACTTCTTTTGGACAAAACATCCCCATGAATTAATACTAGTTACACTCTGTAAGAAAGCTTACAAAGAGCTTTCAGGGCATTTCCTCAAAAGGACCTCAGTGTGTGCAGTGATGATAAGCTCTGGTCCTCTGGGATCTTGGTCTTCCTTTAAGAATACTAAGCAGCGAGTCACCTTATTGTCATTTTCTATTTTATAGCCAGGCATGCTGGTAGACAGGATTAAGTTTGGGATGTATTCCCTCTCTCACAAATACTCAGCTTCTTAATGAAAATGGGTCTTTGAGGATCAGTACCCTGGCAGACCTCACAGCTGGATGCTATGGGGACTTTATGGCGTAGCAAGTGTTGTGCAAAGTGGTTGTTCAGCTCACACCCAAAATGGAGAAAGAGGAGCAAATGTTTTTTGTTGGTTCATAAAAAACCCTTGTAACTGCTGCAACTGCTTAATTCTTCCAACCCTGAATACTCTCTTTTATTAGAACATCATTAGAACATTAAGAAACATATTCAGAAAGACTCTTTGCAGCCCGCAAGCCTGTGCCTTACAGGCACAGAGAGAGATTCAAAGCACCTAAAGGTAGTCTCTTGCTCCAGATCACCCTGTGGAAGAGCCTTCATTACTTCTGGTCATAAAGGGAATGTAGGAGACTTCCTTCCCAAGGCTAATGTTAGCCTTTATGAATATCTTTCTTTGCTTCTCTAGGGAGACATCATCTCCAATCACTGTTTGGCTGTAGTGAGTTTTTATTTTATTTATTTATTTATTTATTTTAATGGAAGTTTATTTTATTTTGTCTCTGGATGCAAAGCACCATATATATATTTTTTTTTTCCATACAGCATAAATATTTGCTTCCAAGTCTGTCAGTCAGATTTTGTCTGAAGAAAATATTTGCAACTGAAATAGTGGCCCCGAACATAAACAAGTTTTATAATGGAAATGATAGCCTTGACTCTAACATTATGATTGCATACCTCTAATAAAAATGTGCAGCCTTCCTATTGTATTATCTACTATTGGTCCTATTATGTGACCTAATTAAAGTCCTACCTCAAGGATGTCCTTGTCATGCCTGTCAAAATATTAGAGTAATTTAGGAGTTCCCCAAGGAGGGACCTGTGAAACTGCAGACGATGATCAAATGCCAGTTTTCACATGCTAAGACTTTAGATGCAAGTTGTGAGAAGCTGATTTTCACAGTTCAAAGTAGGAATCACTCCTTTTTTCACCAGAGATCACTTTGTATTGGGTGCTTTGATGATCAATTTTGTTACTAATTGGCCTATGTAATTAAGTTTATCACAAAATCAGTAGTGACTGGAATCATGTAGTCAAATGCCCACAGACCTGGGAACTCCCTTTCCAGAGCTGGAGGAGCTGAATTCTGCTTATGGCATCTCTGTGCTGCTGGGTAGAAATGGAGACTATTGTTTTCTTTTAATGCAAAATAGGAGAGCCAGTCGTCAGGAGGAATTAGATAGGGTCCCCAGGGTGCCTCACTGATTGTTCCCATGAGGGAGTAGGATGTCAGTGATATGTGACAGGAGGGGCAAGAGCACGCGCAGGGCTGGGTGGGAAATCAGTGCTCAGCTCCTGGTGGAGGTCAGGAGAGTGAGAGGGGATGAAGGGAGGCAGTGAGCTGGGAGAGAAGGAGGAGAGCCAGAGCAGGGGCTGAAGCAGGAGCAGGGGATGGCAGTGGCAGCACTCGTGCTACTAAAGTGCCTTACAAATTCCCATAACACCACCAATCTCCTTTTGGCTCACTCTGACGCACTTGGAGTGCTCTGTTTCTCACAGGTAATCATCTGGAAAGCAGAGGCAGCAATGTGTGAATATGAACTCCAATATGCAATTACTCGTTTAAAATTCATCAGACAAACATTTCAGTACCTTCCTTATTTTGTGCTCATAAAAAATTGGGTTCCTTTTCCAATTAAGGCTGCTACCTTGCAAGTTAAATAAATAATAAATAAAGCGGTACCAGAAGACATGCAGTTATGTGCCCCCGTGCTGATCACCTGCATATGTGCAGTGGCTCAGATGAATTAAGGGTAGCTGGAAACTGGCCAGTTTTTTGAGTGATTACAGGGTTGACATCAAGAACAGTGCCTCATGAGTGGGCTACTATCCCTTTCATGGGAAAATCAAATTATAAATGGATGCATTCTTCCATCAATGGTCGTACTGAGCAGCTGAATAGCTTCCCTCTTGCTGAAATGCATTTGCAGAATGCATTTATCGAATCACCATCAACACCAAATGAGATCACAGACTTGAAGTTTGCTTGTGGATAAGAAGCACAAGCAGTTAATGTAAATAATATGGCAGCAAATAACTTGGCTTACTCTAAAATGTACTCATTTCTCTCCCTTCAAAAGAATCCAGGGAGCTGGAAGAAACAAGTTTGTTGTGGGTAACTACCAGATAGCCTGATGTCCTCAGTACTGGACAGAGAAAAGGTCAGCTTGCACTAACAAGTGTTAGGGGAAAGAATCTCAGATTTCCCAGAGCTCAGTTACTGCTTCTTTTTGCCGAAAGGAGTTTTAAATCAGTATCACACTCCCCTACCATCCTTTCAGGAAAGACTAATATAAAAATTAGGATGGTAAAAGCAGATGTAGCATCTCTTTGGAAAAAACAAACAAACAAACAAAAGACTAGTAATTTAGCTTCTAATTCTTGAACTGATACCAGGGGAACACTAAACACTTCAGCAGCTGTGTCCTCAGAAGGTGATCGAGTCAATATTTTCTTGCAACTTGTTTTGTACATTTGGGGTTGTAACGTTTTAGTAGTGCAAAACAGTGGTCAAGAAATACTATCTGTGCAAAATGTGAGATTGAATTCTCATCTAGGCTGCTGCCAGCTAACCCCTGGGATTGCATCCTGCTGGGTTTCAGTTTGTTTTTTCGTTCTTTACTATTTTGATGTGGCATTGCTAATGAGTTGTGAAATTTCTTGTGCTGAGCATTCAAAGTCTTTAGCACATTCCTGCATTTGGCAGTTGTGGGAGAGGGTTACTGCAGAACTCTGTTTTGCCATCTGGATGGTTTCCTTTTCAGAGGCCCTGCAGGGATAGGGAGATTGTAAATCTTTGCTTGGCATTTTCAAAGGGTTAACAAAGGAATTAAAAGCTCCATTAGCATGGGTGAAGGATGACAGTCAGCCACTGTGTTTACATACATTGGACTTTGAGACAATATCAAAACAAAGGAGTTGAGACTGGCTAAACAAAGTGGAGGATAACTAAAATTTAGCAGGTTTTGGAAGCAAAGAATAAGAAACCTTGCAGAGTGCATGGACAGTGTTGAAGGATGTGAGTACAGTACATGACACTCAATAAACAAGCTGGAGAGAGGGGCAGAGATGATGTGTCAGGATGAAGGAACCAGTTTATAGCATTGTACAGTGCAGTTATGAGGTAATGAATTTTGCAACCCTGTTCAGTTTTTGGATTTGAATCCCATTATATAGTTTTTGATGTGATAGATATTCCTTGAAATCCTAATCCTAATTTGAATGCTTACATATCCATGCTCAAGAATCAGAGAAATGTAAACCATTACTGCAAGACAACATTAAAAGAATGTTACCAAGCTTGTGAAGATGAATAATGTTCTTTAGTGTATTTCTATACTTGTGTGTAATTTACTTGTTGTTTTGTTTTTCCTTGATTTTTAGAAATACTTCCATCTTGTGGATTCATACTGATATTTGCATAGGTCAGCAGCAGACTGGGACTTATTAAAACAGCTGAATGTGTCACTTAAACTGATGGAACAGTTACAGCCGCCACCAGTAGTGCTGGTGTGAGCCCACAATAGTTTTGCCAGGGAGTTTCATAAGCATTTATTGAACAGCAAAGGATGGAGAGACTCAGGACTCTGAGCATCTGGTCCAGACTTAATGAGGAGACATGTTCTAGGGGACATTCTGCCGAAGTTTGATCCTTTTCTAGCCCAGCTGTTCTAGGTTGTCAGAGTTGATTTTTCCCAGATCTTGGTCCCTAACCATCTCACACTTAGCAGTCCATACAGATGGGACTCATTTCACCTGTCTTCAGATTCTGCAACACAAATGTCTATGTCTGAGTTGTTTTCCTAATCTTCCCTAATCACATGTAGGAGAGGGTACATATTTGACCTATTTCAGGTGCTTATTTTAGGCTGAGATGAATTGTGTTTTCTCGGTGTCTTTTTTCTTAGCAGTGACTATGAAGGACCTATACGACTGGCTTAACTGAAGCAGCTACTAGCTGTCTGCTCTCCTACTGCATTCTCCCTAAGCAGCAATCCTTCACTAGTCTCCTTGCTCCATTTTCAGATCTTTCCATGAGTAGGACAGTTGTGGGCTTGCCTTCCTTAGTTCACCATTCTTGCTATCACGTGGTGGCTTCTTGCAGATCTTACCTGGGTGTCATCAGCTGATGACACTACCCATGAGCATCAGAGAGGATTCTCACTCTAAGGTCTCACACTGCCAGCCCTTACCTGGAGGATCCACTGCAAGCCATTACAGTGATGGCAGCTTCCTATCCTTGGGCCTAGACTGGGAGGAGAGCACTCATGCTCTCCCTGTGGCACAGGAGTACTCTGGCAGCAGAAGTGTGGGAGATATGTGTCTATTCACTGAGGGTTAGTGTTCAGCTGTTGAACCCTATGGAGTCATCTAATACTGCACAACCCATCTTGACCATGCCTACAGTGATAAATAAAATAAAACTAGGGAATGATTGTTGGCTCCAAGGCCACATACCATGGGCTGGCTTGTGCCCACAATGTTTATGACCAGATCCTACTAGAGCAACAGTTTTGGTCTTTGACATAATATGTGTTTTGATAAAATAAACCATGAAATGCATTGTTATATTTTGAAGCTGAAGTTTAAGTGGGGGTGTAAATCTGAGGGTAATTAGATTCTATGCAGTGTTAATCTGGAGGTCCTTTTTACTGATCTTAGCAACATATTGTAGAAACTGCCTTTCAGCATCATTTGAATCCTGGTGTCATCGAAATAGTACCACAGGGAGGGAAGACTTATTTAGTGGTTGTATGCTGTAGTCCATATAAGTATCTGGACATGCGATGCAGCATTTTCTCTGTCATGTGTCTGTTAATTTATACAAAACAGATCAAATCTTTAATTCCTGAATTTTTAGTTGCTGATTTTGTACAGGTTTTTAGGAATAATTGCACCCTTTACTGTAAAGTTGCTGCTCCTACTTGTTTAAAATACAGAGTCCAAGACAATTAAAATGTTCAAAGTCTGTAAAAATGGCAAAATCTGTTTATTTCAATGGAATCAAATTTTGGGCCTAGCAGTATACACAGCCAAACAGCCCTCATCTTTTTTGTTCCAGAGGCTTTGCCAATTTTGAAAGAATAATAAACCTTTCTAGATTATAATGCTTAGTAGGAAATTGCCCAAAAGTTTCAAACTAGTGTGAAATTACCCAAAAAGGTAAAAAGAGGATGAGGAATCTTAGAAAAAATAAACAAGAAGAATCAACTGAATTTTATTTAACATTTATGAGACCTATAAAATCTCTCTTGCTGAGCACAAGAGGCTTTAGAATGTCATTACTCTGCTGGACTAATCCCTGCCCAGCGCCTTCAGACCCAACCCAGGATACCTAGAGCAGCAAGCAGGTTTGCCAAAAGGCAGTAGCTCAACACTCTGAAGGCGAGAGAATGGTGCTGATAAATGTAAATCCTGCAGCAGGTGGTTGGAGAAAAAATATGCAACATCAGCAGATATGCAATTAAGAATTTGTATAATAAATAGCTTCAGCTTTCTAAGCAGCCTGCTAAGTCAAAAAATAAATAAAATCTATTTTTTTTTTTTTTTTTCCTGAGGAAGAAGATCACTGGAGATGCTGTATGCTGAAACCAAACTGTCTCCTGGTTCCCTGAGCTGAGCCCAATAGCCTCTAGGTAGTTCATTTCAGTCAGATCAAATACTGGCATACCAGTGCTTGCAGCACTTGAATCGTGAGTCTGTCTGTAGCAGTTGCAAGTGCTTTAAGATCCAAATACTCATCATGCAGAAAGAATAACAGGGGACAACTTCCACAGAAAACTACCTTAATAGTTTCCTTAAGCTTCAGAGAAAAATTGTGAAAAAGTCTACTTTATGTTCACAAGGATTATTTTTCCAGTCAGATTTTTGTGCAGAGCTCTTTAAATTTATGTTTTAAGATTTAGCATATCACATTAATAAATCAGAACTCTGTGGAAAAAATGTTATGAGATATGGTTATATGTCAAAAAGATAAATCAGGACTTAATCACTAGGATATAAGGTATTTTCTCATCAGACAGCTAGAGAACTAATTAATGTTATCATCTGTAAACCAACCAAAGAAATACAACCATATTCTTAGTTGGAATGCATAAATCTGATGGCAGAGTTAACATTTATCATTTGGATCATTTTGCCTTGTGTTTATAAATCATCTGTTAAATAAGATTTGAGAAAGGTCTATAAATTAACACACTAAATTAAAAGTGTGTGGTTTGTGCTGATAAATAAGGACTTACAAGTGTTGGAGGTAACCAGACAGGCAACAAACTCAAATAGCTAGATTAGATGATGGCTAACAATCATAAATTAAAACTGTAAATAACATTTATCTTCTCAGATGTTCGTGTTTCAGACAGGCCATTTTAAAGAAAAAGAGAAAAGCTGTGAATTTAAATTCAGTCCCCTCTTTAGCATACAAATAGAGTACATCCTCAAGACTGAGAGGAGCATGAGTAGATTCTCCTGTTTGAACTGTCCCTGTCCCAGCTTTTGTTCTCCTTTGTTTCTGAGGTTTTGCAGCAAGTGATATACTGATACAGGACTTACTATAGCACCGTGGTTCATGCTATTAAGCACATCTGCAAATCAGAGGATGACTGGTTCTCCCCCCAAAATGAATACATCCTGACAAGCGGAAGAGTATCAGACTTGCTTCTGTGGATTTTCATCCTCCCCCTCCCCTGCTCTGACGATCTGAGCAAACAATGGGAAGCTGAAAACATCTCATGCCAGAAGGCAGCAGGTTACTAAAATACCCATGACATATTTATGCAAGAAACATGCTGTAGAACATATGGGCTTTGGGAGCCTTTCCCACCTTCTGTCTCTGTGCATTTTTTTAACTACGAGGAAGTCTGATTAAGAGATTTATTTCACCAGGAAGATGAATTTAAAGGCAGAATAAGAGAAGAAAGCAATCAAAACAGGTGAAAGTGTACAAAAGCTTTTTGAAGCTCAAAAAGCCTAGTCTCACTAGGACTAGGCTTTACTAGTCCTAGTGAGATACTTCTTGCAAGTTTCAGGTCAGACACACAGATGTCACCCCCACGTTAACAGGTGGAGAAACCTGAGCTGTAAGGAGGCTGGAGCCAAAATATTCAGAGGGGGCCACTGATTTTGAGTGCTTGGCTGAACAAATATGCTTAATGCTTCACATTTGACATGAAAACATAACAGCAACATAAATCAACAGTCTCATGGAAATGTGGTTGTGGTTTGAGGGTGGCTGGAAAGGCAGTGGTGACAGCACTAGAACTCAGTCATTTCTTGCTCCTGGTTTATTGATGAAACCCAGCCGCTTTATGAACAACTTGTCCCAGAAAACTCTACTTACATGACACCTTTAAGCCTTTCATTTTATGAAATTTTATGAAACACAATGAAGAATTCTCATATTACAGTGCACAAGGGGAGGAAGAAATATTCTGTACGTTATTTAATCTATATGAATTTAGACATGATTATGTTTGACCTATGTCGGATCACTGGTCTGTCACACAAAGGACTGAAGTCCAATAGATGAATATCTGAGCAGGCTGGAAATGTGACAGTTTTGTAGCAAGACGAAACTTTCAATCTCTGCTATATTATCCTTCTTTCATTTTTGTTTGTTGTATCATAACCAACATGGTGGATTTCCATCTCCCAAGCCAGGATTTACTGTATTTAATATATTAGCATGTAAAAAGCCAGCCCTGATTATTAATCATGTTTTCTAGATGCCAGTCCCATAATATCATGCTCTTGTTTAAGCCTGCTCATTCGGGGTTGGAAGCAATACAATTAGCATAAGACAAATTGCCCTAATCACCGAAAGTAGTTTCAGTAATTCTGAACAGAAACTTCAACAGTTTGTAAGACACATGGGAAAGGAGTCCTTAAAAAAAAAAAATAAATAAATAAGATTTTACAGACTCTATTCAGAGAATTATCCACAAGAAACTGAAAATATGTAAGCTTCTTCTTTTAAAAAAAAAAAAAACAAAGCCATTCCTTAAGTAAAATCCCAGCATCAATTGGTTAGAAAGTGGCAAACTAACAATATTATTCATAGATAGATATTTTTTATTTCTTGTTTTGAAGTTACTATCAGTCTTGTATTTTACCTGTGAAACTGGATAGTGCTCTTAATTTGAAGGTTTCTGGGCAGACGTGTGAGGAAATACATTGGAAAATATACCATTTATATAATTGGCACATATGGATAAGCATCCCTATCTAGGTAGCAGCAGATGTACAGTTCACAGATGCACTCACTGGGAAAGCCATGAGTTCCTAATTCAGCAAGTTGAGGGAAGCACTGCAATGTCCACTTCTCTGGGTGAGTGGAAAGACAACGGTGACTGGTAAGAGAGTCTTTTATCAGTGCTGTTAAATCTGTAGCAATGTGTCAACATCTGAACCTTTGTGAAGTTTCTTGTAATGCAAGTCAAACTCCAGTTTTTGGAAAAATACTGCTTCTCTCTTTCTGGCTTACATGTGGAAGGGTCAGGAATGACAAGAGAAGTGAAGGAGAACAAAAACCCCAAACCTGACAACACACAGTTCAACATTTCCAGCAAAATATAAAACAGAAAACAAAAAGGGGGGGGAAGGGAGGGGGAAGGGGAATGAGGAGAGAACAATGAAACTTGCTTCTACCAGTCTCTTAAAGAGTCACCAGATTTGCATGTATGTAATTATTAACCGATGGGACTACTAACAAGGAAGGCTATTTCATAGAATCATAGAATCATAGAATCATGATTTCATGTACGTGTGATGGACTTCTGTCTCAGTCCTTCTCTACCAGAGACTGGTAAAACACTCTGATGTATACTACGAAAGGTAGGAGTTAATACTGCAATAGAAACACAGTAAACATATTGTTTTAAATCATTGAAGTCAAACCATGACTTTTATACACGACTTGCTAAAGCAGTGATTATGTCAGTTTTAATGCAAGTGAGGTGCTACTATTCTCAAGGCTGAAAATTCAGCTGTCTGTGTTGAATTACAGAAAAGCTGCTTGAGTGAGTAGTGAAATATTCAGCACAGTATTTCATTGCAGATGTAAAGTGATTCTTCCCTTTATCCTTTGCCTTCTGCAACAGAGAAGATGATGTGGCCAAGCTCACAGTGAACAAATATTCATCGCCAGCTTGAGGTAGTGCCATTGACTTCTGTCTGAACTCTATGACATGAGCAGGGAAACCTGCTTAAAATCGATGTCACATTTGAAATCAGTATTGTCCCCAGAGCCAGGGATACAAATCACTGTGGATGTGGCTGAGAGACTCTTCCATTTGCTCCTCAGCTGTAAAGCCAGGCACAGAGCTGGGCTGCACCACACCACATCACATTAAGCCACTCACATAGGACATGACGCAACCTGACATGACATGTTTGGAGGGTTGAAAGAATGTTATCTGTGTGTCCACAGGCGCTGTGCACCAAGCTACTAAGCCTTAGCAGGCAGGCAGTGATTCAGGGAAGGAGTGAATAGTGCTTTTCTTTTCTTGTGGGTAGGTTACATTATAGCATGATCATGAATCATTTTTCGCTTACTTTACATAAGTCACACTAGGAGTCTTAAAATTCAGATTTTATGCCTTTAGATACATTTTTGCACCTTATATGAATTAGCTACAGTACAGTGAACTTGAACAAACCCTAGAACTCCAAAACCAGTGCAGACATCTGGGTTTTGAAAAGCATCCTTTTTGATACCAGATTAATGAAATCCAGGGTCTGCTAATTTATAATTGAGATTTTTTTACATATATTAGAAAGTGGTTTATGATTCTCACACAGATCTGAGCACAAGTGTAGACCTGTTTGTATGATGAATGAGGAGAATGCAAGGGACTGAATGGTGACCTACTAAACTTAATAAGTGTAGATTCTGTTTCCATTTTTGTCTGTGACTGTGTATGTGATGCTTATCAACTGACTTTTCTCTCTGCACCAGAGAGGATGTAACAGTATTCTATAACAAGATGAGTAGATGTCAGCTGCTTTAAAGTATAAGGAGCTCTCAGTCAGATTCCCTTTGCATTGGTTTAATTCTTATTATAAATAACATTCAAAATGAAAGATTTTTAAATAATCCAAATACCTTCCTCTTTAGAAAACGGCAATCAATATACTTTGACAGCTTTGTCATTTTTACCAAGTGGAAATCAAGTGAAATAAATGCTGTCAACTCGTGTTCTGACAAAAACAAAAAAAAAAAAACTAAGTTTCCAATAAAGCTCACCAGCTTGCAATCATTTATTTCTCTGCATTTAAGGCAAGTTTACTAAGTTTACTAACTGTTAAACATATACCTCTTTAATTTTTTTAATATCTTTGCATTGCAGACCAATACAGAGACTAGAATAAGCATCAGCCTCCAACCCCCATCGTCCCAGATTTCTTCCTTGCTAGATAGGCACATAAAGGAGCAGTTGTTGGCATTTTAATCACTATGTCTAATCCTGTTTGAAGGGGATTTCACTCCATGTCTCCACCTTCAATGCATGAGCAAATTCCATGTGTGACACAGATGCCAAGTGTAGGACACCTTGCCCAAGTGAGGCCCACTGGGTGCAGCACTGCCCCAGGAACCCTCACCCTGAGCTGCTCCTCCACTAGGCTGAGGCAAGACAGCCTGAGAGAAAGATGATGGGGGATGAGGGGCTGGACCGAGGCTCAGCTGTCTCCAGATTGAGTGTGAGGTTGTCCTTCTCTGCATACAATAACATCAGAAAGCTTTTGGTTTGTTTTTTCCTCCGCTTTTGTTCACTCCATTTTGTCTGAGCCATCTGACTAAGCTTGGCTTGTGATACCCTAATTCCTCCTTCTGTCTTTATCTGCAATAATCCTAAAGACTTCCGCATCCCCTGCAAGTAACCCACCTATCTACACTGGATGGCAAATGAGCAGATTGCATTGCAGCTGTGCGTGCCATGGTGACCACCTTTTTCCTCAGGACAACACACTGGTAAATGCAGTGCTGCAAAGTGGCATGGGATGAAAAGCAGCACTCTTAGTGTCCCAAATAGTTCTTAGGATCTCACTGGTCACAAAGTTGCCCCAGGCAGGGATGAATTCAGCTCTCTGCCACTGAGCTCTTGAGACCAAGACCACCTCCTATTAGACTTTCCCCTCTCCTGCTCTTTTAGGTATCAATCATAGAATCACAGATTGGCTTGGGTTGGAAGGGACATTAAAGCCCATTCGGTTCCAACCCCCTGCCATGGGCTGGTTGCCATCCACTGGATCAGGCTCCCAGGGCCCCACCCAACCTGGCCTGGAATGCCTCCAGGGATGGAGCACCCACAGTTTCTCTGCATCAGTGCCTTACCACCCTCTGAGTGAAAACTTTTCCCCTAACACCTAACCTAAATCTCCCCTCTGTTAGTCTAAAAACATTCCCCCTTGTCCTATTGCTATCAGACCATGTAAAAAGTCACTCTCCCTCCTGTTTATAAGCTCCTTTTAGGTACTGGAAGACCACTAAGCAAACCCAGCTTCCACAGCCTTTCTTCATAGGAGAGATGCTCCAGCCCTCTAATCATCCTCTGGGCGTCCTTTGGACCAGCTCCAGCAGTTCTATGTCTTCCTTGTGCTGGGGACCCCAGGACATTTTAAAGAAAGTTAGGAAGAAAAATCCAGGAAACTACAGTCCGGTGAGCCTCGCATCTGTGAAGATCAATGCCTTATCTATTTACAGCAGTGTACCTACAAAAATAATCCAATCTCTGATGCAGAGTGAGATGTTTCAGAAACTCACAAGATATTTTTTGCTATTACATGTTTAGATACCTGCCTCCTTGATCACCCACAGCAACGAGCTCCAGTGTGAATCTTCTCAAATGAGCAAGTGAGCATGCTTAAGAGATTGCTGTGTTTACGCAAGGTTGAAATTCAAGCTGAATCAAATTTTGTTGTCACTTTCATCAAAGGTAGAAATCAAAAATTGCGCAGGAAACACAGGAGAACTATACCAGGCTGAAAGGTTGTTTTTTTTTCTTCATATATATTTATATGACACATTTACTATTTATAGAAATAGAGATTTAGCTATAGATCAGCTTATTGTAACACGTAGGTATGAAATATGTTTCTTTTTATAACTAGTTAGTTCTATTTATGATTTCTAGGCAGTTGTAAATGCAATGACATCATTAATTTAATAGATAAACTGGAAGAGAAAAATGTCTCTAACTTCTTCCCATCATGAATTACTCGTGGTTACTCGTCTAGTGAGAGCAAAGGAATTGCATTATTTTCTTTTAAAGATGAGGGATTCAATGTATTCTGACAAAATATGGTGAGTGTTGTCACATCAAAACCACCATTACTACATATTTTTCCATTCCGCATTTTCAACTGATGGACTGCGAAAACCTATGTAAAGAGCAGCTATAAATAATAGCCCCAGTAAGGATACCTTGTGCTATGTTGTGCTGTCGCTGTCCCTTGTTAGTGGAGTATTCACCCTTTCATATACCAGTAGAATAAAATATTTTTACCTGTTGACTGAAGGTTTAGTATTCTTAGAAGCACTATGATTTAACCATGTCCCTTAGAATCACAGAATCATTAAATCATTAAGTTTGGAAAGAGACCCCTAAGATCATCTAGTCCAACCATCAACCCAAAATCACTATTCTAACTAAACCATGTTCCTAACTGCCACATCTATGTGTTTCCTGAACACCTCCTGGGACAGAGACTCCACCACCTCCCTGGGCAGCCTGTTCCAATGCCTGACCACTCTTTCAGACAAGAAGTTTTTCCTAATATTCAACCTGAACCTCCCCTGGCGCAGCTTGAGGTCATTACTCCTTGTCCTACCACTAATTAAATCCAGCTGCACATGCTTCACACTTTGCTAATGCTTATTCTGTGTTTTCCTAGTGGTTAAAAGGAGTGAGGAAAGAAGCAGAGACAAGTTTGGATGTACCAAATTTCCTGTTATCTGGCTGGATGAAAAGACACAGTGAAAGATGGTGAAATATAATTCTCATAAATCTTTTAACAAGGAAGGCAGGACATGCAATAGCTTTTAGATTGCACTTTAGCCCAACTTAGAAGCAAAATGAATAGTGCATTACTGAGACAGTACAAGGAAAGAAAATGCAAATCCCTAAGCCCCTAGAAAATTAGTAACTCACGCAGTTCTGCACTCCTTTAAATGTTGCATTAAATATATACATGGAATTCTGATTAACCTTTTGACTGCTGCCAACATTTTCTCCATTTGTATTTGCTTTGGATAGATATCTTTCATGGAAAAAATGTTTTACATACCAAGTATCTGTCTCAGCTACTGTAATTTTCTGTAATTTATCCTAAATTGAGTGACTCCAAAGTTATTTTGCTGTCTGCAAAGTATAACTTCAAAGTATGTTTAATGATATTTTGTCAGCAGGAAAACACAAAACTTAGAAATACAAGTAGTCAACTTAAAACTGTAAAGGAATTAGAGCAAGTCTCCCCTTCTGAGTATGGGAAAATCAGTCCTTAATTGTCAGCAAACAACCGATTTGCCAAGGGAGCTGTTCAGGACATACTACAGTGTTCTGTTTTGTTTTGTTGTTTTTTTTTTTTTTTTAGTATGGTATTGATTTTCTAAACAGTTGCATATGGTTTATAATAGCAATAACCTGCATGAAGCCAGCCATTATGTGGGATAACACCTAGTTTATGGAACTACAGACTTTTGTTTGTATTAGTTAACCGAGAAACTATGCTGAAAAGGGGCGGGTGGTGGCAGTATCAATTTTTATTTGTTTCTCTTGTTATTTGCAATGAGTGACCTTAAGGTGAACATTACTTACGTATTTTCATGTGCTTTGGGAGTAGGGGAAGGACAGGAATAATCACTCATCCTTTTTCAAAAAATATTTTAAGGCATTAATTTGTCAGTCGATCAGTAACTGGAGAACGATGTATTCCATCACCTTATCTAAGCATGTGCTTACTCGCTACTGGAATTATATGCACTGAAAATTAAACATGTATTCAAAGACCTTAGGTGAATTGGGATATTTAAAAGTGCTTTGGTTCTTACATAGGAGATGGCAAGAATATTTGAATATAAACTAACTTAAAAATTGGAACTTGGTCTTCATATTGTCCCCTGAAGCACATAGAATACTGGCCAATTTATTATGTGTGTTCAATATGAGAAATAGTTTGGGGTTACATTAAATTGTGATATTATTAGGAAGCACGAAAAAAAAAATGTTGCTACCCTATTAAAGGAAATGTGAATGTTAAAAATGACATAGTACATAAAATATTGAAACAAATGCATATTTTAAAAGTATTTAACCGCTGGATGTTTCTCTCATCCTCTCATGCACTGATACCTTACATGCAGCACTATTTGCTGGCTCTGTCTCACCCTCCCACTCCCTCCTCCTCAGCTTTCTTTTTAATAAGCACATCATTTTTCCACACATTTAGTATCTAAATTTAGTGAAATGGTGAAATGGTCATGTTATTAATTGATGATTGTAACTAATGCATTATTATTCATCTTGTTGCAGAGAGTGACAGTGTTTTTTAATCCTGCAATAACTATTAATCATAGAATTGTCTGAGTTGGAAGGGACCCTTAAAGGTCATCTAGTCCAACTCCCCTGCAGTGAACAGGGACACCTACAGCTGGATCAGGTTGCTCAGAGCCCTGTCCAGCCTGACCTTGAAGGTCTCCAGGGACGGGGAATCCACCACCTCTCTGGGCAACTTGTTCCAGTGCTTCATCACCCTTATCGTAAAAAACATATCAAGTCTAAATCTCCCCTCTCTCAATTTGAAAACATTTCCACTAGTCCTATCACATTGGGGCCTGCAAAAGACTTTATCCGCATCTTCCTTTTAGCCCCCCTTTAGTTATTGAAAGGTCGCTATCAGGTCTCCCTGGAGCCTTCTCTTCTCCAGGCTGAGCAGCCCCAACTTTTCAGCCTGTCCTCACAGGGGAGGTGTTCCATCCCTTGGATCATTTTTGCGGCCCTCCTCTGGATGCACTCCAACAGCTCCATGTCTCTCCTTTACTGAGGACTCCCCATGTGGACGCAGCACTCCAGGTGGGGTCTCACCAGCGCAGAGCAGAGGGGCAGGATCACCTCCCTTGCCCTGCTGGCCACGCTTCTTTGGATGCAGCCCAGGATGTGGTTGGCTTTGTGGGCTGCGAGGGCACACTGCTGGCTCATGTCCAGCTTGTCATCCACCAGTACCCCCAAGCCCCCTTAGGCAGAGCTCTGCATCCCCCAGCTTGTACTGATAAGAGGTGGTGGCTGTGACCCAGGTGCAAGTCCTTGCATTTCACTTTGTTGAAGCTCATCAGGTTAGTGTGGGCCCACTGCTCAAGCCTGTCCAGGTCTCTCTGGATGGCATCCCATCCCTCAGGTGTGTCAACCACACCACTCAGCTTGGTGTCATCTGCAAACTTGCTGAGGGTGCCCTCGATCCCACTGTTGATGTCATTGATGAAGATATTGAAGAGTACCAGTCCCAGAACAGACCCCTGAGGGACACCACCCGTCACCAACTTCCATCCGGACACCGAGTCACTGACCACCACTCTCTGGGTGCGATCTAGCAACCTTATCCATCAAACAGTCCACCAATCAAATCCATATCTTTCCAGTTTAGACAGAAGGATGTTATGGGGGACCATGTCAGAGGCCTTCCTGGAGTCCAGATAGATGACATAGTGGATCTTCCCTTGTCCACTGATGCAGTCACACCATTGTAGAAGGCCACTAGGTTGGTCAGGCAGGACCTGCCCTTGGTCCATGCTGATTGTCTCGCATCATCTTCCTGTCTTCCATGTGCCTTAGCACAGCTTCCAGGAGGATCTGTTCCATGATCTTCCCCAGCACAGAGATGAGGCTGACAGGTTGGTAGTTCCCAGGGCCATCCTTTCTACCCTTCTTAAGAAGGGGTGTGACACTGCCTTTCTTCCAGTCACCAGGGACTTCACCTGATTGCCATGACTTCTCAAATATCATGGAGAGTGGCTTGGCGACTGCATCAACCAATTCCCTCAGGACTCTGGGATGCATCTCATCAGGACCCATAGACTTATGGATGTTCAGGTTCCTCAGGTGGCTGCCAACTTGATTTTTGCTTACAGTGGGAGGGACATTGTTTCCCTAGTACCGAGCTTCTCACCCATCCACTCGAGGGGTGAATGAAGAGCAGCTGTCATGGAAGACTGAGGCAAAAGAGTTGTTGAACACCTCAGCCTTCTCCTTGTCAGTTGTTACCAGCCTGCCTGTATTGCTAACTAGGGCCTTCTTGGATTTTGCTTTTCCAGTTTATATGCCTGTAGAAGCCTTTCTTGTTCTTCTTCTTACTCCTTGCCAAGCCCAGTTCCAGTTGGGCCTTATTCTTTCTGACCTACACAGCCTAGCAGCATCCCTATACTCCTGCCATGATACCTGCCCCTGCTTTCACTGCCTGTGCATTTTCTTCTTGCTCTGCTGCTTGACCAGCAGGTTGTATTGCAGCCATGCAGATCTCTTGCCTTCCTTTTCTAATTTCCTGCACCTGAGGATGGAAAGCTCTTGGGCACTAAGCAAAGCTTCCTTAAATATCTGCCAGCTCTGCTCTGCTCCCTTGTCCCTGAAGGCAGTTTCCCAGGGGGTTTTATTGACTAACGCCCTGAAGAGCTGGAGGCTGTCTTTCCTAAAATCTAGGGCCCTAACTCTACTCTTCATCTGCCCCATATCCCTCAGGACTGTGAACTCCATCCATCTCTACAGTCCAGGCAGCCTTCAGTTCTGATGCCACCAAACCGTTCACTTGCATTGGTGACCAGTCGGTCCAGTATTGCACCTCCCCAGGTGGGGCTATCTATTACTTGGCTCAATAAGTGATTCTTGATACATTCCAGGAGCCTCCTGGATTGCCTACAGCTTGACATGCTACTGTTCCAGCATGTGTTGGGGTGATAGAAGTCCTCCAGGACAAGAGCCTGTGATTGTGACATCTCCTGTAGCTGGAGGACGAAGGAGGAATGTTGTAGTCATCTCTTGTACTGTGTCATAATCCTCTCTTGTACTGTGTCATAATCCTTTTCCACAGTTTTGGAGTCATTCAGAGTCATTTTTTTGGTTTGTCTTCCTTTTGGTTGTTTTATTTCAGTATATAAGTGTTAATAGTTAATGGATTTGAGGAAACAGAATCAGTCACAATAATAATAATAATAAACATCTTATTCCTATTTTGTATAAAATATATTCAAGTTAACAGGTAGTCACTTACAGGTACGGACTGTGAAACCTCTAATATTCTAATAGGTAGATACAAATTACTACAATAAAAGTCATTTTCAAATGTTTGATTTCTGTACTTCAGTCTGAAGTGCTTAATTCAGACCTCTACACTCATTTGGTTGTAGCCATTATCTGAAAAATCTATAGGTTTAAGCAAGACATTATTTGTAGAGTGGAATGTTCTCTTAGAACTGAAGCCAGAAAGCTATAACAGCAACCGTGAAATTCTCAGCATTTACAAAACTGAAATATATTGTATAGTGTTCAGGAAAAGGACTGTTTTTCTGGGTTTTTGTTTTCACCTGAATATGTAATATGTACAAGATACACTACCCTTTCAGGATATACTGCCAAAAGAACAATGAAAGCAAAGGGACAGTCAGCTGTCAGGTTCTGTCTATTGAGTCAGATATTCTGATATTTGTAAATTGTTGTCTTCTAGTTTTTGCACTGTTTTTGGTAACTTCAGTGATGAATCAGTGGATTTAGAAGAGAGTAGCATTCAAATAATAGCTTCAAGGCAGGTGAAATCCAATCTCCAAATAGCTTGGTGCCAGTTGAAGAATACACAGTTTATTATGACATCTCTAAGGCTGTGTTTGGATGAACTTAGTGGAGCTATTAATTACTTTCTATGTACACTACTATTAAAACCATTTGTGTAAGCTTTGGAACTAAAAATGTAAATAAGATGCTAAGCTACCCAAGTACTTAAAAGGTTGAAAGGAAAATAAAGCTTACATCACTGTTTCATGTTTTGGTGACCTCCAAAGGACAGATAACAGCAAAGACCAGGAAAATCAGTGATTCACTGAAATATATATATATATTGAGATGTCTAAGTCTATAAGAACAAGCTCTAGTTAGGTCAACATAAAATTAGATTTTCTTTCCAGCATAGTATATTTCCATATTTAATATATATTTTTTTTTTTAAATTTACCATTTTCTTCATAAAAATAAAAGGTATCATCTTCCACAAAAGTTGTGTTTAAAATAAAAGATTGAATAAAACTCTCATTTGAGATTCAGCCCTGGTACAGCAATGAACACCTGCATATTCTGCACCCATTTACTTCGGCAGAACTTCATATATGTCTTGATTTCAATGGGATTTGCCTTGTGCTGAGGTCTATTTTCATACTCTCTATAAGAATTTTAGCATTTAATATCTGAATACAAACCTTTAGGTTTACTTGTTACAAAAAAAGGTCCTGCCTGCTGCACTTTTGAATTGAAGTCTTGCTGTTCATTGTTGAAAATATTTCAGTAATGTCTAAACTTCTTTTTCTCCATTTAGTTTGTTGGTGCAGTAAAATGTGTGGGTAGGCACAGGTAGGACCAGCTTGAGTTCTGGATAATGATTCTATATTCCCACTCAGGACTCAGACTGGTCCTGCCCATGTTGTAGAAATCATGGGGAACCAAAGGACTCACTATTTCCCCTTTAAGGCCATTCATAGCATGGCCAGAGTTCACTTTCACCTTCTTTCAAGGCCAGGATTGCTAACGGTGCAGTAGCCTATGATGCTCTGAGTTATTTGTGGCAGTAGGCAGAGAAGTTCAAAGCTGGCGGAGGTGCTCTGTTCATTAGTGAATGGTAGTTAAGGAATGGCACTTTACAGCCTCATGCATCAGACGTACTATGCTGATTTGAAAAGCTGCATTGCCAAATAAGGGTCATTTTGCTAGAAGAGTATTGCTAGATTACAGATTTGTCCTCTTTCCATTTGATCTGAGATCTAAGGGATACAGGATTAGCAAACCCATACTGTGTCCTTTCACAGTTAACTCAGGGCAGTATATGTGACAATATGCAAAGTAGGAAAGCCAAGCTACTTGTGGTCAAATGACACTTTGAAATGTACCTAAAGTGTTCCTAATCAGACACCAGTATAAGGTGTTGAAGAATATGTTGTAGAGATTACATACATGCTCCATCCAAAACTCATGTGAATGTTTTTTATCACCGGTTCAGAAGCCTTAGCTTTTTAAATTTTGATTTGGGATAGCTCATCCTTCTGTCCTGACCAGCCTCAGTCTGATCCCTGGTTTGTTATGCAGGAGGGCAGATGTTACACTGACAGATGATTTTCTACTACTCAGACTGCTGTGAGCTTGAAGAATTTCTGCTGGTTGGAAGAACTATATAATTCATAACTAGTACTACTATACTAGTAAGTGTGCCTCTCTCTGTTTTACTCTGTTTTGGCTCCCCAGAATACCTCAGCTACACTCCACAACAGTAGTGGTATCTTTTGTACTACAGCATATTCACTCCCCTGGCATTTTCATTAAAAGCAAATAATTCTGTGACAGTACCTAGGTCTCTTCACAGAATCACAGAACTGTAGGGGTTGGAAGGGACCTCAGGAGACCATCTAGTCCAACCCTCCTGCAAAAGCCAGTTCCCTACAGCAGGTCGCACAGGAAGGTGTCCAGGCAGGTCTTGAATATCTCCAGAGAAGGAGACTCCACAACCTCTCTGGGCAGTCTATTCCAGTGCTCTGATACCCTCACAGTAAAGAATTTTTTTCTTAGATTTGTATGGAACCTCCTGTGTTCCAGTTTTTGCCTGCTGCCCCTCATCCTATTGCTGGGCACCACTGAAAATAGCCCAGCCTCGTCCATTGGGCTCCCACATTTCAGATATTTATAAACATTGATTAGATCCTCTCTCAGTCTCCTCCAGGCAGAAGAGCCCCAATTCTCTCAGCCTTTCCTTGTATGGGAGATGTCCCAGACACCTCATCATCTTTGTGGCCCTGCACTGGACTGTCTCCAAAAGATCCCTCTGGATCCCTTCTGGAAAGATCCAGATCTTTCTTGAACTGGGGAGCCCAGGACTGGATACAGTCCTCCAGATGTGGCCTCACCAGAGAAGAGTAGAGGGGGAGGATCACCTCCCTCGACCCACTGGCCACGCTCTTTTTAATGCACCCTAGGATCCCATTGGCCTTCTTGGCCACAAGAGCACATTGCCAGCTCACATCCAACCTATTGTCCACCAGGACACTGTGCTCCTTCTCGTCAAAGCTCCGTTCCAGCAGGTCAGCCCCTAGCCAGTACTGGTGCAGGCGGTTGTTCCTCCCCAGGTGCAGGACTCTACACTTGCCCCATCAGGTTCCTCTCTGCCCAGCTCTTCAGCCTGTCCAGGTCTAGCTGAATGGCAGCACAGCATTACAGGGTGTCAGCCACTCCTCCCAGTTTTGTATCATCGGTGAACTTGCTGAGGGTGAACTCTACCCCTACATCCAGGTCATTGATGAAGATGTTGAACAAGGCTGGACCCAGCACCGACCCCTGAGGAACACTGCTAGTAACAGGCCTCCAGCTGGATTCCACGCCACAGATCGCAACTCTTTGGGCTCTGCCAGTCAGTCAGTTCTCAATCCACCTCACCTTGCATTCACCTATCCCATACCTTGTAAGCTTTGCTACAACTATGTCGTGAGAGAAAGTGTCAAAAGCCTTGCTGAAGTCAAGGTGGATAACATCCACTGCTCTCCTTTCATCTACCCACCTGGAGATGGCTTCATAGTAGGCTACCAGATCGGTCAAGCACTATTTCTTAGAAATTAAACTGAAGTCACAACAGCAGCAATGTTTTCATCACTTGTCTCATATGGAGAGCATGAATTGGAGAAGCTCTTCAAAATTGTGTTCACACTGAACTCAAAGATCTCCCTTCTCCTGATGAGTACCTGAAGAGCAGACACTTGCAGTTGGAAATAAATTTCAGGATAGTTCAGCAACAGCTACAGGAACCCCTGGTTGAAAACCTGTATTATACACATCTAGCTAAACCTGTGATAGTGAACTTATGGCATGTACACTGGAATTGGCAGATGGAGCTACTGTTAGGAACAAGCTTCCTGCAATCTGTCTTTGGTGCAGGAACTCATGTGTTCTCAGCATAACACCACCACTTCACAAACACACCTGGTATTATTTGGAGAAGCTTCACTGTCTGTTAAGTCCTGAGTCTTAGAAACTAGGCTGGCACAAATTTTTGCATCCACCTTTTTAAAATAGCGGGTTCATCTAAAAGAAGCAGATATGTGCTATGTTTTAATGTTCAATATGCCTCAATGTTCAAATGTCTGACGGAGACCACCTTCTTCAGGACTATACTAGGGACAGCTCACTAGTGGAAAACACCTCTTCATGGCTACTTGAAATTTCCTTTCACATAGCAATCTGATATCTTCACAGTGGAACTCAGGAGCTAAAAATTTTAAGAGGAGACCAAAAAGGTCCAAAGATGCCAGAGAAGCTGTTGTTCTGAATATGAGAATAAGATATATGACCTTCCTGTCATCTTCAGGAATGATAGATAAGGGAAGAATGCTAATGGAACAACACAAAGGTGCTCTGTGAGCTATCAATCCAGAAAAAAAAAAAAAAAAAAAAAAAAAAGTGTTATCTGCATCTTAATGTAATGGGTGGTAGCAGCCTTTGAAGCTGATTTAAAAAACCAAGTTTTGAAGTTTTGCTGCTTTATTGTAATGGATGAGTATACAATAAAGTCACAGCTATAACAATAGCTGGCAGTGATACTTAAATAGGGCTGGGCAAATGCAGCCTGCAGGTTTTTCTGTGCTTTTTGTTTTCATGAGATTTTGTGGCACTCATCACTGCAGTATCTAAGTATCCTCTGGTTAATTAGATGTGCACGATAGGTTCCTTACTGGGAGCCTGCTTCCTAGCTGAAGATGTTTTGCTTTGGGTAAACATAGGCATTTTTACTCTTCTTCATCCTCCATTAAGTTTATGATGGTGAGAAAGCTTCTCTCACAGAGGCTCCAGCAGTGCACCCTGAATGTCATTATTAGTATGGAAGTTTATTTTTCAGCTAAATATTTCAGCTGAAATGATATATATCCTGATTTTGCATACTTTGATGCAGGCTCTTTAGCTTAACTTTTCCCACAAGATTGCAACTACCTTGATAATTAATAACCAAAGACTTGTTTATTTGGGCTCTAAATTGCTGAAGGTGTTGAAAGTAAACCCTGTGTTAGCATTAAAAGCTTGCAAGAAGCCAGCAGAGAAGTCAAAGCACAGCAGCTGTCTAGACTATTGTCATGTCATGTATGAACTTGCTTCCACTTCTATTCCAGATACAGTAAGTGCCACTACACAGTTTGGGCCTTCTGTCATGGGGACATTGACTGGGATGGGGATCTGAGATGTCTTCCTAGCCACTCTGACCCACTAGACTTCTGTCTGAGCTAAGTGAAAGCCTAACTCTAATCGAACCTCAGCTATTATTTTAAAACAACCAGCTATTATATAAAGACACCATTCACAAATCATGGGAGCAACTCCTTCATACTACTGCCCTGTGCAGCTCTTGGTGCTTCTGTCTTGCCCGTGTGAAGTCCTGCTCTTGTCTGCAGGTGTTCTTATACTGCCTTGGTGTCCTATACCTTTAGTAATAATCTAATCAGTTAATTCTTTGGGTGACTGTTAGGACTGAATTTGCCTTGTTGAGCTTATGATGCTTTACGTATTTATATTTATTCATAATGATTTTCATTATTATTTCCATAGTTATAATTCTATCAAAATATGTGTTTCCTACTGGAACTGACCACCTCCACCAACACTTTTTATCAGATAATTTTATGAACAGTGGAAAAAGGAAAAATCCTTTCTTATAAAATGTAAATCATGAAGAAATTAGTAAGACTGCAACATGTTTGTAGATGGCTTGTGAAGATTGTTAAATACATTAGTTTTAATGGCCAATTTTACCAGCTTTATTTCAATCAGCACAAGAATTATGTTTCTGAAAGCTAAGACAACTTGGACACATTATCCAAATTTCTTTCCAGTATGTTGGAAGCAAAGCAAACTGCTGTGTTTACTGAAGAGGATAGCTTTGCTGTTAGAGTTTATTTTTATAACTCTTCTTACTCCATTAAAGGGAAAGATCCTATAATTATCGACTATCTTTTAGTGGTGATTTACTTGGGGAAGATTGATTAGCACAATCAGTCACTCCAAAGCAATTTTCATCATCAAATATTAGATAGTTTCTCCTACTTGATTAGCAGTCCTGCTGCAGTTTACATTGTAGATGTAATACCATAAACATGGATTGCAAAGTGTTGTTATATGGCAAATCCATATCTAAGTATAGAAATTCTTAAATATTTATGGGCACTAATTTCTTGCATATGCATGTGTACACATGCATGTGTGTGTTTTTATACGTGCATATGAAGAAAATCCGAAAATGTTTATAATATTCTAAATTTGGAGCTTAAGATTCAGATTCAGAGATTAATCTTCCATGTAAGTACATGAATAACATTTTTGTTTGATCTTATCATCCTGTCGCAGCACAATCTGGGTAAAAGAAATTTAAAAAATCCTTATATATGCTTAGCAGAAATTAATTCGTATTTGTCCTTAAAAGTACAGCTATATTAATAGATTTTAAGGGGGAATTGTGTTCAGATTTTTATTTTATTTTATTTTATTTTANACAGCTGCTCTGGGCAATCAGTACTAAGGTTGTTGTTGTTTTTTTTATTTTATTTTATTTTATTTTAATCTGGAATGTTTGTTGGTTGTTTTTTTTTTTTTTTTAGTTATTCTGTTTTAAGCTTTGGGCTTTAAAGGCTGCATTATTCTCTAGGGCTGACCTTAGGTGAACTGCTACCCCAACTGAAGAAATCACATGTAATTCCTTTTCTAAAATCTTCCTCAAATTGAAAAGAAAGCAACTACGTTTAAGTACAGATTCAGGAGAGAAGCTTAAGTGTCTGCAATCCTAGGTATATCTAGAAAAAAGGAAATAAGCTTCTATCCCAGGCCCATGGTCTGTGGCAGCAGTCTCCCCTCACTAAGTAGCAGTCATTGTGGTACAAAAGGAGAGGGTGGGTGTAAAGCCAGTGTAGAGGAAGTAGGACTTGGGAGAGGGAGGCTTCAACTGCTGGTTGCAGCAAGTCTGGTCCCCATCTCCCACCTAAGTCAGCAGCCAGCATGAGAAGGTTCCTAGTCTCCTTCTGTGGTTGAGATGAAATGATTTCCTGATTTCTCTGAAGCTGAGTTTCCTGGCAGGTAAACCCACACTTCAGCTTTGCCATGACTTTCCTCTCAGGTTTAGGTAAGCTTTCTCAGTTCCTACGATGGATACAGCATGCTTCCCCTAAAATTCCTTTACATGGTGAAGAAGGAGAAATGCTTTACTGAATCATTCAGTGCTTGAAGAAAAAATCAGTTCCTTTAGCAGTTTCAGTAAACTTAAGTCTTCAAATGGTGCAAGTTTTTCTGGCAGAACCAAGTCCACAGCTATGCACAGGGGAATATACTCTCCTGTATCTCCCACTGTCCTGCAGAGAGAGAGAAAGGCAGATAAAAACAGTAAGATAATATTGCATTTAAAAATCAAAACTGAGAAGAGTGTCTGAAATTTTCTTGAGTTACTGCATAACCCTGATCACAGTAAAACCTCAGCTCTGTTTATCTCTTTTTTTT
>VXAV01003661.1:435027-445237 GCA_013399715.1 Alectura lathami | reverse complement strand
GAAAAAAAAAAAAAAAAAAAAAGCAACTTAAATAGGTATTTGGTTTTAAAAAGGATGTTAATTAACGAACTCCTGAGCAGACATACCTAATATGTTAGACACAGGAACCTAACATAATTTGTTATAAATAATATATTTCCTACTGAAATAAAGGATTCATTGAGCTTTCCTTAGATCTAGATAGGCACTTTCAACACTTTGACAGTTTTTCATAAAAAATATTTTACATTAATGTATATATTTGCACTGAAGAGCATACTGCTGAATTAATTTGCTAGGACAAAATCCTATTAAAAGCTCCAAATCCATTTGAATGCTACCTGTAACTATTACGTTTCATAAAAGCAGGAATTAGAAAATATATAATGAACCTTTAACTCAAATCCTGAGCCTTATCTTTGAAACATGTATTGTAAATAGCAAATCATATGAGAGATCAAAACAGGAAATAATAAGTAACTTCTGTGACTTGTGTTCGTTGTGATGCAAGATCAAACTTTTGCAAGAAACCTTTTAAATGATAGACAGGAAATGAAAGTTTTCTGCTGAAGAACATTTCAAATTTTCATCTCAGTGAGCAGTTACAAGCATTTTCTGATGTCAATAGCCATTGTGGTTGTTCATACTCTACTCAGCTCTCAGGTCCCAGACCTATAACACACAGTTTTCTCTAAACTTGTTATAGTTGGGACTTAAATGTGACGGTAAGTCATAACATTTTCCTGCAGACCATCTGGTGTCCAAAGTTATGGGAATGTCGAAAGCTTTGCCTGTCCTCACACGCAGTTAATTTTAAATGTTTTACTCTTAGGTTGGTGGAGGAGAAAAGGAAGTCAGGAATGTATTCTTTGGTTGCAAAGAAGTAAAGTTTAAAAGAGAATAGAGGCATTTGAAATACACATCAGAGCAGTAAGTGATAATACCTAAATCAGCAGAGGAATTTAGGTCAAGAGCTTAAATGCTCCTTTCTAATTTTCAGATGAAGGATACTTATTACACAGCAAGACTCAAATTTAAAAAAAAAAAAAAAAAATCAGTAAAAGTTTCAGCATGAAAATTTGGGCAATACACAAGTGAATATAGAGGATCACACCTTTGTTTTGGTCACAGTTGAATTTTTAAAACAGATCTTCCTTTCCAAAGAGAGAAAGTCCTAACTGCTACTGCAGGAACTTGCTGGGGTTTGACTCCATAACCCATACACTGGGGGACACTTCCTCAACAGCTGCTTCTCCAGATCTGGTGCATCTACCTGAGTAACAGCCCCGCAGTACGGTTTGCATGTGAGGGGCACATCTTCTTGCCTTGCTGTTCTAGGACATTCCGCATTGTCCCTCAGACAAAAACTGTTTTCAGCAAGGACAATGTTTATTTATGGCTCCTTAACATGCATGACATCCTGAGCCTCGCCAGAGGCTGCAGTCATAACCACCAGCTTGGACAACCAGCATCGACACCCCTTCCTGTAAATAAGAGCAGTTTGTACAGTTAGGTGGGGATGTCTCCACCTAGCAATATCCTTAGGACATTTCTCCTCTTTCTCTTCAGCACAAAATCTGTAATTTCAAAGCTTTGCCGGAGGAGGACGGTACTTTCCATGCTTTATGGGGAAACCTAACATATAGAGTATATTCAGAGCAAATCCTTTGGCCATATTTATCCTCTTTCCATAAGGAACCAAACAACGCTTTTCTGCAAGCCCTAAGATTCATATAATCAGACATGGTTCCTTGATTTGTATTTATTGTTATCCATTGAAAAGAAATAGCATTCTTTTGCAGAATAGATAAATTTTATTTTCTTCCAGAGAAGACAGCATGTCTCAAATTAGAAGATGTATGCTTAAGGACATTATAACACCAGAAATAAAACAGCAACCAGAAATCCAGCAAGCAGTCTGGGCATTGTTCTGAAAAGTAAATAATAATAAAATAAGATTTTACTGAAGATGATGTCAGTTCTAGATAGTGACAACTGAATGTCAAGTGATGGATGGAGGAATTCCTGTGTGAGTATACACAGAACTAGCAAAACCACCAGGACATGGTATTCTTTTCAGTGATGTTAATTGGGGTTTTGCCATTAAAAATTAGCTTGATCAGACTTAGGGCCCTAATTACCATGAGTCTAACTGTATATATCTACATAAAAGAATTTAGATGGGTAATATTTCTAAGCTTCTTCAACTGTATGAATCAGTATTTGACAACCAACAAAATTATACTAAGGTGAGATACATAGACACCTTCTAAGCTCAAACATAGCTGGATATCAGGATTTACTTTGCTTCCAGGGTCATTAAGCATATAAATGCAGGGTGGATTGGTGCCACCTAGATAAAAGAATCTAGATGAGCTGCAGATGTCATGTGTCTCCTGATCCTAGAAACAAACAAACAGACAAACAAACAAAGAAACAAAACCCAATTCTTCTGGTTTAACCTGGCAAGCAGCTCAGCCCCACACAGCCATTCAGTCACTCTCCCACCTCCCACTGGAATAAGGGAGAAAATCAAAAACAAAACAAAACAAAAAAAAACCCAACAAAGTAGAACTTGAGGGTTGAGATAAAAACTATTTACTAAGAAAATGAAAAGAGAAATAAAAATAATAGCTATGATAATTATATATATATGTATACTTACAAAGCAAGTGACGCACAATGCAATTGCTCACCATCCGCCAACTGATTCCCAGGCAGTTCCCAAGCAGTGGCTGCACCCCTAGCCAACTCCCCTCAGTTTTATAGTTTTTTACACAGGATGTCATATGGTATGGAATATCCCTTTGGCTAGTTTAGTTCAGCTGTCCTGGTTCTGTCCCCTCCCAGCTACTTGTGTCCCCCAGCCCCCTTGCTGGCAGGACAGTAGGAAAAGCTGAAATGTCCTTAACTCTGTTGTAAACACTGCTCAGAAATAACGGGTGTGCTGTCAACACAGTTTCCTCCTAAAGCCAAAACACAGCGTCTTATCAGATACTATGAAGAAAAATTAGCTCCGTTCCAACTAAAACCAGGACACCAACCAACCAACCACCACCAACAACAAAATAACACCAAATAAACCATGCATGCTTTGTGCAAAGTGTTTGACACTGTCCCGCATGACATTCTGGTCCCTAAATTGGAAAAGCACGGGTTTGGTGGGCAGACCACTTGCTAGATAAGGAACTGGATGGATGGTCGTACCCAAAGAGTCGTGGTCAATGGCTCAATGTCCAAATGGAGACCAGTGATGGGTGACGTCCCTCAGGGATCAGTACTGGGACCTGTGTTGTTTAACATCTTTGTCAGCGACATGAAGAGTAGGATTGAGT
The DNA here is from genome assembly GCA_013399715.1 of Alectura lathami. Taxonomy (NCBI): domain Eukaryota; kingdom Metazoa; phylum Chordata; class Aves; order Galliformes; family Megapodiidae; genus Alectura; species Alectura lathami. The sequence continues at coordinate 441,923 of VXAV01003661.1, read as the reverse complement.
GCACCCTCAGCAAGTCTGCGGATGACACCAAGCTGTGAGGTGCTGTTGTCATGCTAGAGGGAAGGGATGCCATCCAGGGGGACCTGGACAGGCTGGAGAGGTGGGCCCACGCCAACCTCATGAACTTCAACAAGGTCAAGTGTCAGGTCCTGCACCTGGGTCAGGGCAATCCCAAGCACAAATACAGGTTGGGCAGAGAATGGCTGGAAAGCAGCTCTGAGGGGAAGGATTTGGGGGTGTCAGTTGATGGAGAAACTCAACATGAGCCGACAATATGCGCTTGCAGCCTAGAAGGTCAACTGCATCCTGGGCTGCATCAAGAGAAGTGTGACCAGCAGGGAGAGGGAGGTGATCCTGCCCCTCAACTCTGCTCTCGTGAGACCCCACCTGGCGTGCTGCATCCAGTTCTGGGGCCCCCAACACAATAAGGACATTGAGCTGTTGGAGGGGGTCCAGAGGAGGGCCACGAAGATGATCAGAGGGCTGGAGCTCCTCCCCTATGAAGGCAGGCTGAGAGAGCTGGGGTGGTTCAGCTTGGAGAAGAGAAGGCTCCAGGGGGACCTGATAGCAGCCTTCCAGCAGCTGAAGGGGGCCTACAGGAGAGCTGGGGAGGGACTCTATAGAAGTAGTGACAAGACAAGGGGTAATGGCCACAAACTGGAAGAGGGGAGACTTAGGCTAGATATTAGGAAGAAATTCTTTCCTGTGAGGGTGGTGAGGCACTGGAACAGGTTGCCCAGAGAGGCTGTGGATGCCCCCTCCCTGGCAGTGTTGAAGGCCAGGCTGGATGGGGCTCTGAGCAACCTGGTCTAGTGGGAGGTGTCCCTGCCCGTGGCAGGGGGTTGGAACTAGATGATCTTTCAGGTGCCTTCCAACACAAACCATTCTATGATCTTATGATTCTTTGAATACTGAGGATCCATTGTCCAACCTTGGCCTTAGAAACGGTCTGAAGAGAACATTAATTTTAGGGGAAGAAAGAGTGAAATATTTCTTTTTTTTTTTTTTTTTTTTTTTTTAATTAAATTACAGATATATTAAGCTTCTAGAAGATTTAGAACATTATAAACCCTTGAAAGATACATTAATAAGCCTACCATTAGTAGTATATATAGTGCTGGTATGTAAAAACATACATATGCGCTCATATTTGCATAAAATTATTGCCATTAAAAAAAAATTTGTAGTTGAGCCAGTGTTGAGGCCTTCACTACCTTTAATCAAAGTACTTCCTTTTATATCTGTGACTTACTGAATTCTAAAATGGGAAAAAAGCATTTAAAAAGGACTCTGGTTTGAGAGACGTGTTTCAGAGAATGATGTTTAACATAAATGACAACTCATTTTTTCTGTGCCAAATTTCCTACCTCAGCACTGTAATCTATTTCTTTACTGTAACCATTTGATAGCAATCTATCCACAATGTTCAATGTTCTAAAACTATTAAATCAACTGTTATAAAAGAAATTCAGCTGACAGACAAAGTTGGACAGAAGATAGCAATACCAGGATTCCTACTAACATGTGTACTTTAAATGGCTGAATGTATCTACATGGGTACCAAGGTCTTCACAGGATGATATATGATCAATGATTCATTTAAGGCAGTGAAGTTCATCTTAGCTTATCCCACAGAATATGCTTTTCATGCCACACCTCTAAAATGAGCATGGATAATTGCAGTCCAATTATAATCCCACTTGCAAAACATTGAGATTTGAATGACTAAAGATCACTTGCATTGTAATCAATTTTCAAGACATCTATCTGACCTTATTTTTAAGAAGTTCCACATTAATACAGAAAGTTATGTAATTTCAATCAAACTGGATTTTTTTGGTCATGTTTATACAGATGCATATCTTCTAATTTATCTATCCTGAGCTATATCAGGCTAAACAGAGTATACTAAATCTCATTGCCTTTGAATGCAGTTACAAAAGATTTGGCATGTAGTTGAACAGGACACTTCAGCAGGTCCTGCACCTGAATACATGATGCTGTATTAGAAATTTCCAGCTCAACTGTAAACATTAATTTTAGTTTAAATTAAATATTTGATTCTGCAACCCAAGAGTACCAGGAGTAAAAAGTGGTGATCAATGCTACTAATAATATAGCTATAAAATTATGCATGCATCTGGGACTTTATCAAACATATCAAGGCAGAGTGTGTTTACAGACATGTATTAATAAGCAGACTATTTTTAAACATAGTATATATATGTTTTGTTTTACATATGCATGCATAAAGTAAAACCATGAAATTTTCCCATCACTTACATTATTTTCCACAGCCAATATGTATGTGAAAAAGTGATTAAAAACCACCGCAATTCAAAGTAGATGATCATTCAGTGACCTCATCTAAATGAATGCCTATGTTTCTGGAAAAATAGATTGCCTTTTTAAAAGGATGAAGGTAGCTTCTGCTGTGACTAATCTTATCCAACTATCTGAGAAATGCACAGCAGGAATGAATTTATTGAGTATAATTATTCAATATGCAGGTAGCTTCTTAGACCATACAGTCAGTAAAAGAAATTCCTAATTACTGAGGAATTTTGCAAATCTCCTTTCACACCAGAGTCAATAAGCAGCTCCTAGGAGCAGTGCATCACAATCTGTTCCGGAAGTGCTTTGGAACAACAAATCGACATTGGGTGTTGTAGCTGAACTTTTGTGACAGTGATAAGGAGGATAACAGCTGAATACGGATAATACAGCAGTATAATTTTGTGAAATATAAGTACTCGTAAATAGTCAACTAAGCTGTTAATATGATATAAGACCATAGAATCACAGAATAACAAAATGGTTTGGGTTGGAAGAGAACTTAAAGATCATCTAGTTCCAATCCCCTGCCACGGGCAGGGACACCTCCCACCACACGAGGTTGATCAGAGCCCCATCCAGCCTGGCCTTCAACACTGCCAGGGAGGGGGCATCCACAGCCTCTCTGGGCAACCTGTTCCAGTGCCTCACCACCCTCACAGGAAAGAATTTCTTCCTAATATCTAGCCTAAGTCTCCCCTCTTCCAGTTTGTGGCCATTACCCCTCATCCTGTCGCTACATGCCCTTCTATAGAGTCCCTCCCCAGCTCTCCTGTAGGCCCCCTTCAGCTGCTGGAAGGCTGCTATCAGGTCCCCCTGGAGCCTTCTCTTCTCCAAGCTGAACAACCCCAGCTCTCTCAGCCTGCCTTCATAGGGGAGGTGCTCCAGCCCTCTGATCATGGTTTTCATTGTTTGTTTGTTTTGTTTTGTTTTGTTTTATGCTTTGAGTTAAGTTATAGGTCTCACTAGTGTTTTCAAAGTATCCCTTTGCTTTCACTTCCTATGTTGTCTTGCACCTATATCCTAGCCTGCAGCCTTCCTAAAGCCCTAAACTGTTGAAGTTTGATAAGATTATGAACTGCATCAAAAAAAAAAAAAAAAAATTCAAGTGTGTCTTTTCGCTCTTTCCATACTCCCTTGAATGTTACTTCTTTAATATGATATGCCTATACTATGAGTAACAAACTTTTGTGTATTTAGGTGTAATCTGTCTTTTCCATGTCAGTCACAGACAGCACTAGGCTACCAAATAACAAATCTTTGAATTCAGTAACTTACATTCACAGATGTATCTGAGTTTCTACACCTGATTACTCCTTAACACTGTCATATGGACTACAAATTCCATTGTACTGCATTGACATTCAGCAGTATTGGTAGCAATTCAACATTTCTGCTGTTTCTTGTACATTCTGAATACCTACTTGTACATAATCATTCTTTTCATAATCTTGTAGGTATTCTTAGTGTTCCATTTTTCTTATTACTTTCACGATTTCTGTTCAGGATCCTCAAAACTGAATCCCCAGCCCTCTTCAGCTTCCACTCCAGCACTCTTCATTTTCCACTACATTTCTCCCTATTACCTCCACTACTTCTCATGAGATTTCCTCATAGCTAGCGGTGTAAAGAAATTTGAGGGGCTGCTGCATTTTTTTTAATTATTGTTTTTATTTTTTAATTTCTGTATACTGTCTTTTTGCAGAAAAAACACACAGCTCTGAAAGAAGGAAAGGCAGAGTTCCCAGCCTCCTAGGTACAAAAGGTCAGCTTGGTCCAGGAGTTTTCAAAAAAACTTACTGAACTCCTTCTACTTATTATATTGCCTTTTAAAATTTCAAAATGCTAATGTGCCACCAATGCCACTCAAAATGCTAAAATGCCACCAAAACAAAGAACAAAGCATATGGTTCACTAATACAACAAATAAACCAATGCATAGAGTGGAAGTCAGAATCATAATTCTCAGTCACTTTGAGAGAGGAAGAACATTGAATATTCGACAGAAATTGCTGCCTCCAAATTGCATGGTTATTTCTAATTCTCACAACAGTCCTTCGTCTATTTCCCACAATGGGAAGCACTATTCTTGCCACAGAATTCATTAATTTTAATTAAGAAATCAATTTGGGGGAAAAAACAAAACAAAACAAAACAAAACAAAACACTTTTTGCTGCTACATTTTGTAATTCACATTCTTTTTATTTCTTGTCTGGAGTGGGAAAAGGAGAAAAATTCAGCATGACAAACCTTAATTTGCATAGCTGTGTGTAGCCAGGGACATGGAGTCACTCCAAATCAATATGGAGATGCTACTTATACTGTCCATGTACACTTGTTCACACACAGAATCATCTGATGCTTATGTGTTAAACAGAAATACTGGCATTAAACTAAAGTTGTCACACAATTCAACAAGGTTTGAAAATAATTACGGCTAAGCCAGTCTGGATTTGATCCCAGCCCTCAAGGATGTCACACAATTTCCAGAGAACAACAGACTCTTCCAGTCAGCTGCTGCCTCACATCCTTCCTTCTGGAAATTCATTTAAGTATAGTGCAGCTGATTCTGGTCAATTCTTGGATGCCAAATGCCATTTCTAGAGAACCAGGCTTAAAGCGTAACACAGCCAAGGAATTTGTTCTTCTCTGACCTAAGACCTGCTCTGCCTACCTGCAGCTGTCTTCATGCAAAGGCAGGACCCCAGCTCCTCTCCTCACGCTCCTATACTTTTAGGCTGCATCCACTTGTGAATCAGTTCCTTCATGTTTTACACTGATGAGGCTCTTTCAACAGCAGGATCCTACTGAAAACAGAAACAATAGTTTTTAACGTGCATTCCGGAGATGGAAGGATGCACGTTGCAAAAGATCTGTAATGGTTCACCTGAAAATGAGCAGCGAACCACTGACATCTGTTCTTAGTGTGCCACTGCCTGCACTGCCTAAAGACAAGACTCCAGCACAGGGCAAAACCAGCAGCACTGGTGCCAGCAGCTGGCTGCCATCCCACTGTTGTCCCAGAAAGATATGAAGCTGTCGGGATTATATACCGTTTCTGTAAGTGATAAAAGAAAAGGGAAGATCTCAGTGTACTGAAAATTGAAAAGGAACTTGATTTTATCTTTTTAGTTAAAAAAAGAAATACCAGACCACAAATGGTTGAAGGAGATGGGAAATGAAAAAGATACTGGAAAAAGTTATGGGCTATTTATTCCAGAGCTTGTTCTGCACCTAGCCTGCATTCCTAACATATTCATCTACTCAGATCAATAAGAGTTTGCGATATGCAAAGAATCTGGAACTGGGCTTAATTTTCATGCTAGTCAAAGTGATTTTTCTTCAATCTGTCATATACTGTATTTGACATATGGCTTTACTCTGAATCAATAATCGACTGGTTCATGCTTTGTGCTCCAGTGAAGGTGGATTTAATACACCGGACATCTGTGTGAGCTACTTTTCTCTTTCAAATGACAAATTTGTTTTTGCAATTTTTATTGTACTAATTTCTGCTAATTTCACATTCTTCACCAGCTCTTTGATCCCTGGGTCCCTAACTAATGTTTTGCTTCTAACGAACAAGTAGTACCCTCATATCTCTCAACAGGCCATGGCAGCCTCCTTCAGCTTCCACATTTCTTAATGTGGAGACAGTCAGTGAAGGAAGCAACACAGGCCTGTGGTAAAGAGACAAGAGAAAGGTGACTCACTGTTTTTTCAACGATGTTACCTGCGGATTTTCATTACCCAGATTAAGTGGACTTGCTTAATCACCCAGTGGAGAGATGTGTATGTTAAAAGAAAATGTAAGTCACCTTTCATGAGATTTTTTTATTACTTAAACTCATTTTTCTAGTTTTAAAGTCATTTTGAAACTCGATTTTGTGTGTGTTGTTTCTTTATGAAGATGAAGGACTTTGATGAACAAAACTCTTAAACGTAGGTCTAGAGAAAAATCCTAATTAGCATCCATGATTTTCTCAGTCTTCTAAAAAACATATCCAATTTGCTGAAGCTTTTTATTTGATTCTCTTTAGAATTTATCTTAAGTTCTTAAGACTGCTCATTGCAAGCCTTTCTTGGCTGTATTTCTGACTGGAAGTTTCCATTTACTTTTATTTTTACTACTTCTTGTATGACAGAGAGAAGCCAGATGAAAATCTTTTACTGGCAGTCTTAATACGAACAACATAGCAACTGGAGCTGTAGAGCACCACTTGGCTAAAAACAAGTGGTGAGTGTACAATGCGGAGGAGTGAGCGGGAGGAAAGGGAGCCGCTAGGCCTCAAGCTTATTTTTTTTATAAATGTTAAGCATGCATGAAGTTAATCTGATAGAAGAGGAGATTACAAGAAATCGGATGAGTCTAAAACAGTTATAGAACCTCAAGGTATTAAAAAAAAAAAAAAAAAAAAAAAAGAACACAGAATACCATACTTTTTTGCATTTAAGAGGAAGATCTGAACAATTTGCTTGAAGGCAGTGAAAAGCATACAATCCTAAAATCCCATGTAATAATAAACTAGTATTGCTGGGGGATAATAGGGGAAAAAAAAAA
>VXAV01003661.1:381355-428967 GCA_013399715.1 Alectura lathami | reverse complement strand
TTTTTGCCACAAAAGATCTTGACTTTCGGCTAGTTTTGATTTTATTTTATTTTATTTTATTTTTTCCTGTGTGGTGATTGTTCCCGTACAATGAGAAGCTGTTGGGGATCAAGGATCTTAGCATTCCCTCCCCATCCCCCGAAGTCACCAGTCTCGGAAAGCTGTGGCTTCCTAAACAAAATAATAACAATAATAATTAAAAAAAAAAAAATACTATTTTGTCTCGAGTGAAGACTTCTGGATTCTAGCTCTTTTCATCCGTGTTGTTGTGCCTGTGTATGTCTTTTTCTAACACGTACTGCTTGATACTGCTCCCATCATTTTGCATACTCCTTTTCCCCCTTGCCAGAATCCCTATTTTGTCTTCTATTTGACTTCTCAAAATGTTCATTTGCTCTTCAGCTTTCTCTGTCTTTGGTCATAAACATGTGTATGTATATATGTGGGTGTGTACATATATATTTAATGCCATTTCACTGTTGCTTGAAGTACTTAAAAAAAAAAAAAAAACAACAACAACTGGTTTTGAGTGATACAAAGAAGCTGCCTGTTGAATATTTTTCAGTAAATTCTTTTGTAGCTGGATAATACTTTCCGTTTTTATGGCTTGTTTTATTTACTTTATGCTGATGGCAACTTCAAGAGTCCCAATAGAAACATTCACAAAGGAAGCCAGCCTCTCTCCCCACTCCGCCCCACATCCCCACCCCTGTGCTCCCCACGCTCCCGCTCGCACTGCTAAATCATCCATTTGGATCACTGTGCTCTGCAACTTCTGGTACATTGTACGGGGACGAGATGCTTGCTTTGGCAAAGTGGCAAGGGACTGAATGTGCGTTCTAGATGCTTTTCTTTCTCCTGACTTTTATGAAATCCTGTTATAGGTTCTGGGAAGGGACAGTTCTCTACTAGGGTAGAAATTGCACAGGTTCTTTTGCTCCTGTTCTTATTTTTTCTGCCATTGTGTGGAGTAATGTTTGAGGTTTTGAATGTTGTTTGGTGTTTTGTTTTAAATCACGTAATGCCAAAATGAATTGCAAAGAAATGTCAGTTTCAATCAGTTACCCGCGTATCTACACAAACTTTGAGAGCTTTCTTTTCTTCTCCAGTATAAATGGAAATTTATGTAGGAATGTCAGCTTCTCTGTGTCTCCTTAGCAACATGAATCCTTTGCCCCTTCTTTCTGTCTCCTGAAATAGTATCCCCTTGATTGCAGAAAGACTTTTCAGATGGCTTGAATGAGAACCTGCTTCAAATCCCACCCCCCCAGCACACACACACTTTGTCAGGCTCCCCCCTCAATCTGTCCCCTTCCACTCATGTGCACGCACGCACAAGATACAAAGTGGGACATCAAGGAAAGCAGGACAGCTTATGGAACTGCATATAAGGCAACCAGTCTCTCTCATTGCTTTATTAGTTGCCTGTCTGCTTAGGGAAAGGTGGAAGATGATTTGGTGCAGATGGATAGAAAGAAAATATAGTTTTGTAGGACACTATTGAAAATTCGCCTTCTCCTGATGCTTTCTTCAACCCTGTGCAAACACTCCTGCCGTGATTGAGCTTTATGTATTTTCCTTAGATACTTTCCAGGCTAGTGGAGCCAGGTTTCACAAGCTACTGGGGAAGAAGTGAGTGATTATTTTATTTGAGGTGACTGGAATAAGCCCTTCGTTTTCCTCGGGTTTGGCACACAATTCTGCACTTTGAGGAGACCTGAAATATGAGGAACTATACGGTATGCCTTTGCTTTCTGCTAGTGTGTTGTAATTCCCACTAGAGTCAGAGGAAAGGCTCCCATTAAGTTCAGCGAGTTGGTTTGGGCTCATACTCGAGGCCATTTTGTTTGCTTGCTTAATATTTTAAGTGCACTTTCCTCCTACATCACGAATATAGCAAGCGGTATATTTTGGAGATAGTGGAGAGCTCCCACAGGGAAAGCTCTTTTAGCTTGATACCAGTGCAAGCAGCTTTGTAGCTAGCTAGCTGTGAAAAGCAGTAGTATACACAGGAAAAAGGCATCTTCACCCATGGCTCTAAGAGATTTATTTCATCACCCCTTGAAGGAGAGCACCTCAAGTGGCACCATCAAGGGCGAGCTCATGCTAGAAACTGTTAAAACATATTGAAGGTTTAATTAAAAACCTTTGTTGTAATTAGATATAGGACCCCTGACTGCTATCAAAAGGGCAACTTGGTAGCGCTGAGCAGAAGAAAATGTACAGAGCATGATTACATTGGCTGCTATAGCAGGAAATAATTATTCTCAGTTTTCCTTGAGCAGTGCTAGTGCTTGGAGTATGTTCTTGCATTCATTCATTCATTCACTGTTTTGAGGCCTTTTTCTATAGCTTGCAAGCAGTGCCTTGCTGTCACACCGCTTATAAAGTTGTGCAAGTACTGCACAGGATTGCCACTTCGGGTGTGTGCAGTGGTGAGTCAGATTAATTTTTAAAAGTCTCAAGATTATAAAAGAGCTTGTCTTAGTTTGCTTCCCTCTTTTTGAGTCTTTACATTCTACGTAAATCACTTTTTCATTTTTTTTCCCTGTAATTGCAAGAACCAGAAAGGTATTCATGCATATGCCTCTCTCTTTGCTTTACAAAATTCTAAAGTTCCCACTAATAGCAGTTTCAGGAGCTGAAAAATTAACCAAGTTGCCAGTGTGGAGAGCTCCCTGATAAAATCTTGAGATCCAGCAATGCTGCTTTGCAGTTTCACCAGCTGTCCGGGCATAAAATTATTTCCTATGATCGAAGCTTAAATTGGCTGGTGCACAAGTTGTGTTTTAAACCTATGTGCTAAGGTAGAAAACTTGCAGAGATTGGTATCTTTCTTTGGTGTCAATAAAATTTTCTTTAGACCTAATTTGAAGTGTATTGAGTCTAATTTGTGATGGTTCATTTGCAGATCTATCAGGAGTTAAGAGTTATATATGAATATTCATTTCTATCCCAGCATCTGTTTAAAATTTAATACATCTTATGTATAACTACATGGTGTATCTGTACCTGTACGGGTAGTTGCCTTATGCTTGCAGGATTAATAACAGTAGATTGGAATTTATGCAATTCGCTGCAGTCATTATAGTTTTTTAAATCAAAGATGTGCAAATATGATTTGGAATAGATCCACAGAATCTGATCTGTCAGATAAACATTGTGTATTTTGGCTTAAATACATATATATGCTCTTCATAGAAAAGAATGGCTCCATATGAAGCATTTCAGTTTATTGTGCAGATAAAAGTATGTTTGACTGAATGCCAGTAGCCAATATGAAACCGTCCTGACTTATGGGGGATATATGACTTTGTTACTTAATAATCTGTGTATTTGTTTATGTAGCACTCAGTTTTCATTAAAACTTTAATATTATTAAAGAATTGAATTAAAGAACTATCCATGAATGTTTGAAAGCCAAAACAGTCTCAAGGAGATACATGTAACAGGGTCTCTGTGCACATTTAAGCTTTGTGGTAGACAAGTCATAAATGTAAGCCTAACTTACAGCAGAGTGCAGTAGAACAACTTAAGGCTAGTCTTGTGCATATAATTCTATGCTAATTTGTTCTTAAAAATAAGTAAAAATCAGAGGCTGCTCATTTGATAGCACTTGAAGAGACTTAACCTTAATTAGACATTAGGTGCAGATATCTGAATTAACATGGCTCAGTAGTCTGGGATAGTATCTGCTTGTTTTGAATCTAAGCAGTTTTTCCAAGGGGAAATTGCTAGCTCAAAAGCAGCTCCCTCATTAGAAGACGTAGATCATTGCTCAGAGCTGACATTGACGCATATTTGTAAAAACCTTAGCAAGGATGATAGGTTGCTATAGAACATGAGGAACAAATGTAATTTTATGAAGTCTGAAGAAAGTAGCACATACAATGTGAGGAGAAATAAATAAAACATTCCTTTTAGTTTTGAAAACTGTATTCTGTCATTTTCCATATTACTCCCTTTAATAATCATCCCCAACAATTTATGTGAAGGCAGATATGAATTCAAAAGCCATAATACTTCAAACACACCACCTAAGACCCTGAGCAAACTGACTTAGCTTTGAAGTTGATCTGGCTTGGAGGTTGGCCCTGCTTTCCACAGGGAGATGGGATAGATGACCTCCAGAGATCCTTTCCAGGCTCCTTCCTTCTGTGGCTGTGATGACTGGTGCTCTGTTTATGCCTCATGTTTACTTGACTCCTTTTAAATTTGTTCAGAATGCCTAGAGTTCATTAGTTATCTCTGCCATTAGTCCAAATAGAATACATGATGGTATTATGGTATATGAAAGAGGTATGCTCCCTCTTTTATAAAAGACCACTTAGTTTAGTCTCAGACTATCCAAGGCCATGCTCTGTGAGAGTAACAGGTCTAGCAGTACAGTACTCTAGACCTTTTAGTACGATGGCAGCTACCATTTCAGCCACCCTGCTCCAGCCAGCCGTGGTTATATAGCACGTTCAATGTGCAATGTGTGAAGTTTGTGTGAGTTTTTTTGATCACGTAGGGAGCACCATACACCTTATGACCCTTTAGAAAAAATAAAGGAAGTCTCCTAACCTCAGTGGGTTATTGTCACTGATATTGTTCATTGCAATTTCAAAATCAGTGATGTATCCTGTTGCTCTGAGTCTTTTGTATTTGATAAAGAACTCTTGCACTGGTAAGTTGAAAGATGTTTCTTATGTTAGGGAGATTATTGTAAGTGGTTTAAATATTTGATGAGACTTTTACTCTACACTTGATTCTAAATATAACCTTGCCTCTGTTGCTGATTTGTTGCCACAGATGACCACATGAGATTAAAGGTAACAGACTGCAAAGGGTGAAGTCTATCCAGCTGTATTGCTTCCTGTGTTTTTACTTGTTCCAGTTCTATAATACACAGGCCATCATTTTGATGGAAAGTACTCTGAATTATTTCAAATGCTATTTTTTAACTTTTTTTTTTTTTCGCAAGAAACAGTGGAATGAGATTTTAAAAATTACAAAAGACTGCTAGTTTGAAGAACATTGGTAGCTGTGGGAAGTAGTTAAGCTTCTGTTACAACATGAAGTGTACTTCTTCCTTTTTCAGATTACTAAAATGTAGTAGTATATATGGATGAGGTCAGAAAAGGTGAGCTTTTCTTGAAAGGCTTGTATAACACATCTCCCACACTTCTCTCCTAATGACATAATTCTAAAAACTTCCAGGGTTTTGTGATGTTCTTGGAGTTGTGGGTGTGTGTGTTTTGTGATTTTTTTTTTTTCTCCTCTCCTTGAATGAATGAATATCCAGTAATTCAAATGGCATAGTAGCAAGCTTATTTCAGAGGAATGCCATGTATCCAAAGGAAGAAATGCCGGAGTAGGTTGTATTATTCTGTGAATGAATTATAGATTATGATTTTCTGTAATGCTGTGCTTGTCTTGAAGTCATCTGTTGGCAAAAGTGATATGCAGTGTGAGTTGCCTTTAAATAATAAAATAAAGATCTGTATAATGGCTGCACTTGACTCTATTTGAAGACGTGCTTCGTTTAAAGGATTTTACTCAGTGATTTTAGAAGAGCAGGCAGGCTATGACTCAGAAAGAGAGGAGCTATACCAAAACCTCCCAAAGTGTGTATTTTGTATAAATAAGCAATGTAAACTTTAATCTTTAGGAGAGCTGTGTGTCAGTGGGCAGAGGAGCAAGCATGTGCTGTGTTTCAAGTTGCTCATACATCTGTAATCCCCCAGGCATTAGACTGTTTTGTCTTGTGAAATCCATCTACTTTGCACAATAGCAGCTGCAGAGATGGTTACCATATTTTTATTGCTTTTGTTGTTTGGTCTGATCTGTACAGACTAAGGATAAAATTTCCAATGGTGTTGTAGCACGTGAAGTTTGAGTCCAGCAGTCTGAGGGCCACATGTGATCTGCCTAATACAGCAGCTGAAACAGAAACATCAGATCAATGCATTGCATATCTCATGCAAAACTGCTGTAGAGACCACCTGAGAAACAGAGGCCACACCTGCTTTGCGTGCTGCTGGCTTCTCTAGGAACCCAAATGTCCCATACCCACTCAGCAGCATCCTGAGGTGGAAGACACAAAGAGCTCTGCTCGCTGTTGAAAGGTGGCTGGAGAAGTGCCTGGTCTGCTGCTGTTGTTTCCCCAACAAATGCACGTGGGCAGTGGAATTCACTTTAAAACACTTCCTGTAGCATTGCATGTGTTTGCACAATGGCTGCCTGCTTAGGCCCCTGGCCTAGCAAGGACGTGCTTCCCAAGCTACCTCTCAGTAAAGTCAGAACAGACCAGCTAGGTAGGACTTACTTCAAAGCAAGACACAGGTTCAGATTCCCTCATATCTATTTGCTTACACATTTTGTTGTTGATATTTGTATTTTTCTAGCTCGGGTCTAGCAGATGGAAGAACAAAGTAATTTCAGTCAAACCTAGTGGTTAAGAAATTCTTCTGGGAAGTGGTAACAGAGGTTCAAGTGTATGGAGATGAGAGGCAAAGATCTTACGATTTCTGAGAAGTCCTCTAGCCCCTAATATATTGCAACTATATTTCCTCTTTCATTAGTCAGCTGCTATCATTAGACATTAGCATCCTGTGTGTCAGTAAGGCACAGGTATCTCTGATTTTTCCCCAATTAGCTGTTTTAGGACATCCCTCTGTGTGTGTTTTTTTTTTCTTCCTTTGGCTGGCTCTGAATGGCTTTCCACTCCACATCAGGCATACTAAACCATCCTTCAAGTTTCTCATACAGTAAATTGAAAGTGACTGATGCCTTATGTGGAACCTCTGAATTATCCTTAGGAGGCACTTAAGGATTTTGGCACTCAGCTTAAAATGTTCAAATTTCTGTTTAGGTGTTGCCAGAATCCTGATGAATTAGAAGTATGTGAAAAACTCACTGTTAAGCCGCCTGTGTTGTGCAAGACTTGTGGTATTTTGAGGGCTCTGTGTGCAGATGAAGACCGAGATCTAAGGTAATAGCACAGTACATGAATCTGCTGTTGAAAAAGAAGAAAAAAATGTTTTTTCTCCTCCCTGAACCGCATGTTCTTACATATGAGACCTCACATAGTTTTATCATATGCTCAAGTTCACGCTAATGTCACAAGTAGAGGAATATCTTGATGGAGTAGCTGAGTTTTGTCTTAAGGAAATGATGCGTTCAGCCACATCTGGCTGGTTCCCACAGCTCTGGCTAACACTCTTTAAGTGCTGAAGTGATCTGAAGGCTCGACATGCGTAAGTAATTTTTGTACTTCAGAAAATGCAGAAGACATGCCTCTGTGCAGCAACTAGTGGTAGTAAGTACACTATACAAAGTGACAGAGCAAGAAATGTTTTAGTTATTGTGATTTTGTACAAGGCTCCACTGTGGAAAGTTGTAGCTAGAGCAACTTAATGGAAATTTAGTATGGATCTTGCCAGGAAGCGTTTCTCTTTGTAGTGTGCAGAAGTGTAGGCTATGGAGGCTCGAGAGACCATACTTCTTGTGTTGACTGTACAAGAGCGGAGGAGTAGAGACCAAATAACAACACTGGGCTTCCCAGGTTTAGTTATTTTGTCCTTCATTCATATATCAGCCAAATATGTTTTTTATTGTACCTTAAGTTCAAACAAACAAACAAAAAAAAAAAACACAAGTGGAATTCATCTGAGCAGGTCCTTTTTAAAAAACAAACAAACAAGCATTGTTTAATCTCCAGTGAGGTTCCAAATAATTGCCTTATCTGTGTGCAGTAATTTTGTGTAAGATCTTAACAGTGACTGCAATATTTTTTTTATCTCAGTATTTTGACTGAATTCAGTGGAGTTTGCCCTTCCACAGGAGCCTGTACATCTGTTAATGCTGAAAAAAAAGCATTATCGTGCAACAAATGTACTTTTAGAAACTAGATTCTACCTTTGTCTTTTTATATAATCATTGCACTTTTAAAACTTTTGTTGGCTGTCAGATAGCTGAGTTGATGACTGATGACCTTAAAAACGGTTTTGAATGTGAAGCAATTAGGAATCTTATTTGTCTTAGTTGATAGGACATTCAGTGGATTATATTTAATTCCTTATGTGTGGATACCACAGCTTCGTATGCTTTACTTGGCACACTCTTTAACATGAAATATTTCTGATTTTAAATGCTATATTACAGTTTCTAAGAATGTGTATTGGCTGAGAGCAGGTATTTACTAAGTAGAAGCTTTGCAATGAATCAGAAAACTGGCCTTAAGAGAATTTCAGGGTTGTTTTTTTTTCACCTTGCTAAGGTTTTGTGTAGTGCCAGAAGGTCTTTCACTACTTTCAGCTTGTAACAAATGCATGCATTTTCTTACTTAAGTCCCTGTGAAGAGAGGGCTGTGGAAAACCATTATATGAAAGAAAGGAGTACTCGAGTGGTTTTTTTAAGAGATGCATTCAGTTTACTGAAAGAACCATATGTATGAATATTTCACATGTTCCAACAATATGTTTTAGCTTCCACAACTTCTTTTGCCATAGAATACTGTATACAGAGAACATTTAACGTTGTTTCCATATTATTAAGAAATGAGCAGAATTTCCAAAAGCAGTGTGACCATACTGCCCTTACAAAAGGGCACTAAGTTACGTGTGGGTAATTAACTGAAACATCATATATATTTTTTAATTTTACTTAGGATAGTAATTGTTATTAATTTTATGCCATACATATTTTGATTTATGAAGTACCTGGGTTCAGATTTACATACATATGCAAATATGGAAATCCACATCCCTAACTAACAGACAGATTGTTACAATAAAAATAACGGAGGTGCTATCATCACCGTCAGAACTGAGGTATGTATTTCCCATGCTATATGCATTGTAATGCTTCATGGGTAGTGCAAAACTATGTCTGGATTTTCAGACCCAAATATAGCATAAATTAAATGAGGCTTGAGTTACTTAAAAACTGTCAAAAAAAAAAAAAAATCTGGTTGTTCAGATTGCTAAANAAAAAAAAAAAAAAAAAAAAAAAAAAGTAGCTAAATTTTGGCAGGACTGTGAGATGACCGTATCTTTTAAAATCTAATTTTTAAAGATTTGTAAGAGTGAAGTTTTACTGGTTCCTAACATTTTTTGTTGATAGTTGGTATACAGTGTAAATAAACAGTACTGGTGCACAGTGAAAAATATTTCTGCGCTCTTGATGTGTAGGGATATTGTGGTCTGAATTCAGAAAACTGGTAATGATCGTCTCTAAAGCCCCATTGTGCCCATGTTTATGCACATTTTCTTATCTCTACGTGTATGAGCAGTCTCACAGAACTGCGGAGTCTCCTGAAAGGAGTATAGTGACTTGTTTGCACGATTGTCCCATACATAAAAATGGTGCGAGTGTATTTTGGATACCTCCAAAGTAGGCTGATGATGTTTATGTTCTGTATACCGGTAGCTGTATGTAGAGGAGAAATCTGCTGCTCCCATTTTGATGCTGTGTGGTATAAATCACACCTGGGCAATTTTTCTTGTAGAAAAGTGCGTTTGCTCCATGTGTTTATATTGTTATAGCTGGCTTGACTTACACGGTGTTCTTCCTTCAGAGCCAGTGATTCAGTTTTCTTTGAAAGTTTCTTTTCTCTTGTACAAAACAAGTCCAGTGGCCTGTTTTTTTTTGTTGTTGTTTGTTTTTTCCCCCTTAAACTAATGGCTTTTAACTAGAAAGCCCTTGCAAAAAGATTTTACTTACTTAATCCAACATAAGCTTTATTTTGTCACCAGCTCAAATGGCTTTCGGAATTGAAAGTTAAGGTGGTTTCTAAGACAACAAGGAGATTTAAGCGTACAGTTTCCATGGTAGGCAATACAGGAGAACTCAGTCCAATATTATTTACTCAGTAAAGTCTGACTATTATCTAGCTGGAATGACTTCCACAATGTTCTTTAAACTGAATCCCTCTTTGTTGCAGCTCTATGTAAAGGCTGGCAGCATTATATGCTCCTGTAAATGGACGCTGAAACTAAAAAAAATAAGCCAGTTCCAGACATTTTTGGCCCAGAACACGATGTTAAATGCCTAATCCTCAGTGGCAAGGAACATAAAGAACCTCAGATTGGTCATCCTGTCAACATCAATGAGTAGATTATTTTATTCTAGAAATTAATTTTGTTTATCTAGGTCAGTTCTTTTTTAAGTGGGTGTGTAGGTGTTTTCCAGCACTGATTTGTCCTTTTACCTACCACACCAGTACTATAGTAAGGTAGTTTGTTTATTTTTTTTAACATTTCCAAAATCCATAGATAGATCTGTCCTGGAAACTGAACTATATTCTAACCTCTTGCTTCTATCATCTTTGCCTTAGTTATTTTTGTTTGATTGGTGTTCTTTGCCATGTGGCTTTGGAAAGCGATAGCATACTCATATCTTTTCCCATTTATTTGCTACTCCAGTGTTGTGCGCTTTTTGTTTGTGTTAATCTTTGGCATCTGGTCAATGTGAAGATAACATTTTATTACTTGTAGTGGCTTTTAAAAATGTTGGGTTTTGAGTTTTCCCATCTGGCACTTTGATTGATTTTATCACTTTTGTATGGCTTTTAACTTTGGGGTGAGATGGATTTACGTGTCTAGTCTTCGTCTCTCTGCAATTTTCAAGTGCAAGGATTCCTTTCATTGTGTTCCAAAATGGTCCATTCTGTTTATTTATTTCTGTATTTTCTATCCATAATGCACTCTGATATTTGAAGAATACTTTCTAAATCATCACTATATTATCCGCTTAGTGTTTTTGAAGTATCATGTCAACAATAAAAACCACTTCTAATGACATTCCAATCCATAACTAAAATCGTATTTCCATCCAATAGTAGTGAAGCAGCAGGACATGGTTTTAAACTAAAAGAGGGGAGATTTAGGTTAGATATTAGCAGGAAATTCTGTACTGAGAGCGTGGTGAGGCCCTGGCACAGGCTGCTCAGAGACGTTGTGGGTGCCCCATCCCTGGAGGTGTTCAAGGCCAGGCTGGATGGGCCCTGGGCAGCCTGATCCAGTGGGTGGCAACCAGCCCAGGGCAGGGGATGGGGCTGGGTAGGCTTTAGGGTCCTTTCCAACCCTAGCCATTCTATGATTCTGTGACAGCAAACTGATGTTTTAAATTGCATGCTGAAAGCAGGAGAATGAAGGATTGTTCCTAGCCTTAGTTTTGGTCCAAAAAGCAAACAAGGAGTAAAAGTACTTGGAAGGTTGAGTACATAGTAATTAAAGTATTAGTAAACAACATGCCTAGCTGCACTGTAGGTGTCTTCAGCAGATTATGTCCCTCTTGAAACCAGACATACTGTTTTGGTGTTGTTTTTTTTTTTTTTTCTTTTTAAAGCATTGACTTTTGCACTTCTCAGAAAACAAATGTGTTTTTTTATTG
Organism: Alectura lathami; assembly: GCA_013399715.1. NCBI lineage: Eukaryota > Metazoa > Chordata > Aves > Galliformes > Megapodiidae > Alectura > Alectura lathami. The sequence goes on along the minus strand of VXAV01003661.1, from coordinate 417,588 downwards.
TTGCTGTTCTTATTTTAGTAACTTGAAAATCTCTTAATTTATTCTGAAAATAGTTAATCTTGTTTTCTTTGAACTATGTAACAAGTTTTGCCATTTCATTCTGAATATTGTATGTATGTTAGTATGCTCAAAGTGATGAGACGCATTGGATCCACAGGTCCTGTTCCCATAAGCTGATTTATAGATCGTTTTCCTTAAAGTACAAAATAGTCATGATAAATAGTAAACAGTGATTGGATTCCTTTTGTAGAAGTCCGTGATGGCAGGGAAACATGGTTTTAGGTGCTTTTTGCAAAGAGAGCCGGCACAAAGCGTGTGCTTTTCTAAGATCTTACAGAAGCTTTTAAGTTAGATGTTTTGTAGACCTATGGCGACCATCTGTTTACAAATGGATTTTGCTTTTACATGAGCTAAGACTGCAAGGACGTTGTTTGTAACTGCATCCGTTATGCATGAAAATGGCCAGAAAATACACAGGGCCAGATCCAGAAGTTGCTTTTGGGAGAAGAAAAGTTAATACTGACACTTCAGGTTATCTGGCAGTTTAGAATGGATTTCAGATTTGACTCAGTCTTCATCTAATGATCATTACAGCCTTTATAAGGACTTAACATCCATTTTTATTAGTGTTGAAAATTATCTATTTTCCCTTCCTTTGAGTATCTGCTTCCTCTGTTTTAGTTTTGTTATTCCTGTTATATGGCCTTCCTGCCTCCCAAGAGGCATGTATACGTGATCAGCCTCTGCATTTCTCTTCCTGTGCCACCCCAGTCAGCTCAAGCAGAGGTTTGACTTTCACTCCATTCTGTGAGAAAGTTACAGCAGACCCGGGGTCAGCTGACACATGCTAACTATTCCTGGCCCAATCTCAATTTCTCATTCTAAATTGGACAAAACCAGGGTACCAAATTATTCAGTCTTTCTTGAGCCAAAATCCCAATGAGGCCAACTAAGCCTTGAGAAAGTGTGGGAGGTTGCAGCACTTTGCTTTTGAGTCACATCTGTTGTATAAAGGTGTTTCGCTAATTAGGAAGAAAGAAATCTGTAGTGCAGTTGTGTATTTTCCCAAGCCTTGATGCAGGCTCTGTATTCCTCATATTCTGATGTTTATGCCAAGCCTATGGGCTTGTTTTGCTGCAGTTGAATTATAATTTCTTTTCTCTCTCTCTCTCTTCCACATAGACTGGCAGATAGCTACTCTTGCTCTGCTGTTGGGTGGTGCTGCCATCATTCTCATAGCTTTCCTGGTTGGCCTGATCTCCATCTGTGTGGGATCTCGGAGGCGGTTCTACAGACCTGTTGCAGTCATGCTCTTTGCTGCAGGTAAGCAGTTTACCAGCACCATTATGAAAATTTCATGAGTGCAGTTTCCTTTTGTGGAAGAAGATATTTCTGGTTCTTCATACTGATTCAGAGATATATGGTTTACCTCTTTAAGTTCCATGAGGTTTTTCAGGACACCAGTCCTGCAAGGTATTAATCAGTTGCAGTTACACTATTATATAGTTCGTAAACAGTTATTTATTGGGATTATACTTTGTGTCTGGTGAAGTACATGCAGCGGGGGAAATGACAGAGGATAAATCCCTTTAAGTACTATTTTTAATCTGCAACTTTGTGCTGCTTGATGGTCCCATTTTTGTTTCTCATCTAAAGCCCTTTCTAGTATTTTAACATTCTTCCTTTTACAATTTAAAAGTGGAGAAACTAATACTCAGATGTGAACCCTTGAAGTCGTAAGTGTGGAATTAAATAGGATTGTGTTGCAAGGTGTTCATGTATGCCCCTGTGCCACTGGAGGAATTGACTTCATTGTGTCAGTTTGTTTACTTAGTTATTAATTTAACAAACTGTCACACTGTATTCCGTTTGGTTTTAAGAACATCAGGATGGATCAGTTTATATAGACTATCCCATAATCTTAAGGGAGACTTATACATCTGAATTGTTTGTAAAACTGGTCCAGAGAGGTATAATTGCAATATCAAGTCATCTCCTTTCATACATTCTGGTGTTTTGGAGCTTAGGCAGCATGGATGTTTCTGTTTCTCCTGAGATTCACCAAGAAAGGCTTGCCTTCGTCCTGTCACTCACATCTGCATTGGAGCTAGCAGCTTAAGCCCCTTCTGATAGCCCATGATAAAGAGTGTGATAGAACCTAGTCGTCAGGATGTATTAGAAAAAAACCACAAGGATATGAAAAGATAAGATCTCAGCGTGTGAAGGGGATTCAGAAATGGAAGCAAGCTCTGGGGAAGGCTCCTGCTGCCCCCTGCTGTTTTTGTTACTTTGATGGAACCACAGCATTTTAAGATGTGCTTTTATTTGCTCAGGAAATTAAGTAGGTTATATTTTATTTGCTTTGAGACAGAGGGCAAGCTAGGATCAGATTTTCTGAACAGAAATTGTATCTTTTTGTTCTGTTTGTTGCATTACTGAGTTGTTTGAATAAATAAAGGCACCAGTGCCATTATTTTAAAAATTAATACTAATTTGAAGTTTATGAAGCATGTTGGGTAGTTAGCTTTCAAGGAAATGGGAATATTGAATTTATGTAGTTGTTTCTTATTTGGCTTTTGATTTATCATAAGATTGTGTAGTAATATAGTAATTGTTCTGCAATACACTGGTACACTGGGTGTCTTGCCATACTGCTCAGTTAGTGTGTAGATAGTATTTAAAAAAAAAAAGTTCAGATCTTAATTTTTGGGTTAAAGCTTAATGTATTCTCCTGCGCATAAAGTTATTTCTAGTCTTTTAAAATTTCTGGGGAGGCATTATTTTAGAATCATAGAATGTCTCAAGGTTGAAGGGACCCACATGGATTGATGAGTCCAACCCCTGGCCCCACACAGCACCACCCACACCCTGTGTCTGAGAGCGGTGTCTAAACGCTCCTTGAGCTCTGGCAGCTTGGGGCAGTGCCCGCTGCCCTGGGAAGCCTCTTCCATGCCCACCACCCCCTGGTGTAGAACCTTTTCCTAACCCCCAGCCTGACCGTGCCCTGACACAGCTCCATGCCATGCCCTTGGGCCCTGTTGCTGTCACCAGAGAGAGGAGGTCAGGTTTCATGCTTGCTTGCATCAGAAAGAAAAATGTGTTAATGTTGTAGCTTATGAGTGGTGTTCACCTCTTTCTTTGCCTGTATGTGTGTGCACACATGTACATACATTTTAAATAGCTATGACTTGAAGTCTGTAAGAGGAAGAGAGATGATGAGGGTAAGAGAGCCTGTCCCATTCTTCATTATCTGGCAAATCTGAGGAGAATCATTTTGGGATTTGATGCTGACATTGTTGCTGTTCATTTCATATACATTTTCTCTTTGTTTTCAGCTACTTTGAGAGATGAATATGGACTAGCATATCTTGAAAGAATCATGAGAAGAATGCATTGCTGAAGTGGGGAAAGTTAAGGCTGCAGCATAGTTGATTGCACTTTATGCAATTATCTGTAGGTTCAAACCTTTAACTGGATTTCACAGAACATCTGTAAAGCTAGAGAACCCCATCCTATGAGCCTACTGACATCACAAAATATTTTTCATGGCTGATTAGGATCACATCCCTCTGCCTGCTTCTGGCAGAAGGACTCAGTCTACAGATATTAATGGTCTGTGTGGGTGTCAGAAAACACCATAGTGTGGGAGAAGGAATAAAATGGATAAGTGGCCTCCAGGCACTTCAGAGGCCAAGCAGTTGGCTCCAGGCATTCTTCCTTCTTCTAGGTTTGATGTTTATTTTTTAAAATTTTCATTTTTCTCTTAGTTTCAGGTTTCAGTTAGTGACTTTGTAGGTGAGGAAGATGGATAAGTTACTGGGGGTTGGATAAAGCCAAGGGACAAAAAATGGTTCTACCTAGATGCTGAGAATAAGCCAGGAAGTAATCAACAGAAGTGTGTGTTTAAAATATGCAGTTTTGGTAACTGGGAGAGGAACAGGAATATTTCAGGTAATGGAAAAATTTGGAGCATACAGAGAAGCACTGTAAGTGCTTTTCCCACTGTAAGTGACTGTCAGGTTCACAACCACCCGAGGAACCTGAACATCCATAAGTTTATGGGTCCTGATGAGGTGCATCCCAAAGTCCTGAGGGAATTGGCTGATGTGTCCCTCAGGGGTCTGTTCTGAGACCAATACTCCTCAACATCTTCATCAATGACATCAGCAGTGGGGTCTAGTGCACCCTCAGCAAGTTTGTGGGTGACACTAAGCTGTGTGGTGTAGTCGATACGCCTGCGCGATGGGATGCCATTCAGAGAGACCTAGACAGGCTGGAGCAGTGGGCCGAGGCTAACCTTACGAGGCACAACAAAGCGAAATGCAAGGTCTTGCACCTGGGTCGTGGCAACCCCCCGCTGTCAATACAAGTTGGGGGATGCAAGGATTGAGCAGAGCCCTGCAAAAAGGAACTTGAGTGAATACTGGTGAATAACAAGCTGGACATGAGCCAGCAGTGTGCCTTTGCAACCCAGAAAGCCAACCGCATCCTGGGCTGCATCCGAAGAAACGTGGCCAGCAGGGCAAGGGAGGTGATCCTGCCCCTCTGCTCTGCACTGGTGAGACCCCACCTGGAGTGCTGCATCCACATGGGGAGTGCTCAGTGCAGGAGGGACATGGAGTTGTTGGAGTGTGTCCAGAGGAGGACCACAAAAATGATCCAAGGGATGGAACACCTCCCCTGTGAGGACAGGCTGAGAGAGCTGGGGCTGTTCAGCCTGGAGGAGAGAAGGCTCGAGGGAGACCTGACAGGGGCCTTTCAGTATCTAAAGGGGGACTAAAAGACGGAAGGGTATAGACTCTTTAGCAGGGCCTGTCGTGATAGGACTAGGGGAAATGGTTTCAAATTGAGAGAGGGGAGATTTTGCCTGGATATAAGGAAAAGGTTTATTACCAAGGTTTATTACTCGCACAGGTTGCCCATAGAGGTGGTGGATGCCCCGTCCCTGGAGACCTTCAAGGTCAGGCTGGACAGGGCTCTGAGCAACCAGATCAAGCTGTAGGTGTCCCTGTTCACTGCACGGGAGTTGCAGTAGGTGACTTTTAAAGGTCCCTTCCAATTTGGACGGTTATATGATTCTAAGCAGAGTTGCAGGACACTTTTGTGTGGAGGTACCTTGGCTCTGGTGGGGTTTATAAGCATTACCTCACTGCTAGCCATTATGGTCCCATGGTGGCTTGTTAACTCATTGGCTCATGCCATTGTGTTGTGTGAAGAGCTACAAAAATCAGTCTTAACTGACCTTGGTAGGCTGAGTGTTCTCATACAGCTCTTCCTAGCATTTTTAGTCTGCTAGAGATCACTAGCTTGCTTACTTGCTGGGGTGTCCAAGCGCTCCTGATTCAAACTGTCCCTGAAAGCTGCATTCTCAAAGTGCCACGTCCAGTCTCATAAACACATCAGTGCAGGGAGTCTCATGTTGTGGTTACCAGATAAGTAACAGAATCAAATGCTAACACGGCTAACAGTAAAATCTTAGGAGCAGAAAGAAAAAGTATAATTGTTGAGAGTCTTCAAAATCAACCAAAAAAGGTAATTTAAAAGGTGTTTGCTTTAATGGGCTATCTTTCAACAGTGTCTTCTGAGAAGCTGGGGGGCTTGTGCTCTTTATCTTAAGAATTTCGTTCTTTTTCAGTCCATTAAGACCCAACTTTGACCGACTGTGAGGTAATGAGATTTCAGATGGGTGACTTGTTCAAAACAATTTCATTACCTTTTATGATTAGGTCTTAGAAGAATAACCTTTGAGGTCAGTAAGCTTTTAATGCATTTCACAGGATGCTCTTATGTGTAAGCTGGGGAAACAGTGGCTAAGTGAAAGCATGGGTGAGGGAGTAAAAGAATGACAAGCAGATAATATTTGGAAAATACTTAGAGAATACGTTGTTACATTCTGACAGGGAGTGAGAGGCAGTTCTGCTGGATTAACTCTTGAATTCTGTGCTCTTACATGTATTTATAATGCTGTGAAATATAGAATAAAAATATAATTGTCATGCTTGCAGTTACAATGAAGCTAGAAAATCTACAGATACATTGGAGGACAGAATTTGATTTTGAGGAATTGTCAGAATGATCTGAAAAATTAGGATGAACTTCAGTAGGAAGTAGTGTAAGTTGCTACAAGAAGGCAGAAAGAATCACAGCATCAAAGAAATTGGTTGGCAGGATACTCTAGGTCATCTGGTCCAACCTCCTTGTTGAGGCAGGACAATCACTAACATTAGGTCTGTCAACTGTGGCTTTATCTTGACCATTGAAGAACTCAAAGGATAAGGTTGCAGCAACTCCTTCAGGTATATTGTCCTAGTGTCACACTGACCCCCTCATGATTTTTTTCTTCCTGATAGCCATCCTGAATCTCTGAACAGATTTGTGTCCCTTGCCATTATCTTGAGTTTCCTGGCACTACAAAGAGTTTTGTTCCAGCATCTTTGCAGCTGCAATTTAAGGCAGATGTAGGCTGCTATGAAATTGCTCCTTAGCCTCCTCCTCATGTGTCGAAATGAACCTAAGAGGGTTCCTCTTAAGGATGATTTGCTGTAGGCTTCAATGATCTTGGCGGCTACCTGCACCCTTGCCCTTGTCTGGTGAATCCATGCTGACTCCCAGTTGCCACCTTCTTCTGCATGTGCTTGGAGCTGCACTCCAAGATGATGCACTCCATAATGTTCCCAAGGATTAAGGTGAGGCTGACCAGCCAATAATTCTGTAGATTTTTTTACTTCTAGTCTTTTTAAAGCCAGGCACAGCTTTAACCTTTTCCAGTTATATGGAATATCTCCCAATCACTGTCAAATTTTTCATAGATGATAGAGGCTTGACCAACTCTTACGTCACATTTTTGTCAGTCACATCTGTCCCTGTAGACATAGATGCAACTTTAAGTCATCTCTAACATGTTCCTGCACTGCTGACTGCACCACCCCTTCCCAAATCTTCCAATACCCTTGGAGATCTTGGAGAAGATTTCATGTTTTATAGGTCATTAGACTGGTTTTTCTTCCCCTCATTGGACGAATAATGTTCACTGAATTTCATTTTGCAATTAATGCACCTGTGGAAGTTCTCCTTTCTTATTCTTTTTGCCACTTCCTAGCTTTATGTTGGGCTCCAGCTGGGCTCCGGCCTTCCTGATTTTGTATATAAGTATCAAAACAGTACTTCTGTATTTCCCTCTCATTGTCTATCCTTGTTTCCTGCTCTTGTGTGCCCCTTTCTTGCATGTTCATTGAAAAACTCCCTGCATGGAGAGTGGCCTGTTCTGAGCTAGTACTATTCTAAAAATCAGCACGAACCACCTCTCCTTCCCTCTTCATACACCTTCCCAATTAATTGCACAGGTTGTATTAAATACACAAACTTCCTATACAGCAGTTCCGTGTCTGTTAATATTTGCAACTGCAACACCCACTGGTTATTAATAAAGTGCATGTGAATGAGCAGGAGGAATGATAGAGGGTAGTAAAGAAAGACAGAAGTTACTAGCCGGTACCAATTGAAAAGCCACATTGTAAGCAAAACTGTAAGGGTTAAACATTTGAACAAAGGAAGAAAAGATGACCAAAATTAAATTTTACTAGTTTTAAAGGGTTTGTTGTGATTTTTTGGTATGCTTAATATGAGGAGTACATATACTCCATGTAAATGGGATAAAACTATTATTCTTGTTCCTATGCAATTATCTTGCAAGTATCATAGCACTAACCATAAAAATGGGTCTAAACTTGAAATGAATAGTCTAGCTTGAGATGACTTCTTTTCTGAGTTTTTAAGTGGATTTATTTTTTTTTAAGATATCTTTTGCAGGCTTTTTCCTACAGGAAAGAACTAATATTTCTGAAGAAGTATAGTACATGCACTTACCATGAGAGAGTCAACATAGCATGGAGTCTCTGTAAATTCATTGGAAGCAGATCAATAGTTGCAAACATTGGTTTTAACATCTTTCTGGATCATACTTTCCATTTTTCATAACTTCACTAGCTTGTTTCTAGGCTACTGTGGTCTTGTTCCACTTTACAGGGGCAACAACGATGGGAAACAAAAATAGTGCAAAATGACAGCAGTGTGGTTGTTACTAGTCAAGTGCCTGCCTGTTGGAGCCAACACTTCTTTTGAATTTTTTGGTAGTGTGGCTGAACCAGTAGCAGCAAAAGCAGGAAACCTAACTTAAAATGTCAAAAGTACCTGTTGTAGGTGTTGCTTCTTCAGCCACGTTCCTCTTCAAACAGAGCTGCTTTTTTGTTTTGTTTTGACAAGTCCTGTCCAAGTTACTGTCACAAGTCAATGGAGCTGGATGGGATCCACCCAAGGGTGCTGAGGGAGCTGGTGGAAGTGCTTGCCAAGCTGCTGACCATCATTTATCAGCAGTCCTGGTCAACCAGCGAGGTCCCAGACAACTGGAGGCTTGCCAGTGTGATGTCTATCTACAATAAGGGTCAGAAGGAGGATCCAGGGAACTACAGGCCTGTCAGCCTTACCTCGGTATCGGGGAAGGTTATGGAACAGATCATCTTGCGTTCTATCACATGGCATGTGAGGGACAACTGGAGGATCAGGCCTAGCCAGCATGGGTTCATGAAAGGCAGGTCCTGCGTGACCAACCTCATCTCCTTCTATGACCAGATGACCCACCTAGTGGATGAGGGAAAGGCTGTGGGTGTAGTCTGCCTAGAATTTAGTAAAGCCTTTGACCCTCTCCCACAGCATTCTCCTGGAGAAGCTGGCAGCCCATGAGTTGGGCAGGTGCACTCTTCGATGGGTAAAAAACTGGCTGGATGGCCGGGCCCAGAGCGTGGTGGAGAATGGAGTCGAATCCAGCTGGTGACCGGTCATGACTGGTGTTCGCCAGGAGTCAGTGCTGGGGACGGTTCTGTTTAATATCTTTATTGATTATCTGGTTTGGGAGATTGAGTGCACCCTCAGTAAATTTGCAGACGACGTGAAGTTGGGAGGAAGTGTTGATCTGCCTGAGGGTAGGAAGGCCCTACAGAGGGACCTGGACAGGCTGAATTGATGGGCTGAGGCCAATTGCATGGGGTTCAACAAGACCAAGTGTGAGGTCCAGACCGGTCACAACAACCCCAAGCAATGCTACAGGCTTGGGGCAGAGTGACTGGAAAGCTGTGAGGAGGGAAAAGACCTGGGGGTGTTAGTCCATGGACAGCTGCACATGAGCCAGCAGTGTGCCCAGGTGGCCAGGAAGGCCAACAGCATCCTGGCTTGTATCAAAATAGTGTCACCAGAAGGACTAGGGAGGTGATTGTCCCCCTGTACTTGGCACTGGTGAGGCCGCAGCTCAAGCGCAGTGTTCGGTTTTGGGCTCCTCACTACAAGAAGGACATCAAGGCCCTTGAGTGTGCCCAAAGAAGGGCAGCAAATTTGGTGAAGGGCCTGGAGCACAAGGCTTATGGAAAGTGGCTGAGGGAACTGGGGCTGTTTAGTCTGGAGAAAAAGAGGCTCAAGGGAGACCTTATTGCTCTCTACAGCTACCTGAAAGGTGGGGGTCAGCCTCTTCTCCCAGGTAGCTAGTGCCATGATGAGAGGTAATGGCCTCAAGCTGTGCCAGGGCTGGTTCAGTTTGGATATTAGAAAAAACTTATCATTAATAGTGGTCAGACATTGGAACAGGCTTCCGGGGGAGGTGGTGGAGTCTCCTTCCCTGGAGACGTTCAAGAAATGTGTAGATGTGGCACTTGTGGACATGGTTTAGTGGGCATGGTGGTGATAGTTTAATAGTTAGACTGGATGATCTTAGAGTTCTGTTCCAACCTTAATTGTTCTATGATTCATAGAAAAAAAAATCAGCATATTTCAGGTATTAGGTGGATTGAGGGAAGGTGGGGAGCTCACTTGGTTGGAACTTGACAATGGGACACGCACACTGAGGGCAGTTTCTGCATTGACCCAGCAGAGATGCTGCAGTCCCAGTTCAGGAAGCCACTAACAGACTTGCTTATACTCATTCATCTGAGGAAATCCTCTTTTACTTTGAATGGTCTTAAAGATGCATCTGAAAGTTGAGCATATATTCAGGTGGTTTTGAGCGTAATGATGCTCTCACTATACAGAATTAGAATGTGTTATCTTTTCATAAGAGTAGGAGCTTTCCGTGGTGTACCCTGTCAAAAGTTCTCCAGTGTTGTGCAGTATTTTGTGAGCTGGCAGACAAAAATTATATTAAAATGAAATAACACAAAGTAACACTTCAATAACTTTAGGATTAAAATAGATCCTGTGGATTTTGATACCCGCATCAGAAAATCCGATATCCAAGCATTGTTCAGATTGTCAGTCCCAAGTAAGAGTCCAAAGACTAGTCTGTAAGCTGTGTGTGGGGCAGGGCTGAATTTCCATTGGGAGTTTTGCAGAGTGTTATCACAGGGTATGTCATGAGCACTGGAAATCCTCTCCCCATTGCATTCCCATCCAGAGGATAGGAAAGCGTTAGTCTCCAGGCGTCTAATGGAAGGTGACGGTTTGACAGCAGTAAATAGGGCATGTGGGAATGAAAAGGCAAATGACAGATTTTAGGTGTGCAAAAACTGTTCAACCAGTAGGAGAATATAATTAACATTATTTTCTCAGTGTAATTTCAAAAGAGCTTCTGTAGTCTTAGAAGAGCTTAAGTAGTCTTACTCCTTATTGTCTACTGGCTTTATAAAAATTCTACAAATAGTGTTTATTCTTCTTTCAGTACCTAAAAGTAGTCTTTCAGTAGACTCTAAAAAATGGCCCAGTCAATGTTAACGTAGTCATTATGGCACTATGTTACACACCACTGAACCTCTGATGATCAGAGTATGTCTCAGGCCTGCAAATACTTACGTATGTGCTCAGCTTTGTGGGATGTGCGCACACTGAGCACATCAAAGGGCTGGTAGTTTGCAGGGGAAGTCATGTGCTGAAGAATTTTAAAATTTGATAGTGCTAAATGCTGGAAGGGAGCCATATCATGTATTTGAGGGGTAAAAAAAAGTAGTTTTGTATGTTCCCATGATGGTTAGTCATGGCAGGACTAGAAGCCTAAAGAATCACAAAATCGTATGTCTTGTTCCTGTCTTCGAACAAATAATAATTTTCACCTTCTTACTCTGGAGACTGACGTCCCACTTATGCAGTTAGCAGTATGCCTGACATAAAAAGAGAATGGACACTGATGAAGCTGAATTATGTGAAAATTGGGGTTCTTCATCTGTGTTTTCCTTCTCAGGTTTCTGTATGTGTTGTTTTGATGTAACACAATAACCAGGTTTTCTTAATTCCTCTGCAAATGTGTGGATCAGGCTGCATGAAATCTGGCACTCTGAGACATTATTGTAGAAAGTAATGGTTTTTAAGCTTTTTCATGCCTTGGATTTGATCTGATTTATTAGCTTTTTTCAGCATGAAGCATCTCTGACCCACCCTCTAAATTCATAATATAAGAAAATTTTTGGCCAGTGGGAAGTTTAGTGATTGATCAAACGTTATGGCTTCCTTGGTATTCTGTGCAATGATGTCATTAATTCTGATTACACTGCACAGTAATGCATATGAAATATGTAATTCAGTGAGTCTCCACTGAACATAAATATGGATCACCTACTGCAATGAATTATTGGTAGACTAAGTAAATGATTTGATTCTGAGCTTTATTTCTTAATATTCATTTATTCTCACTTGTTTTGACTTATTTTTAATAGGTATGGAACAAGTTATCTTAGATTTGTTGTTATTGAAGGAATAATGATTCCAGACTAAAATAAAAAGAGGTGAGACAGAAAAAAATTAGAAAAAGATTGCTTTCACTTTTTATTTTCTGGAGATCTGAAGGATTATTGTTATAGCATAGCAATAACATTTGTTTTACTCATCAAGGGAATATGAAAGAATTGCTCTGTTCTCTGTGGATGAAATGAAGGTTATATATATGATGCATATATACATACATTTAGACAAGTGTGTATGTATGTGTATGTATACAAAGCACTGCTCAAAAAGAGCAGTACTCGCTAGCCAAAGTTGCACCAAGAGCACTTTGAAATGTGAATTTCAGTTATTGGTGATCTTATGGGAATGAATGAAGGCCTCTTCTGACTTCTGGTTTGTTTTTCTTTCAGTTGTTCTTCAGGTATGCAGCTTAGTCCTCTACCCAATCAAGTTCATCGAAACAGTCAGCTTGAAAATATACCATGAGTTCAACTGGGGCTATGGCCTGGCTTGGGGTGCAACTATATTTTCATTTGGGGGTGCCATTCTTTATTGCCTGAACCCTAAGAACTATGAAGACTATTACTAGAATCATTTAATGAAAAGAAAAATAACAAAAGGATTACCCTCATCTTTTCTAACTCACCGTTTTTTTAGAACACTTGTGGAGCACCAGTCTGCTCTGTTGATAAAATAGCCTTTGCCTTTTGGGTGTGAACACTGTAACCAGCTTTTACAACTGTTTAGAAGAACTGTGAACACTAGGATTGCTGACCTTACATAGGCAGATGCTGCAAGCTGCTGATACATAAGCTTTGTTTTTCCTGACAACAAGCAAAGGATCTACGTGACAGCGATCATTGTGAGAAAATTAGTTGGAATGAGAATGCAAGGCCAGCATCTGCTATTGCCTTCAGGGGAGCAGCTGGTATAGGCTCCATTTAGAAGTTTCCCTGTATCATAGAGGATTCAAATGTCTGATGAGCAGGCAATGGCATCTTGTACAATAGGCTGTGTTGGCCCCTTGTTGCTCGCTCAAAAAAGCTCTTAAGGAATTAGTTGCAAGTGACTGTGTTGAGGGCAGTGAATGTAATTGGTTAATGGCTTGTCTAATATCTGCATTCAACAGTCTTCTGTAAGGGTTAAAAAAAACAACAACAACAACAAAAAAAAAAAAGACACACAGAGGATTTTATGAATCAACATCACCATGCCAGCTGTAGCAGATTGTTGAAAGAAGTCCAAACCTGGGGACATGTGCTTCTGACTGTGTGGTTAGTAGTTGTCTCAACTCTGAGTGTTTTGTTGGGAGGGCAGAGATGAGGGGGAGGGCGAAAAGACCTTGCATGTCCCTAAGGCATCTAAAATACATGAATGAATTTCAGTTTTTCTAAGTACCCATTTAACTTCTGAACAGCATTATGAGAAAATGCATATGGAACAAGTTCAATTATATTTTTGGAAGGAATTAGTATAAATGAATATATATAATACAAATATAAATGCACAGGGAGAAAGAGACTCTTTAAATTGTAATAGGAGCTGTGATGCAGTGGTTAATATACTAACTTTGTACACATGCTTGAGGGTCTTAGACTAGTACCCACAATAATGATTGGTGTTACAAAATAAACATAAAGTGGTTTGTCTTCTGTATATGCCCTTGTACAGACTCTGCGGTATGGGAAATGCTTTGAAGTTCACATCAAGTTAAGGTAGAAGTGGATGAAATAACTGCTTGCTATTCCATATGTAATCCAGTACTTATTAAAAATTGTTTTATAAGGCTGTTGCAAAGAAGAGAAACTGTCTTTTTTTTTTTTTTTTTTAACTAGTTGGGTTGCAAGTGTTTCTGAACATCAAGTATATAGCCAAGACCCAATCATGACTGTATTAAAACATCAGCACTGCAGGAGCTAATCTCATGTTTTTAAAGGCTGAGTTTATAATGGTCTAGCTGATTATGTGCATCTAATTACTCCTTGCTTAGTATGTTTCCCACTTAAACATCCAGAGACTGTACCCACTAAATGAAACCCAAGTTAAAAGTGGGTGATCTTCTATGTGAATTGAATCCGCATCACTTTTATTTTTGTTTACAATTTGTTTGTTTGAGTATTTTCAATTAATTACAAACATATTTTTATACAATTATAATCTTTAGAAATAACTATTTTTTTTAATGGAGAAATTTAAAGTATATTCTATGTGGACCTCTGCAAAAGCTGATATGCTGCGGTTGCTTGTCCACCTCTACACAAGTGGTTTTGCTGGTTCCACAGAAAAGACTGCTGAATGCCTCAATTTATGAATACGTTTGCAGTGTTAATGCTTGTGCCACAGTTCCCAGGGAGCAGAGGCTCTGCAGTGACCGTACTACCCCAGGACTGTCTCTAGGAAGCCGTCTCAAATTGTTGCTGCAGTGCAGAGGTGACTGTTAAAACTCTGTGCCTCTTAGGAGTTAAGTCTTTACTATCACAGCACAATATTCCGTATCAGCATTCCTTCCTGGACCAGTGGTGATTAATTAGATTAGATTGAGCAAAATGATAGCTTCGCTTAGGAGGGACTGTATGGCAGTGCCAAAGGAGAAAAAAGGATGGGAGGAAAAAGTATGTCCATTTATTTTGCAGGCGCCAGAGAGCATTTGTAACTCCTTTTCCTGAGACTGACCTAAGGCAGATACTCAGTATACAGTAAACTCTGTATCTTTCTGAACAGCTATGTATTTCTGCTTCTGTTCAGCAGCATGGAGAACATTGTAGTTTGGCATGGGAATTCAGCTGATGTAGAGAAGCCCACTGTGAGAAGATTTCTGTACCTTTCTAGGAGAGCGGTGTTTTGGTGCCAGCATTGCACGGTACTTTGCCTATGCTGGCAGGAAGTTACTGTGCTGAACTTGTATCACATCTGCTAATTTATCAGATAATTTTTCTTTATGTAGAATTTGAGTGAAATTAAATGTCAGACTTAAGGCATATGCAAGTTAATTGCAAGCACTCATGAAGTCACATGGCTCTTAATAAGAATGATCTTCAGGCAAATTACAAACGTGAATGCCTAAAGACAAGGGTCCTCATTCATGTGTGAGTCAGAGATTTGATTTTTTCAGTCTCAGCACCTGTTTTTTCTCTTGAACATAATGCAATCTGCTAGGACACACCTCTCAAACTCCTCAGGTCCTTTAGCATCTGGGCATCTAGTATTTGGATTTAGGTACCTACCTTTATCAGCTTGGAAACCTCTCTTTAGCTTATGTTGCAACTTTAGTGTTTTTTTGTTTGTTTTTTTGTGTGTTGTTGTTTTTCCAGTAAATGCTGCTTTTCAGGACTGAATGAGAAGTGTCTACAACTTTACCCTAATTTTTTTTTCCTAGACACACAAAAATATACATGTATTTGTCTGAGTATGTATACAACAAATTAATCATTTTGAATGTTATGCTTGTGTCACGCCATCACTATTTTTGTTGTTTGACTTTATCTCACTGGCAGAATGTTTCTTTCACACAAATCCATTGTTTTTCATGCAAATATATATGAATGAAGATATACATATATATATATAACGAATTTGCAAGCAGGGCTAGTTGTTTGTATTTTTTAGGCTTAAAGTATACCGTCCGGTGCTGACAAGTACCTAGCACCTTTTCTGGATTTCTTGCACAACTTCGTTTAGCTTTTGTAAATTTTAAAAACAAAAATAGAGAGACCTATGTGTTTGAAATATAAATGATATATATGGATTAGCATGTAACTGTATATTATTGAACATGCAATGAACTGACTGGTAAGTGAAGTCTAATATTATGGCTAGCAATGTAATTTATTCAGACTGTATTTTTGTACAGAGCAGTGCACACTAACCTATTGCCTCTGTGTCCTCTATAATGCCTAAAACTGTGCCTAGAAATTTAATTTGTCTTTAAAAAAAAAAAAAAAAAAAGGACAACTAAATGCTTCATGTTGTTGATGGTATTGATTTTTTTCTGATGATGTTCTTTATTTATTTTTGAGAAGTGTATGGTATGTTTATTAAATGAATCCATCAAAATATGGTTCATCCGAAATGGTCATTGTTAGCAGGGAAAGACATTTATTTTTGTTATCAAAACTTTTAAGTTTGCAGTTTAGTATCATTTCTGCATTTCACAATTTTTGTAGCTTACATGAAGTTATATGTGAAAAAAGTAACTGAAATAAAAAATTGTTACACTAATTGAATGTGTGTGTTTTGTTCTGAGTAGAATATTTGTGCAGCCGAGACCAGCCTGGTTTTGCTGTTGAGCTTGTGAATGACCTTACTAGAGGAGTCTTATCAAAATACACAGGGAGGGAGACAGGTGCCTATGTAATCCCCTTATCTCATCTGGCTGTAGAATAGCACAGGATAGGTATCTGAGAGTCATACAGCCTTTATATAATGCCTTTATAAATACAATTATTGTAACATCAGAAAAACAAATTGTTTTAAATGTGGTAAATAACAAGATTATGTACTGAAGGGAGAATCTATACTCAGCACCTTTTTCCACTGGGAAAATGTATTCATTGTATACAGATTTTTTTTCACATTTCCAGTAACAATAATTTTTTTCTGTTTTGATTCTAAAAGCTAGATTATTTTTCACACTGAAAAAACCTACTGAAAAGGTTTTGAACCTTTGCAAAAATGGAAAAGCATGTTTTACATACTAAAGATATGGCACTGTGGTATTTCTACTGTTCAGAAACATACTGTCATTGCATCACTGGATACCTCTCACAAAAATAGGCAGCAGTGTGAAGAAGGGGCAGCCAGCAGAAAGCAACAGGAGAACTGGGAGCAAGAGTCTGTGCCTTCAGTAGGCTATTGCAGTGACTGAGTACAGGCAGGAGGGTGGGGAGCACAAAGTGGAAATTAAGTAATGGAAAAGGAATTTGGAGCAGGGAGGGAGTAGGATGGGTGGCATGGAGTGGAGGATGGGGATTGTCTGAAGGTTTGTTTCCTTTCGAAATGCAAGTACAATGAGGAAGGAAGTTCATGGAAACCAGGATCCTGCAGTCTCTGGACAGTGAGCAAGCAGATCAGAGGTGAAGTAGGGTGTATTTCTTAAAATCAGCATTAAAATGCACATTGTAGTGAGCATGGCTTAAGGGCGCATATTTCCAAAGGTTTGGCCAGTTCTTAGAGCCCCAACTCAAGGTCATCCATGTGTCTACATGCGCACGTGTAAGGTCAGAGGGGCACACTGGCTTACCAAGGCAAGAAATGAAATACAAAGTGAAGGTAGTTGATGCTAACTGTCTTTCCAAACACACTTAATGATAGAATCACTGAGCTGACATGCTCTTGGTGTACCAAAGATGTCCCAGCAGACTTGATAGACTTGAGCAGCATCTTACCACGTGTGGTATCCACGATAAAAGTAGACCTGTACTGTGCCACTGAACCAGATGAACTGTGGCTGGATATATGGCATGCAATGAGCAAAAGAAAATGTGTGGAAAATCATATATGATCCCAAGTTTGTTCCTACCAAAATGCAGTTTAAACATGAGTAAGCCACAGAGCACTTTGTGGAAACAAATGACTTTGCTCTACAAGTGATGCCAAAAACTCGAATGTACAAACTGAAGCAAAAGCAGCCAAAGCAGTGTAATTCTGCCCAGTGGTTGTTGCTGTACTCAAAGAATGTGTTCTTGATTTATGGGTTTAAATGAATCTAAAACTCTTTGGAACATTGCAAAATCTTTTTGTGTTTGATGTTTTTGGTGTTTCTCTGTGGGCAGAGGGGTTGTAAGTATTCTTTATTTCTGTACTTTTAAGGAGTACTTCTCAAGGGAATGTTTGTGCACTAAATGTGTAGGAGTGATGGGATTTTGGAGATACAAAAGATTGTTCTGCTGTCTTAGTGACTTCCTGACACTTATGATGAAAAGAAGTACTCTAGCTTTACAGACACAGTATCTTCAGAGAGGACTTGGAATCATTCAAGTATCCAAAAACAGCCTTGCATGTGTATGGAATATGACATGACAAGCATTATATCCTACAGGAAAGGTACGTTTCATGATTTTCTTTAGCAAAGTTAATCTTTTCACCATTTTTTTTTTTTTAATTTGTGAGAAGAAACCCTGGTTACAGACAGCCAAGTGTTAGGTTGATGATTGGACTTGATGATCTTAAGGGTCTTTTCCAGACTAAATGATTACATGATTTCTAGTTCAGTCAACTCATTAAGAACATGACTTTTACATAGTTCTCCCACAATAAAACAAATGAGTCTAGTAGGCCATTGCCTATTCTTAGAGAAAATGGTTTGATTGTTAGATAGAAACTGATAATATCTCTGAGGAATGTATAAATCTTTAGTGAATTAAAAAGTGGATGCTCAACTTAATTTTGAATTGTAGTGGTAAAGTATGTTCAACAGTATCTGCTATTTATCATTCATTTTATTTCTCCTACCTTCTTCTTTCAGTCCATTTTCTTCTGCTTTTTCAGGGCTGTAATATTGTCCTATTATCCTGTAGAGCTATAAGATTTGGTAGGCAAATGACTGAATATGGTAGGCCTGCCACTTCCGAGAGAATATCTATCTGTAAACAGCTAGTCAGCATAGACAGCAGATACTCATGGTGGGCAAGAATGAGAAGCACGTTATTGCTGATGATGGGTTTGTCTTGGTGGAAGCAGCACATCCTAGGACAGATGGAGGATGGTTTTGTGTTTCAGGAGTGGGATTTGTTCCTGACTGCAACACTCTTGTGCATATTCTCTGCATGACTGCCTTGCAGCCTGCTCCATGAGAGGGAGGGTAAAAATTAGGCACCTTTTACGCAAAGATGCTGAAGAGTGATATTATAGAATCATAGAATGGCTTGGTTTGGAAGGGACCTTAAAGATCATTTAATTCAAACCCCCTGCCATGGGCAGGGTTGCCACCCACTGGATCAGGCTGCCCAGGAACCCATCCAGCCTGGCCTTGAACACAGCCAGGGATGGGGCAGCCACAGCTTCTCTGGGCAGCCGGTGCCAGGGCCACACCACTCTCTGAGTAAAGAATTTTCTTCTAATATCTAAACTAAATTTACCTCCTTTTGGTTTAAAACTGTTCCCCCTTGTCCTATCACTATCAGACTATGTAAAATGTCCCTCTCCCTCCTGTTTATAAGCTCCCTTCAGGTACTGGAAGGTCACAATGAGGTCTCCCCGGAGCCTTCTCTTTTCCAAGCTAAACAATCCCAACTCCCTCAACCTTTGCTCATAGGAGAGGTGCTCCAGCCCTCTGATCATTTTGGTGGCCCTCCTCTGGACCCACTCCAACAGCTCCACATCCTTTCTGTACTGGGGGCCCCAGGCCTGGACACAGTTCTCCAGGTGAGGCCTCACAAGGGCAGAGTAGAGGGGGACGATCACCTCCCTCTCCCTGCTGGCCACCCCTCTCTTGATGCAGCCCAGGATGCCATTGGCCTTCCTGGCTGCAAGAGCGCACTGCCGGCTCATGGCCAGCTTTTCATCAATCACAACGCCCAAGTCCTTCTCCGCAGGGCTGCTCTCAAGGAGTTCTTCTCTCAGTCTGTACACACACCTGGGATTGCCCCGACCTAAGTGCAACACCTTGCCCTTGGCCTTGTTGAACCTCATGGGGTTCTCGTGGGCCCACTTTTCCAGCCTGTCCAGGTCCCTCTGGATGGCATCCCTTCCTTCAGGGGTATCAACTGCACCACTCAGCTTGGTGTCATCAGCAAACTTGCTGAGGGTGCACTCGATCCCACAGTCTAAGTCGTCAATAAAGATGTTGAAGAGCACCGGTCCCAAGACGGACCCCTGGGGAACACCGCTGGTGACCGGCCTCCACCTGGACGTAGAGCCATTGACTACAACCCTTTGGCTGCGATCATCCAGCCAGTTCTTTATCCAGCGAACAGTCCACCCATCAAATCCACATCTCTCCAGTTTAGAGATAAGGATATGGTGTGGGACCATGTCAAAGGCCTTGCACAAGTCCAGGTAGACGACACCCGTCGCCCTCCCTTGGTCCACCGATGCCGTCACTCCATCATAGAAGGCCACCAGATTGGCCAGGCACGACCTGCCCTTGGTGAAGCCGTGCTGGCTGTCTCAGATTACCTCCTCATCCTTGCATGTGCTTTAACATAGATTCCAGAAGGATCCGCTCCATGATCTTCCTAGGCACTGACGTGAGGCTCACCGGCCTGTAGTTCCCCAGATCTTCCCTTATCCCTTTCTTAAAAAAGGGAGTGATGTTTCCCTTTTTCCAGTCACCAGGGACCTCGCCTGACAGCCACATCTTTTCAAATATGATGGAGAGCGGCTCAGCAACCACATCAGCGAGCTCCTTCAGGATCCTGGGATGCATGTCATCCGGCCCCATAGACTTGTAAACATTCAGTCTCATCAGGAGGTCTTGAACTTTCTCTTCTCTTACAGTGGGAGGGATTTTACTCCCCTGGCCCCTGTCCAGAGGTTCTGGGACGTAACAGACGTGGGAAGCCTGACTGCCAGTGAACACTGAGACAAAGAACCTGTCGAGTACGTTGGCCTTCTCCATGTCCAATGAAGTCAGTTCACCCTTCTCATTTATCAGGGGGGATATGCTCTCCTTGGCTCGTCTCTTCTAACCAATGTACCTGTAGAATCTGAGCCTTGACTTTCCTGACCCCAGCTCTGCAAATCCAGAAAGCTTCCCTGTATTCTTCCCAAGCCACACATCCCTGCTTCCACTGCCTGTACATTTCCTTCTTTTCCCTTAGTTTGACCAGCAGGTCCTTGCTCAGCCATGCTGATTTCCTGCCTCCTCTGCCTGATTTCTTATGCTGGGGGATGGAAAGCTCTTGTGCTATCAGAAAAGTGTCCTTGAAGAGCTGCCAGCTCTGTTCCATTCCTGCATCACTAAGGACAGTTTCCCAAGACTGATATGGTTGAAACAATTGTAATGTGAGTACTGGGTCAGACAGAAGAACTGTTTCGTGTATGTAAGCATGGTTACTTTAGTGGTACCTTATATATTATGTCACTCTGAAGAGTCTGTATAACAGAGCAGCACCCTGCTTACCTTTTACAGTCTGAATGAGATCTAATCTTTTTCTGAAAGGAGGCTGCTCTTCCCCTGGGTCTACCAGGCATGCTAGATGTGGTAAAATGAACAGAGAGAGAGTGAGAGAGCAGTAAACAGGGAGCCTGCTATATCACTTCAGAGTGAGAGAAAGACTGGAGAAGTAAGTGATCTTCCTGTCTGCAAAAGAAGCAGACCCAGAGCCAAGTTTCAAGGGTGACAAATGTGACAAGACTCCCAAAAGATACGCTGAGTTACTGTCAGCTCCCTGAGAGGTGCTGACCTGCATAGCAGGTTTGGAGGCTTTTGTCAATTCAAGACCTTGACACAGTCCCACTGCATGAAAACTTCCTTTGATTCTTTTGCTCTTGTAGGTGCCTTTGGTCACCACAATACCTTCTGAGTATCTCTATGCTGCACTGTACACCATAGCTAAAACCCTGTTCTGAAGGGAGATGTGTCCCACTGTAAGATGAAACTTTGGCTGGGCAGGGCATGCTGGGATTTGGGATGCTCCGCAGTCCTGCCCCAGTTCAATATTAGATGCCAAGTCTCTTGGTGAATATGAAATTCTCTGTAACTGAGATAAATCATAACGATGCAGCAGGTTACAAAAGAATTTCTGCAGTAGCAGACAAGCCTTGACATATAACAATGATGAATGGATTCATAAATGCCTTCCTAAATAAGAGGAATATTTCCTGAGTGACTCAGAGCTGCTGTGACTCTAAATACCTTCATCTGCAAGTTTCTGTTCTAAGAGGTATCTCAAGAAATGGAACTAGAGCCATTGCCTTAATTCTTTTAGTTGAGAACAAGTAATGTGTTTTTTTTTTTTTGTTTGCTTGTTTTTCTAAAAGAGTTTTACAATATTAACATTATTTAAAACACTTAAATGCGTTCAGGTTGTAAAGCTTCAACTTTTTTGAATAATTTCTTCTGCGCCACTTGGAAGTTAAGAGAATAGGAAAGCAAGAATGAACATTATACATAGCTCAGAAAAATAGGACTGGGTGGATGTTTTTCAGCTGATAGCTCAGAAATGAAAGTGTCTGAAAAAAATGTCTGAATAGCAAATGAAAAATATGTTCCTTGTTTCCTACTCACACAAACTTTTTTCTATCCATTCCCATTTCTTTTTTTGATGCTACAAGAAAATAAACATTTATTTCAGGTTTTTTTCATTACCATCTTTTGAAATAAGTATGCCTGCTGTAAAGATGTATAAAAAATTGTTAAACTAATATCAAGAATTTCTAATGGAAATGTTTAGAATACCTAATTGCTAAGGTCTAATTGGAGACAAGGTGAAGTATTGCATCATATAATTTGCTTGAGGGGAAGCCAAAAGGCATTCATGTAATGAATTCAGAAGTCCTATCTGGAGAAAATTATTTTCACTGTGAAACATTTGAAAAGTTGTGCAGCTGTTGGATTAAAAGAAAATTATTCTGATTTTTTAAACTCTTTGTAACATAAAAGATCTTGCAGACTAGTTTACAGCAACTTGCAAGAGGAACAGTCAAAGCTACTCTGAGAAGCTTAAGTGTGAACAGATTGTGCTCCATTTGTTTGAAAACAACCTTTACCTGACTGAAGTGCAATGCTATTATACCCTCTACCAAACACCTTGTAATTCTCACACACTTTTTTATGGCTGTTTTTAAAGTTGTAAGAATGTTTCAGCATGGTGGCTTAGGCCTCAGGTTTTAAAAGGCCTGTTCTCTTGCGGTGTAAATCTAGACTACCCTCAGCTCAAGGCTTCAGCCTGGCAAAGTGCCCTCTATTAGTTATGTTTGATACTATTTGCAGCTTGTAATTCTTGAGTCTCTTGACTAAAGCTAGCCCCCAAGATTTTAACTGCTCTGCATCAGTACAAAAGATGGCTTTGCAGCAGAGGTGGGAAGGGGCAGCTGGGCAGGCGCCGTGTCAATTTTCGTACAAATTCTTCCTCTCTCCTGGCAGTTAGATGTGCATATGTCTGTGGGCTCTCCACATAACAGAGGTGTTTAACTCAGCACTGCTGCTACCACAGGACTTCAACCAGCTGTTCTCACACTCAAAACAGCTACAAACTAGGGAGTTTCTGATTTTTCCCTCCTTGCTTCTGTCGACATTTATGTGCATAAAATGTGAATAAGTAAAGCTGTAACCAGCTACCTCGGTGGCAGCTGAGCAAGTTTCAACCTCTTCAAAAAAATGTTGAAATTGTTGAGTGGGCAGCACTTCAGTGTGCACGTGTGTTTGTAATAAACAACCTACACAATGAAGGTGATGAAGCTTTTTGCATAGCAAAATCTACTCAGGCAATAATATATTATTATGTCGGCAGGGAAAGATATATAACTCTCATAATCTAGACTTATTCTACAGAGAGATAAATGTCAGCAATCACACAAACATTTTCAAAGTATAAACTTACAAAATCTGAATATGTATAAATGGACAGTATAGGGAGGCCATTCTAGGATGTTATGTACTCTATTAGAGCTAATAGCAGAGAAAGTAGATGATCATCCCAGTAATAAATAAGGAATGTGGAGAAAAATATTAGAACTTAAAAAAAAAAAAAATGAGCATGAAAAAATCTTTATTGATGGACTACACATCTTTTCCAGAAAAACTGGCAAAAGGAGAAGAAACTTCTCTCAAATTTTTATTTTAATGAGGATGTTTTCTTGTTCATCATGAAAAATCTATTATTTATGCTTCTTTGCAAGCCTTATTTTCTGAGAGATGTTGAGAGTAGATATAGATATGGGTTAATTATTTGCATACAATGGAGTTCTTCACAGTTGTGATTCAATTTTGTGGGTGTCTAGAAGCTGAAGCTCCTGAGAATAGTTACATTAATTCTTTTAAAGGTCTCATTTTTAGTATTGCAGCAAAAGTTTACAGAAAAGTCAGATCAGCAGCCTCTGCCTCCCTATGTAGTCATGTATCTGTGGAATTCAAAGCCCAGGTTCTCTAGAAGCTGCTAATTGCCTGTCAATCATCTGGCATACTAGCAGTTCACACATTTTTGCTATTGACCTAGTAGATTAACAGTACAAGGGAAACAAAGAAACAAAGGCTAAATTGTTCAGTTGGGAAGGGTAATGTGTGGTCTTTTCAGGCCAAGATTAACAGAGAAACAGAAAAATGGTGTTCTTTGTAAAACTAAAGCTGCAGTGACCTTAACTCTGGCAAACAATCTGAATGAGTCCAGCACTATTTGCCAGGAAAGAAAAAAAAAAAGAAAAAAAGAAAAAAAGAAAAAAAAAACACTTATACTGAAAAATCTTTCCAAACAAAATGTAAAATTAAAATTAATTTGTTTTTACTTCTAGCAGTCAGAAGCATGGCTCACATAATTTACAAAGCGCTGCTAGAAACTGTTCACTGTTATGCTGCAATCTAATGTTAAATGGATTTAGTATCTGAGTGAGTCTATTTACAATATAGCACTGCTTAAAAAGAAGTGTTTAAATTTTCCTCAGGTATATATGGGACCTGTATTCTTGGATCGAGGTCAATCAGAATAAGGGTACCATTGTCACTGAAATTAATATTTTTGTAGTAACTTGTATGTTCTTAATAGCTGAGAATTCCAATCCAGTTTAGGACTCCAGCGTGTTAGCACTGAGCCAGCACCAAAAGAGAGCCCCTTAAAATTTCCATTCTCTCTCCAGAGTGGTGTTTACAATAAAAGCTTCATAATTAAGACTGCAGTGAGATTTGGTCTCTAAGGTAGAGGGCTGTGTTGGATGAAGAGGAAAAGGTGATTTGTGTTTGGACTGATGAACCAAGGAGTATTTTTGCTACCTTTATTGACATTTACTTTGTATTAGTTAGTTACCATCTGGAGAGAATAATTGATTTCAGGCTAAATACCCATATATAAAATGAGCGTCTTGTCTTCCGCAATTTTTTTAGATAGGTTTTGTTTATGAGCGTGTAATAGCATGATATATTTTTCCCTTTTACCTCCCTCTGGCTTCCAGTTCCTGCTCATCATATCCATAGCCACTATTTCAGTGTTCTACTACAGTATTTTTCCAAGGACTGTGTGATAAATTTGAGTCACTGACATGACCCACAACAAAATAAAGAGTTTGGGGTGTATTCTTTCTCAGCCCAGAACATTTCAGCAACAAGGCAGCCGGAATAAGCACAAACAAGTGGGGAAGGGTGGACTTGCACCAGCTTCATTGCTGCAGCTAATGCATCATGTCGTCAAAACTTCAGTATCTGTATTGCAAGCCCTTACTGAGGAGAGCAGATATTCTCTTCATTGCTACTGCTGCCACTCCTAAATAATATCCGCTCTTTAAGCCAGATGAATCAGAAGTCTTAGAAAATGTCAAAAGGCAAAAATCGGGGAGTCTGAAGCAAGAATGAGCTATTCTGATATAGTTTGACCCCCTAACAGGCCCAGGAGGCTCCCCCAGTAATTTCTGCAGCAATTGCTTAAATTCTGCTTGAGCAGTAACTCCCATCTCTGCAGCTGCTCCCAGAGGCTTTGGCTCAACCTTTTAATGCCTTTCTTGTTTGTCCTTCTTTGCCAAAGCATAATGTCATGATCAGCTTAAATCTTCATTTGCTTCCAAAGTGTGGTTTAACCCGGCAGGCAACTCAGCACCATACAGCCTTTCGGTCACTGCTCCCCTGCCAATAAGAATGTAGAACTCATAGGCTGAGATAAAAACTATTTACTAAGACAGAAAAGGAAGAGAGAAATAATAGTAATGATAATTTTATATATATATCATAGAATCATAGAATGGTTTGGGTTGGATGGGACCTCAAAGATCATCTAGTTCCAGTGCCCCTGGCACCTCCCACTAGACCAGGTTGCTCAGAGCCCCATCCAGGCTAGCCTTGAACTCTTCCAGGGAGGGGGCATCCACAGCCTCTCTGGGCAACCTGTTCCAGTGTCTCACCACCCTCACAGTGAAGAATTTCTTCCTAATATCTAGCCTAAATCTCCCCTCTTCCAGTTAAAATCCATTACCCCTTGTCCTATCGCTACATGCCCTTGTAAAAACTCTGTACAGCACTGCTCAGCAACAACTAAAGCATTGGTGTTATCGACAGTATTTTCCTCCTAAAGCCAAAACATAGCTTCATGCCAGACGCTATGAAGAAAATCAACTCTGTCCCAGCTGAAACCAGGACACAAAACATCAGTTCCCTCCAAGGAGTGTTCACATGTTCAGTCACCTTCTGTGCCCACATTTTAGCACCCGTGCCACTATGCACTTGGGATGTTGCGGCAGCGCTGATCCCAGACAGCACACAACCCACAGCCATCAGATTTCAGTAAGCTTCCTACCCAGGATGCATTCAGGCCTGAAGTCAGCGTGAAACCATATCCTCTGTGTCTTCAGGACTTGAGCTTAGTCACAGTCAAGCAGAAGAAGGCCACAGAGCACCAGTTGGGTAAGGAGAACTAATTTATCTTTCAAAATAAATAATTCTTGTGACTAAATGTTGGTCTGAAAAGTACACATCAGGTGGCCATCCTGAATGTTTGTTTTGAAATTTCAAGATAATTTAAATTATTTATGTGGCTTATATAGTGCTGATGTTTTCATTCCCTTATGCAATGCACATAATTCATAGAAAGAGATTTCTGGAACAAAACCTAGGGTTGGATTCAAGCTTTGTTTTCTGTGAATATTATGTAATATTTATTTGAAATTTCCTGTTGCTAGAGATATTCAATTCAGCAAACTCATTATTGGCCTATAAATTGCTGATGAATTACAGGGTATTAACCTTCTTATACCCCTTACCACCCCTCTTTAGTGAAGGTTGCAATTACCACTATTTCATCTTGTAGTCATAAAAGCATAGGGAATTTTCAGTCTGGAATCAGAGCCAGGAGACATTAAGTGATAATCTAGGAAACTGAAGTAAGGGCATATAGGAAAGACAGGTAGACGAATATTTCAGACCTTAGAAAATCAATTGAGAAGTAATGAACATTGATGAACATATAAAACTTGCAGAAAGTCTCATTTATTCATTTTGAGCTTCAATAAAGGGCATCCCATTTGTCTGCTACAGAGTTGGAACAGGATGGATTACACTACATAGTGAATATTTTGTTTGGTGTTGTATTGATCTGAAGGGGAGATGCAGGTTGTACTGTAGAGTATGAATTGGATTGAAAGCCACTAAAGTCAGTGGAAAAATTTCTTTGGACTTCAGGGGTTTTAGAGTAGCTTACATCTGTGAAGCACAGGTTGCACAATCAATGTAAATTGATTACAATCCTGGACCAAAGGGAAGAATATTATCTGTCTGGTCCAAATGCATGCATGTAACCTCCATCCTTGACATCTGCAGGGCTGTCTATAGATTATGGTCTTAAAAAAATCTAAATTTGGTGCAGAAATGGTTGGATACTAGATGGGAATAGCACTACACAGATATGTGTATAGCCCTCAAACTACTGTAAGCTAAAATGCTAATCTGAATTTTACCCAATGGATTGTGGCTTGGAGTAGCAGCATTCGGCTGAAATAAAAATGTCCTTTTCAGGAGACCAAGTACCAGATGCTGGGAAAGAGATATGGGACATCAAAAGGGATATCCTTTGTCTCTACAACTAAGTCCAGTTGGAACATCTCCAACAAGCAGTATTTTCCTCTGCTCAGTCTCATGAGATGTTTGAAGAGTCTAATGGTAATTCTAAAACTCAAAAAAAATAAACAAAGATGAAGACTCTCCTTGTCAAAATATAGACAATGGCGAATGGATGCTGACTCTGAAGACCTGGATTTTAAAAGTGTGCTGTGTATTTTTTTGTTCCATTGATAATTTAAGGTAGATTTTTTTTTAGAGAGAGAAAAAGCAGAGTAGGTAACATTTGGAAAGCTACTTAACTTTGCTGCCAGTTGCATCTGGTTCTGACTGGTATTGTCTTGAATCAAAATTGTAAATTCTTCTTTGCAATGTATGCACAAAGACAGTAAGATAGCTGTTTTCCTCTTTCTCCTTTTTTCACTTTATTTTAAGATACCAGAGATTTGTACCCTAGAGTAGCAGGACTTATTTCTCCAGATACATTAGGGAGTACAAAAAATGACACGCAGCTCAGGTCCTGTATAGTACAATTTGGTCTGAAATATCAGAAAGATGAGATAGATGTGTTGTGTGCTAGTGACAAGTTTATCACAAAATATCAGTATTTCACAAAGACTTTTAATTCTCTGATTTTTTAACCTGCAATTTGTTTTCAGTTATTCATTATAAAACTTTACAATATGTAAATTAAAGGTATCCATATGCATATTTAAAAACAAAACCAAAACAAAACAAAAAACATTTAAACAGGCATAGAAATAGCTCACTATGCTATTTAGTCTTTGCTGAGAACTGATAAGTCCTGCTGAGTTTAGCTTCGATTTTAATCTGTCAGAACTGAGGTGTAATTTGTTTTAAGAAACTGATGAGTTCTCAGAAATGTGCTATTCCTGGAGGGAGTGTAAATTAAAAGATGGCTGATGAACATGTGACTACTGGTATTTCTTCTGGTGTCTAGCTCAGTAGTAGCCAGAAACATGCTTCTAGGAAAGACAGAAAATTCTGAACGGGCTTGTAATGTTTTCTTAAGGGCAAGGAGAGATAGAAGAAAGGTTTGGACTACTGTGGAGAAAATTATGTGTTTGGCAAGACAAGTAATTACATTTCAGGGCTAGTTTTAAGAAGGACTGTGGGTGGCACAGGCAAAGCTTTTCAAAAGACTACAGGCTCTATTCCAGTTCTGATGCTCCTCTTGACAAGACTTCCAAGAAATTAGAAATGGGATCAGATTTATACAGAGAACTACATTTTATTGGTTTCTTTCTACACAGAAGCCCTCTGGCTCTGCTGGCTTGTACCTTTCTTCCAGCACACTGACATCAGTCATGCAGATGGAAAGCTGAGCTCCTGGTGTGTAAAATGCTAGATAGTCTCTTCAGAGAAGAAGAGAGTCAATGAAAGTCCTTAAGGTTCAAACATAAGTGCTTGCAAACAGTATAAAAACAATCACTGTAATTGGCAATGTGGACTACAGTCTGGCCCTAAATTTACCTTTTCTTTACTGTCCCTCACCAATGGCAAAGAGCAGAGATTCTTGAATCCCCTTTTACACTGTGTATCAGGAAAGTAATTCTTAAATAGTTTGGAGTATAGATGGCATCTTTGGAACTATTCCTACTTTTAAAATTTCCCAATACTACTGCACACAATAGATTTCTTGAACTTCAAATCTTGAAACAAGCCAAATCTTACTTCTGTTTGGGATGTTGATTATTTTAAATTCCACAGGAGAAGTGGCTTAACCACTATTTAGTTATAGATCCAACAAGAAGATGAAGTGAGAAAAGATTTTCCACTTCCAAGAGAAGTGGAAAAGATTATATTTGTCACCAGGTATTGTGAATATCTATAGTAAGCTCAAATATCAAGCTAGCAGCAGTTGCTCAGAATATCTGTTCTTGGTGTAGTTTGCACACTGATTTTGTGGGAAAGGAGATAGAGATAGTCTTTTGCAATGGTTTTCATAGTAAAACAAGGAGAGCAGTGAAAGCAATGGAAAATAACATCATTATTTTTATATTTTATAGTGATGATGACTGCTAGAGTTGGCTACTGGTCTTTAGTACAGAATCTCTCCACTCTCTCCCCACATCTTTCTAACAAGTGGATTGTTAGATGTGGTTGTGATTGTGTGATGTGATTGTGTGGACAATCATTATGTCTTTATCTTTTCTCAGTATATAGCAATAGTATCTGTCAGACAACGGGAGTACTTGATTCCAATCCATGCAGTGACATCCTGGAAATGGGATTAAATGGACTAGGTAAAACATGAATTTCCATGAGTTTGCTACTTAATTACCATCCCAAACTGCTGCAAGATCATCAAGCATGAAGAAGAATAAGAAAAAAGTTGTCTTCTGCATTTTACATTCAGCAGCAGCCAGAGTGCATTTATCTACAGTAAACTGCTTGTGCATCTGCTTTCTTCCCAAGGCTTCAATGCATACTAATTATTTTCTCATGTATATTAACTAGGATTTTATAACTTTTGCTGCTTTGTGCACTGTTTCAAATCTTTATCCCATAGCTCTTCTGCTATCTTGCTTGCTTAGAGCTGAAAATATTTTTTTCATAGGAGTCTCATGCAAATTCCTTTTTGTGCAGAATGGGCAGAATCTTATAAGTTTAATACTGAACGGTACAAAGACCATACTTTTTAGACTAGTCTTACAGTTCCTGGGTAAGGTGAAACACAGAAGTGTACTAAGGTGAACTGCTTTGTTTTAAAATGTTTAATTTGCCTACAACCACAGCTGGGACGGGCTCAATACCTTTACAAATGCCAAAGGCATCATTACAAGCCCCCACACCTATGACTAACCTTAACATCACACATACTTGGTACACATGGCTTACAGACAATACAGGTATTTAAGGATGAATACAGCTCTGTGCTTTGTCCTAGTTGTCTTGCTTCCACTTCCCACCATTCCTTGTATCTGTCTTTCTTTACTTCAGTTCCCAGTAAAATATCTTCTTATTTGAAATAATGATGTAGCACCCCAGTATATATTGAGAATTTTCTTTTTCACATCAAGAATTTTAAGTTAAAAAGTTGTATTTTATCCCATTGTTCATAGGAAGAGAAACTTTCCTTCAGCATCCAGAATGACTGCTGACACAACAGTACGTTCCTACAATCTGGAAGGATTTAACTGTGTAAATTAAATGGCAGTAGAGCATTTGTTCTTCATAGCGCTAGGTACATAGGGATCCTCTCGGTGATGCCTCCGCTCAGCATGCAAACCCCTGTGCTAGGCAAGGCTTCCAGCTGTCCTCACTATTTCTGCTGTCTCTCATCTACAAGCAGGCTCTTGAAAGAAGATGAACAGCAGCATCTTCATCACTAAACCTTTTTTTTCACTTCCTGGTCACTGAGTCAAAGGTGATGCAGCCTTTCCTGGGTGTGCTGAAAGCACACATCACTGCTGGGAAGTAGAACTTAGGGCAACTTTGACAGAGGCATCGGACACTAGCAAGCATGCACCATGGACGGAGACGCAGCTGGCACCAGCATACAGAGTCATCATTGAATTCAGCAATTTCCTCCCCTCCACTCCCCATTTAGTCAGCACTGCAAATATCCTTTTCTTTATTACTACTTGGCCTAAATAATATGTAATTCAGCATTGATATTAATACTGCATCAGGCCATTACACCTTGCTCTGCTTCAGTAATTCACTCCATGGTCTACGGGTTACCTTTATTAACAGGTCAGCCTGAGAACTAAGCCTGTTGAAGAAGAACTGCAAATAGGATTTCCAATCCCCTCCTAACTGTTCTGACATATTACCTAATCTTCACAAGCCTATAAAAATTTAAGATGAGAACTACCTACAGATTTAACTTTGCAATAGAGTCATGCCTTGCTGATTTTGAGCTTTCTCCCCGCACACATATAACTTAAACACATGCAGTTTTTAATTTATTGTGGGAATTAGAATCAGAGGGCAGGGATAACATATTCCAGGTAATGCACTCAAAATACTTATCATTGCTAGTTAACAGCTAGAAGGTTATTGTATTAAATTTTAAAGAGTTTTTCACGGTATCTTGTATAGTGGAAGAAACCTAGCCTTGTGCATGGTGCTATATGTTCCTCTGGCTAGGCCAGCCTCATCTCTTTGAAAGGCAGAATTAAAAGACATGGGAAGTACCTCATTAACTCTTCCTGACTGCTGAATCTACAGGGCTAGAGTCACAGAATTACAGTCATCATATGGTTTGGAGGGTCTTCTGGAGCCCAGCTGGTATACTCATTCAAAACACAGATCAGGTTGCCCAGGGCCTTGCCTTGAGTTTTGAATACCTACAAGGCTGGAGATTCCTCACCTTCTCTGGGCCCCTGTTCCAGTGTCTGGCCACTCATTTTCCTTGTGTCTAAATAGAATTTTGTGTGTGCCAACGTGTTCCTGATGCCTCCTGTCTTTCTCTTGTGCATCTTTAAGAAGACTGTTATTCTGTCTCCTGTACACTCTACCGTTAAATACCTATAGACTGCAATATTTCCCTTCACCTGTCTCCTCTGTGTGCTGAACAAACCCAACTCTCTCAGATTGTCCCCATTTGCTCAGTACTCCAGACCCCTGACCATCCCTGTTGTCTTGTCCTGGCCTTGTTTCAGTATGTCAATAACTTTCTGGTATTGAGGAGCCTAAACTACAGAGCACTCCATATACAGTCTCACAAGTGCCAAACACAGGTGAAGGTTCACTCTCCTGGACTTGCTGGCTATACTTTTACTAATAAAGCTCTGGATGCTCTTGGCCTTCAAGAGCACATTGCTGGCTCGTGTTGAGTTTGTTCAATGATCTTTTCTTTTTTTTTTTTTTTTTTTTTTCGCAGAGCTGCTCCCCAGCCAGTCATTCCCTATCTGGTAAGCCCATGCAGTGAGCTACCCGATTCCAGACGTGAGGCTTCACTTTTTTGCTGAACTTGATGAGGTTTCTGTCAGGCAATTCCTCTAGCCTGCTGCGGTCCCTCTGAATCATAGCCCTGTCTCCCAGTGTATTTTACTAATTCCCTCCAGTTTTGTGTCGTTTGCAAACTTGCTGAGATCACTTTCTATCCCGAGTCATTAAGAAAAACACTAAATAGTGTTGGTCCCAGTGTTGCTCCCATGAGGAATGCCACTAGTTAGCAGCCATTAGCTGTACTTTTTGCTTCTGACACTGGTGACAAACCTTTGAGCCAGGATGTCCAGCCAACTCTCACCACTACTTACCGTCTGCTTTTCTAGTTTGTATCTCTCTAATTTGGCGACAAGACTGCTGGGGGAAAACACATCAAAGACCTTGCAACTGTCAAGATAAACGTCTACAACTCTCCTCTCATCCACGCTGCCAGTCATCACAAGTAGATGACTGGTAGAAGGCAATCAGATGGCTCAGACATGATTTATTCCTGATAACAACTGGCTGTTCCTAGTCACCTTGATATGCTTGGAAATAAACAAGAAATGAAAGGTCTACAACTTAATTTTATTTGTTGACATAATCTAAATACCTCTGAGAAACTGGTATTAAGTGACAGAATCTGACAGAATATCAACAGAGCAAAGCTATTGAGCTATTTCAGAGTAGAACCACATTGTTTTAGCATTGCCCAGACTTACTCAGCTAATGTTAAAAAAAAAAAAGAAAAGACACCACATACTGTGTAATAGTGTAAGGAATCACATACCAAAGATGTAGCTGAAGGCTTTGGTAACCACTCCAGTATTACTAAGTTTAAGGTCCTTACTCATAAGTATTGTCAGGCTATCAACTCATTTGAACAGTTTACATTAGTTGAAATTTGATTCCTTGAGTTCAGTGTTAGCTATCCATATAGCTATTGAGCTTTCTGAAGTGTAAGGATTGCTAATAATTTCATTTAGAACTACAATCCATTCTTAATCTTAACTGCTTTCTTAGGATGCTATATTTAAATTCGTATTCAGGAACCTCATGTTCCTTGTACGAATGTTTCTTTTAATTAAACAGGAAAAGTGTTTGCTACTGTGAGTGAAATCCTGAACCAAACAGAAATTGGATAGTGTTATCTCTGGGTGAATGCCTTTTGAGATAATTTCTGTTTGCACTGCCTCATTAAAATTGTCTAGCACATATTTAGCTCTTAAAAAAAAAAATAGACCTTGTAAGTATTCCACTTAAACCCATTTCCTTGGTAGGGTTTGTTCACCTTGTTTATAATTATCTCTGCCTTTAAAATGTCAGTGTTATAAGGCTAACAAGTCCCTCTTTCTGCAGCAAGTATATTTGAAGGAGACTGAGCTGAAGGAAAAATTCTTTTTTCTTTAACTTGCTTAGGTGGTACAGGTTGCTGTCAGCTTTGCCTTATCAAGAACACCTTATTTATTCCTTCAGTTTTTACCCTCCAGTTTTACTCCTGCATGACTTATGCCAACAATTATGTTTATGCTGAATCTATTTTTTAAGGCTAATTCACAAGAAAACAGTGGGATTTATTTCTGTTTAGGCAATTGTTGCCTAGCAAATAAGAGTGAACAATCTCACTGCTCCTTCATAAGAAAAGCATGTGTAGTTATGGAGCAATTGTTTCCTTTCATTATTGTAAAATGACTTAAAAAAAAAAAAAAGTTGATTCTTTTTTTTTCCTTTTTTTTTTTTTAACTCAGCTACTGTCTCCTTTAACTTTCTGTGAAACCTCTGTTATCATAAAAAAACACCACCATGAATGCAAATCATCACAGTAAGGAGTTACCACTTAGTGAAAGGAAACACAGGCAAATGGTGTCTACCCTTCAGAGATTTGTTAGGGTAAAGCAGAGCCATTCTATTCTAAGTCACCCACTTATACCAGATCCTAGTCAAGGCTGCTAAAAAAATCTTTACATTCAAATGGCTGTACAGTGACCTCAGCAAAATGAATGTGTCCACTGTCTAGTTTCCAGTGAGCAGGTGTCAAACTATTAAATAGTTGTCACAACCACCAATACTGTCTCCCTGGACTTCTCTCCCTGTCTTTAGCTCCGCTTGGAGCCCTTTCAGCAAAGATAGCAAGCTGGGAGTGTGGACCACATAGCCTGCTCTCATTTTTTTCATCTTTGTTAGGCTATGTTGCTGATGAGATTGTCTGATCCTGTAGGAAAGTGAATTTTCTTTTGTGTCTAAGGAATTAACAATAAAGTGGCTATATTCACTCGTCTAGGTCTGTTAAGCATCTAGATAGATCCTTTCTGTAGACAGATAGCCATTCTTTAAAATTTTGAATGACTTTTACCCAAGTAACTCTAGGTGTAAAAGCTCAGGAGACCAGCTGAAGAAAACACTTCAGAAAGTGATAGATGGTTTTCTCTGAAACTCTCCAAATGGTCTCAAATTGAATATCAAAACCTGCAAATAGATATCAGGACTAATCTCTGTGAAAACTCTTTGTCTTGATGTAAAGTATTATACAGAAGCAGTGATATATAGAAACGTTACTGTTGATGTACCCAAGAATAACACTCTGGATTGAAAAACCATTGGCAAAGTCCTAGTTCAGAAACAAAAGCTCCTTTAATGAACTGGATATGAAAACACCTGATCATTATTCATTAAGAGATTCTCTATGTATAAAACTTTACATGTTTTACACAGCTGCCTCAAGAACGACAAGATTTCTTTCTTATCTTTCTGATTGCTTGCACAGGTCTGGTTATTCTGTGGTGTTTCAACATTGTGAAGTCTGGGATCTCTCTGAAAGATCAGAACCATGTAAGGCATGTATATAATATATGTATTGCTAGATGGATGTGGGCTGTCTGAGCAATCTGATTAAAACTGTAAGCATATCTGCTCATAAGACAATTTGATGAAGTACCTTATGTAAATTTATTTGAGTAATACAGCTCTTTTTTGTTGTTTTTAAGATTAGTATAGTGGCATAGATGTAAAGAGAACTTTGCTGTCTCTAGTTAGTGTAAATTTCCATTGTGAGCATATTTATATGTCACTTATGCTCTTCTCTCTCACATGTCCTCCCTGTGGTTTCCTCCACTGTAATCCTTACAATTCCTCGAGTATGCTCTGTGGCATCTCAGTCATAGGAAGTTTGGCTATGGTCTTCCAAGGCACTCAGAGTATTCTCAGGGTCCTGCTTTCATGCCACAGGGCAGCCTTGCTTCTGGTTTCCCTAAAGAGAGTGATAAAACTTCCATCGTCTCAAACAAGATTACTAGATAGAGCGTTTCAGGGTGCACTTTCCTCTTGCAGTGGCTGGCTGTTTTGCCTTACATGCAGGGTTGTAGGGACAAAATTTCCTTCTTAAGACGTATTCAGATCTGTAGAAGTTGGATTCTGTCTGCTACGGTCTTTCTACATGCCATACAAACATCACTTGCCTGAAAGAAATGTGCTTGCTTATTTCTTCCTCCTTTTAATATCTAAGCAGAGGAGAAAGACTACAGCCAGTAGGTGTGGAACACAGTACAGTAAACTCACTTCCTTTCTATATAACTCTTCTTTTAAAAGAGTAGAATCATAGAATCATAGAATGGCTTGGGTTGGAAGGGACCTCAGAGATCACCTAGTTCCAACCCCCCTGCCGTGGACAGGGCTGCCAGCCACTAGCTCACTAGATCAAACTGCCCACGAACCCATCCAGCCTGGCCTTGAACACAGCCAGGGATGGGGCAGCCACAGCTTCTCTGGGCAGCCTGTGCCAGCGCCTCACCACTCTCTCAGGGAAGAATTTCTTCCTGGTGTCCAATCTAAACCTCCCCTCTTTCAGTTTTAGCCCATTCCCCCTTGTCCTACCATTATCCACCCAGGCAAAAAGTCGGTCCCCCTCCTGCCTGTAAGCTCCTTTCAAGTATTGGAAGGCCGCAATGAGGTCCCCCCAGAGCCTTCTCTTTTCCAAGCTGAACAATCCCAACTCCCTCAACCTTTCCTCACA
>VXAV01003661.1:361131-381239 GCA_013399715.1 Alectura lathami | reverse complement strand
CACACACCTGGGATTGCCCCGACCCAAGTGCAACACCTTGCACTTGGCCTTGTTGAACCTCATCAGGTTCTCGTGGGCCCACTTTTCCAGCCTGTCCAGGTCCCTCTGGATGGCATCCCTTCCTTCAGGGGTATCAACTGCACCACTCAGCTTGGTGTCATCAGCAAACTTGCTGAGGGTGCACTCGATCCCACAGTCTAGGTCGTTGATAAAGATGTTGAAGAGCACCGGTCCCAAGATGGACCCCTGGGGGACACCGCTGGTGACCGGCCTCCACCTGGACGTAGAGCCATTGACTGCAACCCTTTGGCTGCAACCCTCCAGCCAGTTCTTTATCCAGCGAACAGTCCACCCATCAAACCCACATCTCTCCAGTTTAGAGATAAGGATATGGTGCGGGACCGTGTCAAAGGCCTTGCACAAGTCCAGGTAGACAACATCCATCACCCTAACTCGGTCCACCGATGCCGTCACTCCATCATAGAAGGCCACCAGATTGGTCAGGCACGACCTGACCTTGGTGAAGCCGTGCTGGCTGTCTAGGATCACCTCCTCATCTTGCACGTGCCTTAGCATCTCCTCCAGGAGGATCCCCTCCATGATCTTCCCAGGCACCGACATGAGGCTCACCGGCCTGTAGTTCCCCGCGTCTTCCTTTCTCCCTTTCTTAAAAATGGGGGTGATGTTTGCCTTTTTCCAATCACCGGGGACCTCACCTGCCAGCCAGGACTTTTCAAATATGATGAGTAGTTCTCATCTGCCTCTCTTTTTTTCAAAATTAATTACTTTTTTTTTTTTTTTTTGCATTTTCTTGTTTACTACAGGCTTGAAATTTTTGAACTCACAGTCATCTTGCAATATCAACTTACTTAATGGGTTTTAGGAAAGAACGTGGTAATATATTCAAGAATAATGGGATATACTTTTTTGTGGCTTGCCATATAAAGTTACTTGTCACTACTGAATGTTTGTTCCTTAATGATGCTAGTTATGATTTGCTGTAAATTAGTGTCTCATACTGAATGATCTCTAAAAGACTGCTTTTACTATTCAAGTTTTCTGGTTTATGAGTGATTTGTGACAACTTCTCAGAAGTTTGTTACA
Organism: Alectura lathami; assembly: GCA_013399715.1. NCBI lineage: Eukaryota > Metazoa > Chordata > Aves > Galliformes > Megapodiidae > Alectura > Alectura lathami. The sequence continues at coordinate 380,135 of VXAV01003661.1, read as the reverse complement.
CAGTAAAGTCCAGTAAATGGGAGCCATACAAATCTCACAATAGAGGAATATGGCTGGTAGAGTGCAGTCTAGTGCCTTTAGTATCTAAATGGCATGTCAGCAGGTAAAAATCAATTGAAACCTAATACTGGCATTGTATGCAAGTTGGAGTAATCTACAGGTACAAAATGTATTGAAAAATGTAATTCTGGTTGTGTGGGCCTCCGTTTGTTGACTCGTTATTTTTTTCCTGCTCTGCTGCAGCCATTAAACAGATCAATCCTAATTCAGTGTAGCTCCTACAGCACTTTGTACAAAGCCTCTTTTAAACTGCTTCATAAAACAAAAGGTAATATGCAGTATATCAACACAGTGTAGTCCTTCAAGTTAGTGATACTTGTTGTGACCACTTAATAGGCAAGATTTTCTTTTTACTGATGTGTGTATCAAGGAAAAGAAAAACACAGCTATTTTCTCTGGAGATTCCTTTGCCACCATTGATTGCATTAATTTGATTTTATACAGCAATTATTTCAAAATTCACTGTGTTAAATTATCAGCCCTGTATTTCAGTTAGCGAGACTCCATTGGCTCTTAATTAGTGAACTGGCCAATTATGGATACCTGCCTTACCAGCTCTATCCCCAGGTAAATGTAATGATTTCTCCACATAGTTCTCATTTTTCTTCAGGCTGTGCAAAGTAGCTTGCAAAAATATTGATTCACTGGTTTAATTCACACATTGCTGATTGTCCCTCTCTACTCTGCCCTCGTGAGGCCCCACCTGCAGTGCTGCATCCACGTCTGGGGCCCCCAGCACAAGAAAGACATTGAGCTGTTGGAGGGGGTCCAGAGGAGGCCACGAGGATGCTCAGAGGGCAGGAGCACCTCTCCTGTGAAGAAAGGCTGAGGGAGCTGGGGTTGTTCCACTTGGAGAAGAGAAGGCTCTGGGGAGGCCTCATTGCGGCCTTCCAGTACCTGAAGGGAGCTTATAAACAGGAGGGAGAGGGACATTTTACATGGTCTGATAGTGAACAGTAGAAACAGCTTTAAACAAAAATAAGGTAGATTTAGGTTAGATATTAGAAGAAAATTCTTTACTCAGAGAGTGGTGAGGCCCTGGCCCAAGCTGCCCAGAGCAGCTGTGGGTGCCCCATCCCTGGAGGCGTTCAAGGCCAGGCTGGATGGGCCCTGGGCAGCCTGATCCAGTGGGTGGCAACCAGCCCACGGCAGGGGGCTGGGGCTGGGTGAGCTTTAAGGTCCCTTCCAACCCAAGCCATTCTATGATTCTGTGATTTACTGTTGTACATCATACTTTCTGTCTAGATGATTCAACTCTTCTGTTACTGTTAGCTTACCCTTATCCTACACAACAGTTTTGGGGTTTGGTACTTTTCCGCTTGAAACAAATTCTGCAAAATCCCACTATCATTTTTCCTGTATTCTACTCCTGTTTATCAGGGTCCTACCTTATGTTTTGCAACACTCCAGATTTTTAAGAGCTGATTTAGAGCCTCCTCTGAAAGACCTTCAGTTTTCACAGCACTTTGCTGAATACCTTCTACAATCTAGCTTGTCTCAAGTTACCTCTCTGGAGGAATGATAGCAACTCAAGGGGATATAGCTAAGCAAGCTTTAAACTAGTTTCCTAGCTGCTGATAGGTCTGTGCTGTTAGATCAAGGAGCACATTTTACTCTAAAACCCACATGAAAATCTCGGTAAATACTAAGGAGATTAGTTCATACTGAGCTCTGTACTACTGTGGTTACAATGCCAACAAGTGCCCAAATCGTCTAGTTTAAAGTCTGCCTACACAATCTCTGTCATTGCAGTAGCTGCAAGACTGCCATACCCTATAGCAGTGAGAGAAAACCCAGCCTGGAAACAACAGGTAAACACTGCTTTCAGCATGTTCTACTAATATGTTTGTTTCTCACAAGAGAGCTTAACTCTGTTTTCCCTTATGTTCGTGGTGTGCTCCATCTACTTTGGGCAGGTCTACATTTATAGTTTGTTACCCTGTGGATACTGACACCTGTGAATAACTGCCCCTACATCCAGTGTTGCCTTATAGGTTAGTTCTGATCCCAAAAATGGTCTAAGTCCCCATATAAATCCATCTCCTGGTAGTGCCTGCCCAGGGTCTTCATAGGCGTTTGATTAATGTGGGAAGCTGTGGATATGATGTTTGACTGTAAACCAAAAGTTGTTTTAATCCCTACCTGACCTTACTTGAAGTTATGGGCATACAAATATCCAGTCTAAAACAAAAACAGCAAACTTAAAATTGTATTGGGATCAATACTGTTACTTCTGCGTAAATCACTTCACTTCTCTCTACATTTTTTATTCTTCCTGTTTTTGTCTGTCTTGGCTTTCTAGGTGATAAGCTTTTCAGGAAAAGATGTGTTGTTTTCTATATGTTTACATAACATATCACAAGGAAGTGCCCTTCTTGAATGGTGACAGAGACAGAATAAACAATTGCTGATTCCTATTTTTTGTAAAGATCTTGTGAATGTTGTAATAATTGAAAATCACTGGTTAATTTTGGGTTTTGGTCCACCACAATTTAGACATTGATATGAACATGAATTAGACACAAGTTGCTCAGAAATTACTCTGAAGCAAGGAACATGCTTTGTGGGTTTTGTATATTTGTTCTCATCTACTCTACTAAGCACACGTTTTTTTTTCCAGCCATGCCTATGTAACAACAGTAGTAATGTTGATGGGATCAGGTGTGACCACATACTGCAAAGATAAATGAAAGAAGCAGATGATGACATTGCATAGTTGGCCTGAGAGAGCCAAATTCATGAAGAAGATCAACAACCAGCAATCGGCTGTGAAGTGCTGAAACCTGGACCTGCTATTCTGTTTCAAGATGTCCCTCTCTAATTGCTGTGCGTGTTATCTGCTTGAGATTATCCACAGGTTAAAAAAAAGTCAAACTTATTGCCCTTCATCTCCCTCTGTTCTGGCAGATGAACTGTTTCCTATAGGAGAATGGCCATTTTGGGGTGACTTAATCCAAACAGAGAAAAATGGTTCTGTTTGGTGCTGCAGCTGACTGTGCCCTAGAATGTACGATGTCAATGCCATGAAGTGGCGGCAATTCCCACTCTAATCTTTTCCCCTTTGCCTTATCTGCCATTTGCATGTCCTTGCACGTCTGCAAGTCTCACTGACTGATGCCATTTCCTAGACAGCAGATGTTCTTCTGTTCAGCTTTCTGCTGAACGAAATATCAGCTACTGACAACCCAGGCACCTTTACTTCTGTAATTTCAATGCAGTAAATATGGCATAGAGTCTTATTCAGCACTCACAGTTAGGTGTTTTCTTTCAGGAGACTACTAAGAAAGTGTTTCCCATAGCACATAGGGGAAAAAAAAAAAAAAAAAGGGAGAAAAAAAAAGGAAAAACAGAATGTACTTCTTTGCTTTTCCCTTTCTGTATCTGTTATTCAGTTACTTCTTTAGTTGTTATATTTTGCTCTGCTTTCTTTGAGAAGCTCAGATATTGATGTTAGTGTGAAGGACAAGGGGTGTGAGTACCTCCATCCCTTTCTATGGCCTTTGCTATTGTATGAAATTTGTTTCACATTTATTACAGGATCATAGTTGGAAAAGACCCCTAAGATCATCTAGTCCAACCAACAATCTAACTTCACCATGCCCACTAAACCATGTCCCTAAGTGCCACAGCTACACGTTTCTTGAACACCTCCGGGGATGGTGACTCCACCGCCTCCCTGGGCAGCCTGTTTCAATGCCTGACCACTCTCTCAAAAATTTTTCCTAACATCCAACCTGAACCTCCCATGGCACAGCTTGAGGCCGTTACCTCTCTGAGGGTGCACTCAATGCCCTCATCCAGATCATCAATAAAGATATTAAACAGGACCGGCCCCAGTATTGACTCTTGGGGAACACTGCTTGTAACAGATCACCAGCTGGGTTCGACTCCATTCACCACCACTCTCTGGGCCGGCCATCCAGCCAGTTTTTTACCCATCGGAGGGTACAACTGTCCAAGCCCCTGTGCTAGCAAAGTTTTTCAGGGAATAAGCATGGTCCAGACTTTTCCATCAGCAGATCTTTAAACATTAGGTACAGAAGTCAGTTCCATCTTCAAAAGACACTTGCTTCAAAGTCTTCAGGCTCTGGTACAAATCAGCTGTCTTTTTACCACTAGGAATGTATGTGGTGTACATGTAAAGGAAGGAAAATTAGCTATGATGATTACCCATTAACTAATTTTCTCCAGAAATATGTTCTCCTTGTAGTACTTAGAATGATTTTTCTGCATTTATTGAAAATACCTCTTTCTTTGGAAAATCCACTATTGCATTGACAATGGTATAAGGATTTAATAACAAACTTGTTCAGTCTGGTGCAAATAGCTGAGCAGAAGTCATCTTTTGCTAAATTAATCCAGCTTTTAATGAAGAAATGTCCTCCCGGGCTTCATGTAAATGTGGGGTAAATGTTTCTCTGGTGTCTCATTCTCAGGCAATACCTACTAAAGGTGAATTTCATATGTTGCATTAAGACTTTGTAGCTCCAGAAGCTTTTCATAATGATATTTCAGGAAAAAAAAAAAATGCTATATGGGACTATTTGCTACAATTAACTGACTAAAATCTATTGTCTTTGCTCTAGGGTGCCAATTTTCCCGTAATACAAACAAGATCTTATTCTCACAAGTTGGCTTATAATTTGGCGGAGGTGGAAAGCTTTAATTGCCCCATCAATTTTAGTGTTTGCTTTAGGCTGCCTTTCTCTTACATTTTGTAATTTTTAAACTTCTCATTCTTCAAATGATTTAGGAATCTCTGTCCTGATGTAAAAACTTCTTCAAAACAATGCAACTGAGAAATGATTATTTTGGGTCTATATAACGACTTATTAAGCTTGTCTGTATGTTGTTGAAAGTTTTCTTGTTTTCTATGGATATTTTCCTTTTCTTTTTTTCCTCAGCTCCCCATGTCTCTTGCAAAACTATAATAATATCACATTCAGCTACAAATAGTTTCTAAATGAATTTCATTTTAATCTTCGTGACCAGTAAATCAACAATCATGTATATTTTCACCAATCTAAGTAAAATCCTTTGTAGTTCTGAAAAGCTGTCTGTCTAGCTTAGAGGTTGTCTGAGGTGGTGGGAGCAGAAGGTGTGTTCACCTGGTTAAGTGTATGCCCTTGTGCTATCAAATTCACATGACTTTTTCTTATCGTATAAGAACTTCACTATAATTACTGTGAGGTCCATAAATAATACAAAATTAGACATATATTTGGCTTACCTTCAAAGAAAATGGTTACATTAAAACATCCATGCTAAATTTAACAAAAGACTGATTAAAAAAAAACACAGACTCTGACAAAAAGAATTAACCAAAGATCTGTTCTGTTAGTTATAATAGATGCACTGAAGCCAAAGGTAAAAATCTGCAAATTTAGTCTATTGGGAGTAAGAAAAGCCACTTATGGCTTTTGAAAATGCCAATTTCATATGCCATGGTGTGGATCGTTTTGTCTCAGATATTGGGTTCATTTGAGAAACCAGCTGACAAGCAGTAGGAGGTCTTTGAGTCAGAATGTGTTTTGTTTTACTGATACCAAAGTAATAAAACAGCATCTCCACAAACTCCATAATCTCTGCTAGAATATTGGTCTTCATTTAACCAGCGCTAATGAATAGATCTCTTTCCCTCCCCTCACCTCAGATAGTCTCTGATTTCAGAGCTACTAAAAGCTCTTAGGTTGGTGTAAAGGTATTTGGCCACTGACTCCTGGGCCTCAGTTCAAAAACAGTCCTGCTAACACAAGAGTGAACTTTTCTTTCTGTTTTGCTACAGTACATTCGCTTAGAAAAGTGAACCCTGGACAGATTAATCCTAGCAATACTCTTTATGTATCTTATCCTGCTGTGAACTCTCTCCTGCTCTTAATGCAGGTATGCTGACGTTCTGCATGAGATATTACCGGAAAACTTTGTTTTCTCTTTGTGGCACTGCTGCACTGTGAAAACACAGCTAGTGAGATTTATACATTTACTTTGAATAAAGGATTACGTCACACAACAGATCCGACTACACAATATAAGATTATTCTAGAAATGCTGTGGGCCAGGCCCATTGCTGGGGGCAAAAACCATGAGGAGTGGACTGCAGTAGATCTTGCCCATTTATTTCAGCTGAGAATTTAACCAAAAGGCTGTTGTAGTAACCTTCTCACTACTGGATTAATTTAAAGAAAAATCCTTTTATTTTGGCATTTCTGAATTAGTCTGATACTTGCCCACCTCTGATGAGAAAGACTACTTCTATTTATGTGCTGCATTGTTGTACACCAATAGTTTCTCAAACTGTTTTGTTCTTCAACCCTTACACCACTATTTGAAGGACTATCCAGAAGCCATTCCCCTTCCTTCCAACTGACAAGTCACTGTGACACCAGAGGGCTTAGAAATTGTATTCCTTCCATAATGTTGTTGAAGACAGGTACTGAAGCTGCAAAATAAATGGTAATTTGTAAATGTCTATGAAGAGAAAAATCACAGAGCACAGAGAGAATACCTCAAGTACTCTGCAATTAATGTAGTGCTTTTTATTATCCTCAAAGGTAGTCAGAAGAGCCTTTCACCACTATCATAATTTTCACATGGAAAATCCTAATAAAAATTGGTTCACACTTCAGTGTTTTACTAAAAGCAGCTATTTCTTACCCCACCCCTTTCAGGCAACTATATTAAAATTAATGTATGACTTTGGCAGCAACTGGATGGATTTAGAATGGCTTCAGGACTACATTTATGAAATTCTTGTTTATTTGAGTGTTTCTGAAATAGCCACTGGACCTTCTAGAGGCTACATTTGCAGTTTCTGATTTTGAGCCACCTGGTATAAGTACTATTGATGGAGGGCAAGGCTAGTGAAGATAGTGTCTCCAGTACTCAGAGGTGTCCAGAGTTGGCTAGACAGCACACTCAAGTCAGTGACAAGTGTAAAGACAATAGTGAAATAAAAAAAGGCACAAAAGGAACTTCAAAAACTAAAAACATCTTTTCTGCTATCAGTCAAGATTCATCCTATTTATTTCAGATGTTTACAAAGTAAGTTGTCTTTCCAGTCGAAGGAAATAAATGGCACTTTGGGGGGTGGGCAATTTGTCTCAATTATTTTAGGCATTTACTGAATGCCCTTAAAGGTTAGCTGTAGAGATCTACAGTTAATCTGATGCAACCTGCCTGTGACATCTAAGTGCTGTGAGTCACCCATCACTGCATAACTTCCAGGGCAGTTCTTTAATATGAAGAAGAAGTATAGCCTTGCTCACGTCTGTCCAACATGTTGTTGCTCCAAGCCCACAAAACAGCTGTAAGCACACAGAAAACTTTCACCTGCACACTATATGTTTTCCTTCTTCTTTGAAACCCAGAAACAAATGTTTATCTTTCTAAATACTACTTAGTGATGCTCTCTGTTATCAGTTTTTGAATGCACAGGCAGCCATTCTATAATATTAGCATGTAACTGCCACTGAGCAGAAGCCTTTGGAAAGATACATGTACAAGGCACGGAAAAGGCCCCGTATGTGTGCAAACACTGACGCTAGTTATCCACTATCTGAGGCAGGAAGGAAAACATTTCACCTGCAAATGGGCTAAACAATTTTGTGAGGTACTCTGCATAATTTAGAGAATTGGCTTGTGACTCATTGGTGCTTTCATGGATGTCAATAGATACATGCAGTGGGGGAGCTGAGCTTTTTTCTGTAGAATACCCTAATATAAATATACATATCATATAGATGAGTGAACGTTTACATAACTTTTCAGAGTTGTTTGAGCTCTTGAGTCAGGAGTCTGCAACAAAGACTACCTTTGAGTGCCTGCTCATGTACAGAAGAAGATGTTTGGGGTTGTTCTCTTTGAAAAAGTGGCAGTAGATGTAGTTTGCTTGCCTGCTCTTTCTCTTTCAGATGGTCATAAAAGCACACAAGAAGCATTAGAGAAGATCTCTGCCAGGTACTTTCAGCTGACTGTAGGGAAGGTGGTAAGTAGTTTAATCCTATCGAGCTGTGTATATGGTATGGTACAAATCATTATAATTCTTCATAGCCAGATCATCTTGGATTAGGAACTTGGTAGTTTTTCCTAAAGGGAAAAGTATACTCATCCAGTCTTAAATAGCTTTTTTAAGGAGTACTGTAAAACTTGATTGTCTGCTATTCCTCCAAATAGCAAACACCTCTTAATAAGGTAGTGTATATATACTTGTATTGCGTTTAGACATCCTTGGTTTGGATGTTTCTGAGTAAATGCACAACTCAACTTCAAGAACATAGGCGATAATAATAACTGTCATTAATTTTAAAATCAGTTGTGAGTGAGAGTTGAGTGTGGTCAGAAAGCTGTGGTCTTGCACCCTAGCTTGTCTTTTGTGTGTACTGCAGCTTCGCCTCTGACTTTTGATGAGAACAGAAGCTGACAGATCAGTGGCCTTGAAGCTGAGGCTTTAATTATTAACACTGCCTTGTTTATCTTTCTGTAGCAATATATTTTATCTTCTTTTAATACACAAAAAATAAGGTTATCTCTGCCCTGAGCAAGAAATGCCGGGAATTCTAACAGTAGCAAGAAGTTTTATGTTTCTATTTTGCCATTTTTTCCACCCACTTCATCATTGTAAGTTCATTCACAGCCATTAAAAGAACCAATATATTTTGACAAAGGAAAACTTTCCTTTATAATTTTTCTTATAAAGATCTGGCAGATTTTCTCTTACCAAAAAATAAAATTAAAAAAAAAAAAAAAAAAATTAAAAAAATCTATGCTGGACTGTGTGGCCATTTCCCTTTTATTTCTGACATATGAAGAATATGCTCAAGAATACGAAAGTAACTCAGGATTTCCTTAATGAAAAAAAGCCTTTGGAACCATGCTGATTGCATAAAGATTGAACTGATTTATCACACCTGAGCTAAAGATATTTGTTCCTGGTTTTTTTTTTTTTCCTTTTGTTTGTATTGATGTGAGAGTGTGCATCACACTGGATCTAGTAAACAGAGCTGAAACCCATGGGGTTTGCTGTTTCCAGAAACTATTTTTACACATAAGCTTTCTCAGAAGGCTCTTTCAATTTATCTGTAGAGTTTTCTTTTCTTCCCTTGACATTTCTTCTATCATCTGATAAAATCATCTTACAAGGAAGAAGGAAACTGGTTTTCCTCTCACAATACAGATCAGATATCTAAATTAATAGACTGCGGTGGTAATATTTCCATTGAACAGGTCAAAATGGGATGCAGCTGTATTTTTAAATTTCAAGCACTCCTCTGTGAGCCTGAAAGCTTATTTTTTCTGTTTTCAAGGTGTTTTTAATTGAAGCTGAAATGAAATGTGGCAATACCCTGATTGCAGTTTTTCTTTCAAGGTCATACTGTAATCCTTTAACTTCATTTTCTTTCAGGTCTTATGGAGCTTCTCTCCCTTGGGAAATACAGAGTTATTCATTCGCTGAGGGAAACAGGGAGGATGTTGTTTAATATTTTGCTTTGTTTATACAATGCCATTCGAAACATTTCAGGGCCCTGATTAAACTAGAGGAAATGACTTTGTAACTAGAATTTCTAAAGGCAATATATTCTGGGACGTGTACTCCAGACTGTATCTGCCTCCAACAATTTTGTAAATAACTTTAATATGCCTGTGAATGCCATAGCTGTGTATCAGCAATGTCTAGAGCATTGTTCAGGGGAAGGAAACGGAAGAGTGAGAACATTGTGAACATGCTTCTGACAAAAAGAAAATAAGAATATATCTTTTTAATGGACAGCTGCTGTTTCTTCAAGGTAAATAAACAATAAACTAGAAACATACTGTTCTGGTTTTCAGATATTGTAAAATTCCTTTTTTAAGCAGAAAACTGTGCAGACACATGAATCTCAGGTCACTCACTTAATCTTACTTAAATGAAAACCATATATGAAATTTCTAAATTAATTCCTCTCACACTGAAGTGTTAGCACAGCTTGGATTAAGACATATTAAAAAACTCTCACTTCATTAAGAAGTTATTAATAGATTTGCTGTAACCAGTCATCTTGAAGAAATACAATATAAAATTTTATCAGCAGAATGTATTTTAAAAATAACAGTTAATCAGAAATAAAATGTGCTTGGGATGAAGATGATTAACAATTCAATATGAAGATTGGTAAATTAAATTAGGCTGGGTGGGATCATTCTTCTTAATTTTCCACTCATTGAAAAATAACTAATGAGGTTGATGTTGCCCTGAGGGACACACTGAGGAATGTTGCTGCCCTTCCCTCTTCCCAGGTGGTGACAACTCGAGTGTTGGCAGCAGGCACACGGGCACAGGCATCTCAGGAGCTTTCAGCAGGAACTGGCTTGGCTCCCAGGATGCTGGTGGTACTGCTTCACTGGCATTACATGGGTGACAGTCCCTTGTATCCGCCTGTCAGCCCTGCGGCTGCTAACGGCAGCTGCAGCAGCCTGTGGCAGAGCAGGCCATGATGGCTGAGGCCTATATGCCTGTGCTGGCTATGCCTTCCCAGCAGCCAACCAGCCACAAATCTTGGGGCATGTCTATAGCAGAGGGAGGGAAGATGAAGGGGAAGAGGAATGAGAGAATGGAAGTGGCTAAATGTACACAAGACTGCTTATACCCAAATCCTGCAGACATGATGGGGACTGCCTGTGCTGGCCTTAACTGGAAAGGTCTGAGAGAGTTGCTGCAATTTGCATCATTGTGGTTTTGCTAGTTTTAAATGCCAGTAAACTCTACTGAATATTATATTTCCCTGTTAGTTAACCTAGACAAACTTGTTGAAACAGCAGCTGAAACCTGAAGAAAAATGTTTTTGTTTCACTGGTGCAGAAGAGAGAACTATTAATGGTATGAGTGCCAACAACACAAAGAGGTTTTCAAACAACAAAAGTGCTGAAATGTGATGCAAAGGTAAACCACAAAGGCTGAATTACAAGCAGCAGTGACCTACCTGTTTTTCTAAGAGGCCTCTGAAATGTCCAGGACGTTCCAGTCAGAAGAAAAATGGGTTTGGAGCTGTGCAGGTTTATTTCTTCATTATACTTGTTTTTCTGCTTGAACTGAGATCTATAAAACAAGCTAAGCTTACAATTTTGGATTCCGCATAAAACATTGTATCAAAACATATAACACCAATGAGGTTGTTATACACATGCCAGGGCTATATTTTATTGCATTCAAAACAAACACGGAACTCAGGGATGCTGGGATAGCTGCTATGTAAATTACTGAAATTAAATCACCTTCTGGGTATATTCCAAACATTCAACCTGATGAAATGGTTACTGGCTACAACCAGAAAACGAAAGAGAAGGCTATAATAAAACTAACATTTCGTTTTAAAAGCATAGCTGTTGCCACAGCAACCTCTGTAATGGACACATTTAATCCTAAAATTCAGGATTGCACCTGAACTGGCTTCAGCAGTAAGCAGGACATCAGTGCTTGCAAGCCACTTGTCTAACTAAGAAGAGTTTCGTCCTCCGAGATGGGATAAAAGGTGTATATGTACATGAACTGGTGACGAAGGGTATTTATTACCTTGATGCCCTATGAATTTTCTTTTATGCTATTTATTGGGTTACATAAACCCAACAAAGATAAGCACAGCATAAATCATATTGTGAGGAAGATACTGGGCTGAGGCAGATAGTTCTGGAGAATGTCAGTTTTTGCAAGCCCAAGGTTCATGCACTAGACAATGGTTTAACGTGCATCTATTTACCAGCCTTTCCAGGATGGTGTCACAAGATAACTCATCTGTCTCTGGCTTGAGCTCTGTGTCATATCTGTTTTACTTCAGATTGTTTTTCTACTCATTTTAATCCTCTGTCTGCTTCTACCAGAATGGAAAAATGAGATGACACCCTGCCAGTTTTAGGACAAGTTAGAATTGTACTGTTTCTGAGGATGGTGTGTCTCGCTGTAGGTTCATTATTCTTTCTAGATTCTGACTTAAAGCATGAATCTAGTAAGTTTTATATGTCATTAAGCAGACCATGAACTGTGTTTTACAGAGTCTGAAACTTGTTTCTTTTTGAATCCCGCTGTGATTTGGAAGAGGCAGAGGGTTTTTTAAGATGGGCAATGTTGTGACTGAATTATTTTATTTGCAGTAGGTATGTCAGACCTCCATTATTTTAGATGATACTCTTTATGTTTCAATAACGCAGAAACAAGATGGCTTAACCCTTAACTGTCCTGCAAAGCATCTGCTGTCAGAGAGAGATCTACAAAGTGCAGTCATAGCTGGAGACCCTCACTTTGCAGCCCGCACAATGTGAAAGGGATTGAAATAATAGAGGCATTGATTTGCACTTCGGCTGTTTGCTTGATGAATTAATCTCTTTCCCATTGTGTGGGCTAAAGCTGTAAACATGCCACACACCAGCAAGGTTCACTGAGGAAGGACACATTTTGAGACATTTCATTTCAAAAATTATGTAAAGATCTTTGTATATGAGCCATCTCTGATAATATTATCATCATAATAATGTTTTTTCTCACCTTTTATTTACCAGTCAACAATCATTATTGCAGAGAACTGCCAAAAATGGAGTCCCTCAGTTAGTCTAGTAGCAAATGCAGATGTGACCTCTGTCAAAAATAAATGTGCTGGAGTTTTCCTTTTAATTACAGAATTTTAATATCCCAATACCTATATCAACCCTTTTCTCCCTCTTCCCACATGTGACTTTCTCTTCATATTCTTATGTTTCTCTTCCTCATAGTACCTCATCCCTTGTAGACAGCCTTTTCAGAGGAAAATGTTTTAGGTCAGAAGTTAGAATCAATATTTTGCCTTTAATCTAAATATTTAATTATAGTTTCATACTTCCCTTTTCAACTCTTTTTTTTTTTTTTTTTTTTCTAAAAGCTCTAGAACTCATGCATGGCTTTCTTTTGTAAAAGATTTTTCTTCTGGTAAAATCTCAGATAGTCCCTCTTTGCTTGAATTTTTCTATGTGCTGGAAGTGATAGCAATGCTTAGGTTTCTTCTCAACAGACATTTACTAATTTTAGGATATGTTAGGTAAATTTGCCTTTTTGCATTGATGTGTTTGCAAAGAGACCTTGAAATATGGGTCTGAATTACCATCACCTTGACAGGAGAAGCAATAATAAAAAGTGATCATGAGATACTAACGGTTTTGATATTATTTACTTTGGAAGTTTGTCTTTCAGGTGCATCTCAGTTATTGGAAACTTGCTGAACTATTAGTTGTTTGCATATGGAATAAAACATTAAAAGGAAAGAAATAGCTATGGAATTTGTCCATTATAATCAGGCAAGGCAATCCACTGATTTTCCATTATTATTATTATTATTATTTTAATAAATATAGAAATGGGACGTGAGATATATGTAAAAAGATAACCATAAATATACCTTCATTCCTAACAGTGTGAATATCAGATGTTCCTGTAATGGTCAGGCCTTACATCCAGTCTTGTCCTATCTTCTTTTTTAAGCAGAAATAACTAGGAAATTAAGTCTCTGCCAGTAACAACTTCTACTGTAACTATATATTGAACTTATAATAGGCAATATTGTATCTAAAGAATATTATGGTTTATCAAAACAATGTCTTAGAGTGAAGTCTGGGAATTGCAGGCACCATATTTTGCTATTCATGTTGTCTGAATATTTTTTGACAATTGAATTTACTGTATCCCTCTATCTCTGCTGCACACTGATGTCCCTTAATAACATGAAATTATTTTTGCATTGCTTACTTTTTATTCATTCAGCACTTTAAAAATAGTCAGGAGACTGCCTTTAAATTTGAAAGCTATTTAAATAGCAAATATGTGGGGCAATATCCCTTCCACTGAATCAGTTCCATTACTTTGCCTAGGCAGCATAAAATAGTCAGCCTCTGTCAGCCTCTGTCCAGCTGGGAATATCCTTGATGAAAGGGAAATTTCGGTTGGCATGTAGCTTGTTTACCCAACTCCTATATCAATCAGTTACACCAAAGCAGGCATAAGAAGCATGGAGTGACAGAAGAACACAGCTGCGCAGTGCTTTTTTGCATTTGGTGTAAGGTGCCTTGGGCAAAACTCTACCAATGGAAGCAGGGAAAAGTGGTGATAGTCAGGCCTGAAAAATATCACTATTGAAGTAGATTTTTTTTTTTTTTTTAATTGAAAAGGTACCCTCTGAGGTTACAAATCCTCCTTGGGCTGGTCTGCAGCCCTCCCTCCAGGCCCCTTCTTAATGCAGACTTGGCTACCCACTCTAGCCCTTCTCCTTTCTCAAGAGCCCCAGGAGAGCATCACCCCATGCAGGAGCCCATACAGAGCCTGCAGACCATCGCAGCTGAGCAGGGGCCACTGCTGGTAAGACTAGCAGCCTGTGCTCCTGGCACACTTTCTGGGATTCAGTGTGGAGTCAGAGGTAGGCCCTGTCAAAGCCTTCACCTTGCCTGACAAGGGAGGGGAAGAAAAAAAAAAAAAAAAAGAGAAAAAGGCTTTTGGAGGGAGAAACTCCTTGCAGACAAAAAGGATGCCGGCTACTCCAGTCTTTTACAGCTTCTCAGGATGCTCCATTGAGGACAGCAACCTGCAGCTTCATGACCGATGCTGCTCCCTCTCCTCTGCAGCTCCCAGCATATCAAGCTGTTCCCCCTATCTTCTGTATTATCTAGGTGCCATCTAGCACAAAGCGCCATCTGGTACTGCACATGATCCATCACATTCACAGCCATCTATTCAAATTAGCAGGTGGTGTTATCATTTGGAAGTCATAAAGTTGTGGCCACCTTGTACGAAGTAGATTGCTTCTCACTTTTTCCAGTGCCGTAAGGTTCCAGCAGGAGCATTTATGACATGGAATTACACTGTGGAGTATTAAGATACCTTATCTGTTTCTGTCCTAAAAAAATGAAGTCTTACTACTTAATCTGGAAGATATCCAAGGCTCTTTTCTGAATCTGTTGGAGCCAATAGCAGTGGCAACAAGAAGAAAACCTTCCTGTTCTGCCAAACTTATGGAGTTTTTGAAAATCTTTCTCCTTTTACAGCACACAGTGTCCTCTCCTTACCCCAAACCCTAGTGATGGGGTACGCACTCGGCAGGAGTAATTTCTGAGGATATTCAAATCCACACTTCCCCTCTATCAGCTAAATGTGCTGGCTTCTATCTGCACAGCAGTGTCTTCTTACAGATGTCAAGACATAGCAGAAGAGAAAGTCTATGCGAGGTGAGTGGAATTATGCAAGAACACAAAACAATTTGCCATCCTAGCAAGCCTGGAGGTGAACATCTGATGATTCAATTAAGAATCACTCAGCATCATTTAAATTCTGTTGTATTTTAAAATCCATCTTTGGTTCATCCTGAGAGATTTGGACACTGGTTGCCTGAACTGAAGTTCTTCTCACAATTTCTGCTGACAGTAATTCAGTTTTTATTTCCTTCCACATTTCCTGCTGTATGAATACTGAAAGTGAATTTTTCACGTGAGCACATGAATACTGTTAGTCATCTCATAGCCAGTCAACTGCCTTCTGTCCCAATGGAGTGTGTTTACTATAGATTCTAAGTATTAGAAATTACTATTAAAGGAAGCCAAAATCTAAGGAGAAAAACAAAACAAACAAACAAACAAAAAAAAAACCAACAAAACAGTATAGAATGTATTGATGGAAAACAAATATAAAAATATCGTCCAGTGACTGCTAACACCTGAACAAAGAAGCTATAAAATAGTATTCTTGGTTGTTCTATTTCTGTTTCATCCTGCAACTTGTTTGTAAATTGTTAGTTTTATCATTTTGCTCAAGTAACTTTTGCCTGATGTCTGCACCTCCATCTGTGAAACTTCAGAGACGTTATCTGAGGAAAATGGGAGCAGATGGAAAACATTTTAGTTCCATACTCACTGAGCATGAGATTAAAGGAAAGGCCATGGTGCATTTTTAGAAAAGTAGGTGATTACACACATAGCATTTCTTTTCTGTCTGGGAAGTCATGTAATTTACACAGCAATCTGGACTTCCTTGGTCATCTGGTTTCAAAAATAAATTTTAAATTATGTTGCCACTTTTTCTTCTTCTAGGCTATTCAGAGAATCCGTTATAATCAAAATCAACTCTCCGTTCTATTGCATATTAACACGGCAAATTGTTGCACCTGGAATTGACGAACCCTTGGTTTATTATTCTAGAAGAGTCATATGCAGCTGTTCTTCCCCCAAGTGATTCATTAACGCATGTGAGGAATGCATCCTACCTTGTACAATAGCTGAATGAGCTTCCTCTTTACCATTCAAATTTCCAATAATAATAAAAGAATAATTAAAATTGTTATGCATAAAAATTAGGAAAAAAATACCAATAAATCCCAAAATTATCACCAGAGCACTTTCAGTAAGCTGTCTGATGCAATATTGGAGTTCCCCAGCTGTAATATTTATGACAAATATCTTTCCTTATAGACTAAAATTCTTAAAAAAAAAATAAATATATTTTTTTTTTTTTAAAAAAAAAAGGATTTAAAAGTCCTGAGATACCGAAATAAGGGATGATACATATTTTATGCATAGCAGGAGAAGTTTAAGCCTTCTGCAGGGTATATCTCTAGCATTAAAGCTCAAAAGATTTCTACTCTGCTTGCAGCTCTTCCACAGGCTTCCTGTGGGACGTTGTACAAGACATTTTACTTGTCTGGAGGAGAAGTCAAAGTGTATCGATTAGAAATGTCAATTGCTATATTCAGAAGGATGAGGACTGCCTGATCCAAACATTTTGTGCTGGTAAAATAACAGTACTGTTATATGACGTTTTGAAGATTACCTGGAATTGTGCTGCTTCTGAAAAAGACAATCCACACTCCTGCCATCCCTGGCTACTCTCCCCTGTTGCTGTCTTCCTGCTGCAAAGAAGGAGTCCAGGTGAAAGATGAATGAAATGACTAATTCTATGAAATCAAACATCCAACTTAAAGTCTGGGTGTGACAAAATGGATGTGATGAAAATACACAGCATAAGCGTGGGCATGTGATACATAGGACAGGCAGAGCCTACATCAGCACCCGGTGGCTGTGAAACCACACCTTATATTGATTAGGATTTGAATATTGCTTCAACTATGTTTTTAGTATAAGCAGAAAACCTAATCTAAGCACAGTAATGCCAGAAACAGTAAATTCAGACGCTAGGTATTATTTTGTTTGCAAAACTTATGACCTATATGAGTAAAGGCTGCATTTGAAACAGGAGAGCCTGCAGATACGCTTTACCAGCAACACTCTTGGCTACAAAACATTTTATTGAGCTCTTATGAGCTTTGCTGACAGTTAGGAAAAGGTAGTGCTCTGTGCCACAGAATAACCCCTCTCTTCCTCATGGGAGCTCTGAGAACATAAACGGTTCAAGCACTCAAAGTTTTAAGATAGTGCTGTAATGCCAGTCCTATAGCACTGCAGTTTCACTTTGTGCTGAAACAGTGTAATTGCAGGCTGAACTTAATAGTGGTTATTCCTCCTGTTTGTCTCCTCTCCCACAAGTTCATCCCACCCTTATTTTTGCACCATTGCAGGGATCCCTGCTGGCTCCATCAGCAATAGGCACTTACTTCGCAAACTGCTGAAGCAACTCCTGCAGTTTCAGTCTCTTCAGTTCCCTCGGGACTTATGCAGATGTCTCTCCGAACTACGTATAGCTAGTCTTCCTTGTTATTCACATACCCCTTTCCAAATTTTGGCAATATTAGCATGTCTGTCTGACTGACCATGTGGAAACTTGCTTGCTCTTGGATTATGGAAAAGCTTGTCCAAATTTTTACAATACCTTTAAAATGGCTTGTATAAGAATAATGTGTTGCCTTGTTCATTTGTCCTAAAAGGATCAAATAATTAACGCTTTGTAGAAAACAATTTGCAGTGAAATTTTTCAAACCCCAGTACTCTGTCCTGCATGAAAAGGCGTTCCAAATTTCACTTGCAATACCTTGGTTCATTTTAATAGATCCAATAACTTCTAGGTAGATCTTAATAAATATACCTACTGCTACCTGCAGTATACCAGCATGGTATATGCACTTATTTACATACACCTGCATAATATGTAAAATGTTAATGCATGCTTAAAACGATTTTCCCCCTATTTCTAGTGTCTCAATTAGGAAAGCTCTGCTTATTTTATATGTATTCTGCAAGAGGCCTTGGCCAGTTTTGCAATTTTTTTCCTTGCTTCTTTCTCTATTCAGAAAATTAATAAATATCAAATGTGTTTACAAATGTAACAGAAGCCTCTGTTATGTGCTTTGTCTTCACTGTGAAAAGTCCGCCACTTGTTTCCCAGCAAAAAGGAATAAACCATAGGGATTCAGCTCTTGCTCTTGCTAAAGCTTGTTCAAAGAATATCCAAGGACAGAGCTGTGGTGAGAGGCATATAATAGTTCTTCAACCCTCAGAATCATTCCTTGTTTTGGGCACTCAAAGATTTACTCATAGCTTTGAACACTTAAAAAATATGATAATATAGGTAGCATAAACAGAGAGTTGTCATTATTTAAATCAGTCATGATATAGTATGCAAATAATCTTGCTTTGATTTCATTTTTTCTATTAGGAACAGTAGGAAGTACTAGGAATTTCCACCCACACGCTCACACAATGCAAATGTCTTGCTTTCCCTTTCATGGCATCATTCCCTCTTCAGCATAACTGGGTCCTTCACAGTCCTCAAGTTTCTGTTTTGCAAAGAGAAAATCTGGCCATGGACTTCTGCTTCTTCTTATTTTAATGTAGAAATAGCTAGTATGATAAAAGAGAAATAGCCAAACAACAAAAGAAGTATGAGAGCTGAGCAGTCCTCAGATTTAAATACCTTGATAAAGCAACATCAAATGCTTTCACAGCAGAAGCTGCTGCATTGAAATTGAAATTATGTGACCTGTGCTTTTCTTACTGCTCTAGTGCTGTTATTAATA
>VXAV01003661.1:330743-361074 GCA_013399715.1 Alectura lathami | reverse complement strand
GTATTCAATTCTGCTGAACCTTATCTGGACTTGAAAAAAAGAAAAAAAAAAAAAAATTCTTGATGTAACTCTTCATTTTCATTTCCACTAGCATTTTTCTCACTATCCCTTTTCTGTCATCTGGCAGATACTCATCAATGACTGGAAAATATCTACTAGATTTCATGTACCACCCACTCTATAAGACTTGTTCCACTTTCCTAGTCAGAAGTGAATGAATACATATAAATATTTACATAGATAGATTTCACAGTAACTTCACTTCTCAGTCATATTTACATGTGTGTTTTAGTACCTGGACTTCTAAGAATGATAAAGATTTTTTTTTAATAGTCCTTTCAAGGCCGGATGCGTAGAAACATAATGTTACATTTCATGTCACACAGACACAGTTTTCCCTTGAAAAATCTTTGCCTGGAGGGAAGAGGGACCCAGGAGAGCTGGTCAATATTCAAGGACCATCTCCTTCAAGCCCAGGATCTATGTATCCCAAGAAAGACAAAGGCAGGCAAGAACACTAGGAGACCTCTGCGGATGAACAAAGAGCACCTGGACTTACTTGGCTGTAAAAAGAAAGTCTATAGGAAGTGGAAACAAGAACAGGAGAACTGGGAGGAATACAGAGAAGTTATCTGGGCAGCCAGGGATCAGGTTAGGAAAGCCAAAGGCCAGACAGAATTAAGTTTAGCCAGGGACATAAAGGGGAATAAGAAGAATTTCTACAGGTGCATCAATGATAAGAGGAAGTCTAGGGAAGATGTGGGTCCTCTATGGAAGGAGACTGGAGACCTGGTCATGAGCGATATGCAGAAAGCTGAGGTGCTCAATGACTTCTTTGCCTCAGTCTTCACAGGCAAGTGCTCTAACCACACCACCCAAGTTGCAGAAAGAAAAGACGAGAGCTGGGAGAAGGAAGATCTGCCCACTGTAAGCAAAGATCAGGTTCGAGACCATCTAAAGAACCTGAAGGTGCACAACTCCATGGGACCTGATGGGATCCTCAGGGAACTGGCGGATGACGTTGTCAAGCCACTGTTCATCATATTTGAAAGGTCATGGCAGTCTGGTGAAGTTCCCACTGACTAGAAAAGGCAAAACATCACCCCCATTTTCAAAAAGGGTAAAAAGGAAGATCAGGCAAACTACAGGCCAGTCAGTCTCACCTCTGTGCCTGGCAAGATCATGCAGCAGATCCTCCTGAAGGACCTACTAAGGCACACGGAAAATGAGGATGAGGTGATTGGTGGCAACCAGAATGGCTTCACCAAGGGCGAATTGTGCCTGACAAACTTGATGGCATTTTATGATGGAGCAACAGCATCAGTGGATAAGGGAAGAGCAACTGGTGTCATCTACCTGGACTTGTGAAAAGTGTTTGACACTGTCCCACGTGACATCTTGGTCCCTAAGTTGGAAAAGCATGGGTTTGGTGGGCAGACCACTTGCTAGATAAGGAACTGGCTGGATGGTCGCACCCAGAGAGTTGTGGTCAATGGCTCAATGTCCAAATGGAAACCAGTGATGGGTGGCGTCCCTCAGGGATCAGTACTGGGACCAGTGTCGTTTAACATCTTTGTTGGCAACATGGAGAGTGGAACCGAGAGCACCCTCAGCAAGTCTGCAGATGACACCAAGCTGTGTGGTGCCGTTGTCATGCTAGAGGGAAGGGATGCCATCCAGGGGAACCTGGACAGGCTGGAGAGGTGGGCCCATGCCAACATCATGAAGTTCAACAAGATCAAATGTCAGGTCCTGCACCTGGGTCAGGGCAATCCCAAGCACAAATACAGGTTGGGCAGAGAATGGCTAGAGAGCAGCTCTGAAGAGAAGGATTTGGGGGTGTTGGCTGATGGAAAAGCTCAACATGAGCTGACAATGTGCGCTTGCAGCCCAGAAGGCCAACCGCATCCTGGGCTGCACCAAGAGAAGTGTGACCAGCAGGGCAAGGGAGGTGATCCTCCCCCCCTACTCTGCTCTTGTGAGACCCCACCTGGAGTGCTGCATCCAATTCTGGGGCCCCCAACACAGGAAGGACATCGAGCTTTTGGAGGGGGTCCAGAGGAGGGCCACGAAGATGATCAGAGGGCTGGAGCTCCTCCCCTATGAAGGCAGGCTGAGAGATGGGGTTATTCAGCTTGGAGAAGAGAAGGCTCTGGAGGGACCTTCCAGTACCTGAAGGGGGCCTACAGGAGAGCTGGGGAGGGACTCTATAGAAGGGCATGTAGTGACAGGATGAGGGGTAATGGCCTCAAACTGGAAGAGGGGAGATTTAGGCTAGATGTTGGGAAGAAATTCTTTCCTGTGAGGGTGGTGAGGCACTGGAACAGGCTGCCCAGAGAGGCTGTGGATGCCCCCTTCCTGGAATGTTGAAGGCCAGGCTGGATGGGGCTCTGAGCAACCTGGTCTAGTGGGAGGTGTCCCTGCCCGTGGCAGGGGGGTTGGAACTAGATGATCTTTAAGGTCTCTTCCAACCGAAAACCATTCTGTGATTCTATGATTCTATGATCTTGGGAAAGCTCATGAGAAGATCCTGACATTTGCTAAGAGGAAAAAAAATCTAAACTTTCACAGCTAATCTGAAAAAAAACACACAAAATTTACAGAAAGGATTTTTCCTATTAGACTGGCAGAACAGGAAAATAATTTATTTTTGGCTCAGGAACACCACAAGAGGAGGGTGACTCCAGGAAAATGCTGTTCAGTTGGAAAACAGTGTATCATAGATTTACACCTCTTTACACATTTTCTCATCATTGTTTAAGGGTAAATAAGTCTATGGCGTCACTTTCACACTGTGCATTAAAATAATATGAATAATAAGGAAAAGAACACTGCAGAAAGCAATAGAGAAAACAAACTATTTTACATAAATTGAGAATACAGCACTCATCCAACATTTTCTAAATTATATACTATGTTCTTATGAAGGAAGCTTTAATCATTCCCCTATTACACTTTCTCTGGGCGTATAGAACAGATGAAATATATTTTTTTATGGTCATTGGTTCAAAAGTAAATGGATGAACAAAACTCATGAGGAAGTAAAAATTGTGACAGTAATGTTAACTTCTTATGAAATATTGTGTACACGATTCAAACCAATATGGGTTTTAAGGGTTAAAGTAACAGAAAAGTAGATTAACAACAAAGGAAAAAAAAAAAAAGTATTTCCTAATTCATCAAAAATTTTGCTCTGATTTAAAATCATTACAACTTTTCCACTGGCTTCATTTGAGCCAGAATTTCATATTTTGTTTTAGATGTTACACTACAACTAAGGAAATGACCTTTTAGAGTGAATATAACCATTTTTCATAGGAAGCTGAGGTAGAGCAATTCAACATGAATGCTAATTGAAGAGCTGTTTGTTTTGTGTAGCTGCACGTCCAACAATGAAATTTCCTTAAAGGGGTGAATCTCAAGAAAATTTCAGCCATTTATCTTTCTAGTGACTGCAGTAAAAACTCATGGTTTTGTACCATCTGAAATGTTAATTATTTTATCATCTTAAGATAGGGGAAAAACAGTCTGCATCACTCTGTTCAAGTTTTGAAAACTAAAGAATACTAACTTTATAATTATTGCACTGAGTTCATGTGGTAATTTTTCCTTGAATTACTTTGGGATAATAACATTCAGGAAAGTACAGGAGCACTTCTGCCTTCATGTCATTTGCTTACATATCTCCTAGATATTGTTGGGTCTTAAATGTATCTTCATTTTATTCCATTTTTTTCCTTGGAATGGTGTAGCGTACTAAGCTTCCAAAGAAAGCTGACTCTTTTTGTAAGGAAAAAACACTGTATTTTTTAATTGTTTAAAAGAAAATTTCTGTCCTGCAACTTATCTTCTCACCTTCTTTGATATACCAAAAAGTTGTGCAGTATTCCTAGATTCTCATTTTCTCCGTGGATTGTAAAAAACTTCACTAAGATTTAATTGATCAATTCACAGAAGAAGTTTTTAAATTACCAAGTAATTTCACATCTAAAAAATCCCTGGAAAATTAAAATTAAAAAATATTTCTGCAATTTAATCCTTCAGGTCCAATGCTTACATTGTGCTTTTGCTGACTTAATAACATTTATTAATACCTATTAATCTTTCTTTTCTTTTTTATTTTTTTCAATTTTCTATCAAAGCCCTTCCTAAGCTAATGGAGCCATTATCCATCCTGCAATTTCAGCACTTGGATTTCCTGCAAAAGCACTTGTAAGTATAGTCAAAGTAAATATAACCAAACTATACTTTTTATTCAGTGTGTTAAAAATTCATCTGCTACAGCCTACACTGAGGTAAAAACAAGTGATTAAATAGAAATTAATATTTCAAGAGGAGCCATGCGATACAAGAATGCAGGATATATGGGATATTATACTTTGTATTTTACTTCAGACACTCAAGTTACACTATTTCAACAGATACATCCTGTACAATTGATCCAGTTAACGTCTGTTTCCTAGTGAAACAATGCATTGCTCTCAGAAGACTGTAATGGCTAGGTAATGATCTGTGTTCAGAAGGCGCCTCATTAACTCCAATCCAGCTCTTGTTTTATGTAAGCTCATGCAGTGTTTTCAAAAGCAATGAAGAACTCCTCAGAATATTACAAACATTTTCGTTTTCTACTAGAAAAGAACAAAAGCTGTTCTGCAGTCAACATTTTCAGTTAATCCAAAATGGTGATGAGAGTCTTTGACAATTGCAACTGCACGCAAAAACAAGGCAAAACTGCTAGACTTCAGCTAATGCTATACTTAATGTTAAACTTTAAAATTCATAAAAACATTTTGCAAAACTTGCAAGTACTTTAGGGCTAGATACTTCTTCATCTGTATAGCTAGTAGTCATTGAGTCAAAATACAAGTTTTCTTGAGGAGTAGAACACTATTCAAACCTCAAAGGATATATATTGTTTTTAGTTTTTGCAAGTTTGTAGACATGTAAACTTCAAATTGATCAAACAATCTTCATGTCAGTTTGAGATGCACCATCATTCCTTAATTTGTTTTCATTTTCCTGTCTTTGTGAATTTGATGCACTCTGGTCTTTGTAGCCATAAAAGTATGGATATTAGGCCATTTTCTGAGATTTTGTTTTGCCTATGGCCAGCTAAGAATAGTTTACAAGCCTGCAGGAGGACATGTGGAGTTAATATACAATTTTTCTTTCTCTCTCCTTCTATATCTGCAGGTGATGATCTCAGTCTGGAGGGATCTGATGGGGCTGTGGTGCTGCAGAGGGGCCACAGTTACATGAAGTAATTTTTGAGTACCTCTGGCAGGGCATTTCTCTCCTCTTTGCTTTCTGCACTTGTGAACTCACGCAGCCTAATACTGTCGTGCTGGGGCAGAGCTTTAGTGCCAGTCAGTGCCAGACAAAGGAGACCCATCACTCTGCAGCGCTCTCAGGGCTAATTGTCATTCTGGTGACAAGGTGTCTCAGGTATCTCACTTGTTCTTCCCCAGGGATACCTGTCCCATGAGACAGGATTCAGGTCTAATGGAGCAACAAACCTGAAGTTCACAGTCTGTCTCACGGTTCTCATGTGATTAAACTGAATAAAAATGTTCCTCTATCAGTTGCTGTCTCATCCCCAGAATAATGGTGGCAAGGAACTAGACTATCATGACTGGAACCATTAAACTTCAGAGAACTGGAAATCCAAATGCTTAGTACATCTTCAAACCTGAAGAGAATTACAGAGATTGCATGTATTGGGATCTGAAAGAATAAACTGCGATTTTATTTTATTTTTTTAACCCTGAGAGATAACTGGATAATAAATTACTGAAGCTATACTTGATATTAGCCTTCTTATTAGTTAAATGACCTTCCAAAATTCCTATATTTCTAGTTCTTCTACTTGCTGCTATTCTAGTAAGGACAGGATGTCTGAAATAATAATTAGGAGAAAGAGTATGTTCAAATGAACAGCATAATACCTTTCCCAAACAATAATGTAACAAGATCTATAAGATTCATAAGAATTCATTTTCCACTGATGAATGTATGAATTTGTATGCTGCAAATGCTTAGATACACAATCAGCAGTAGGCACACAAACAGCCCAATTGCCTTCAGAACATAATTTTAAGTAAGTATGCAAATATTTGCAGAGGCTGGATCTTTGCAGGGATAAGATGTACTTGTTTTTAAGGTAAATAATCCTTTAATAAAGTTCAGCAAGTAAAATGTGTATGGCAATTTTCTTTGTTTCCTCACTTCAGAAAAAAAAAAAAAAATGGCAGTGCCAAGCTGGAGACTCAGCTTGACAGTTTCAGTTAGCCACTACTTAGAAATCAAGTCCTTTCTGATGGCCACTAATGCTTGTTGCATGAGAAAACCCACATAAGTGATCTTTAAAGGAGCTCTCCCTTATTTATCTTATTGCGCCAGATGTTCTCAGGTGAGAAAACTTCACAACGGTAATATCTCATTTAAATAATTTTCTTCTTAAATGTTCATAGAAGCAGTTTCATTTGGCTGGTTATGGAGGAATCAAAATTATAGCTTGATTCTTGCTAAGAGGGAAAGGAGGATGAGCTGCTCTGGCTCTAGCAGCAAGCCTTGTATGGAGACCGATATTACTCTATTTTACATGTTAGCATATGGCCCTCTCCTTCTCGTCCTCCTCCTCTTCATCGGAGATAGAGGAATGGCCAAAAATATATATGTTGTTGATCCTGATGCAGCTTTTTAAACACTACTCAGTCTCAATTTATCTATCTACAGCGTTATGTAACAGGCTTTATTATTTTTAGCTGAGGTATTGGAAAAACATTAATTGGACACTAATCAAATATTTGGTGCAGTTTCACTTTGAAATATAATTTTGTAAGGTTTTAAGTATGTACACTGTGGCAAACACTTTAATACTAACTTTAGAGGAAAAATAAGGGTCATTAGGGCCTCCTAATTTATTTATCACCTGATTCAGGAAAAAATAAAGTGACCCAGTTAGGAAAAAAGGCAGGTGTGCTTGGTTACCTTATTGGAGACATATTTACAAAGATATTTCCTAATAACATTTTGACAAGATAAAGAGTTTTTAAAGTGTAGGAAGTGTAATTTATACTCACTGGAAAGCTTTTGAACTGTCACTGCAACAAAAAGCAGCTTTGCTGCAAATAAGATTCATTCCTCAAATAGTTACTTTTTATTTGAGGTTGGAAATAAAATAATTTTAGTCTGAAAGTTGCTTTCCTGATAAGAATCCTGACACAAGTGCCTACTCCTGTGATGGTAAACTATCCTATGAATTAATCTTCTGAATGATGCATCAGCATCCAGAACACTGGCTTTTATCTGTGGTCATAGAGTCAAGCGGTAGATCCATACGAAAACGGCTTTCTATGTCATAATGTTGAGTGTTTTCTCAGCAAAAAGTCAAGATCAGATCATGCAAAAGAACTAGAAATGCAGTTGCTGTTGTAGTTGTTTATTATTTGTACCAAACTCATGCCACAAATAATCCTCAATAGAACTGAGAATATTTGCTTGAGCTATTTTTGGAAAAAATGCTGGTTTGAAATCTTGATTATGTGCAGCGTCAAATCTAACCTTACGGTTAGATTTTAACCTTATGGTTAGTTTTACTTTAAGTTGTTTCCCTTTGTTTACTAAGGAAAGTTAAACAGTTCATATGTCATGAATCTTCACACGGGAGGACATCTGGGGAAAGTGCCTCTTCAAAGGAGGGCAGCTTCACTGGCTGAGTGGGAGACATGAAGTACACATCGCCGAGGTGATCCACTCCAGTGCAGGTGGGTTCTACAGCAGGGAAGGGATTGCAGCGTGCACGAGGTTTTCCTAGGGAGGCTAGTGACAAGGGTGGGCTAACAGAGCACAGTGCGTCAGCCAGGGGGTGGTGCAGCAGTTGGTGCATGAGGGCATGCGGTGAGGGCACTGTCACTGCCTCTTCCAATGGTGGTTGTAACCCACCTGCAAGGAGCTCTGGCCATGACATCCACCCAGCAGAAATCTATGTCCTCTGCGTCCCCCTGTGGCCTCTCTAGGCTACACAGCTACCCAGACAGAGCTCCTATGGGAACATACGACCACCCAGGTCTCAGGCTGCAGGGTGTGCCTGAGCTTTTTGTCCATATCTGACAGTAGCAGTGAGCACACTTGTGGGAGGTATGCCCAGGGAGAAGAACTGCTTAGCATCAGGACAGAGCTTTGGGTGGTGGTGGGCAGGCTAAGGAGAACGAGGGAGTCAGAGAAAGAGATCTACTGGTGGAATTATGTTCTGCCATCCTTGGATGTCAGCCAGCCATAACACAAGAAACAGATCTTACAAATCAGGTAGAAGGAGGGGACCTAAGAGGGGGGAATGGAAGCAGGTTTCTGCCTGGGGTGGCAGGTGAATGCCTTGTCTGCCAGGTGCCTTTATACAATAGGTATGAGACTCTGAAACTTGATGGACAAGTAAATGATTTTGTGGATGAAGGTCCATCCAGGCTGGAGGGGTCACCTAGGGCTAACCAGCCTCATGACAACCTCCATCAAGCAAAATAGAAGGGTTGTTGTCATGGGTGACTCTCTTCTTAGGGGAACAGAGGGCCTGATACGCTGACCAGACATGACCCATATAGAAATGTGTGGCCTCCCTGAGGCCTGGGATAGAGGTGTTACTAGAAAACTCACTAGCTTGCTACAGTACTCTGATTATTACCATTATTGGTTTTTCATGCAGGCAGAAATGAAGTAGCAAAGAGAAGTCTAAGGGTCATCAAAAGGGATTTCAAGGCCTTGGAGTGATTGGTTAAAGGATCAGGGACACAGGCAGTATCTTTCTCTCTCATTCCGGTAGCAGGGAGCAATAATGAAAGGAACAGGCAGACCCAACTGATCAATACATGTCTCCGAGGCTGGTGTCACTGGCAGAATTTTGGGTTTCTTAATAGTGTGATGGTCTATACAACATCAGGCCTCCTAGTGCCTAATGGGATGCACTTTTCTAAGAGAGAAAAAAGGATTTTTGTGCAGGAGTTAGCAGGGCTGATCAGTAGAGCTTTAAACTAGATTTGAAAGGGGAAAGGGATAAAACCAGGCTTGCCAATGATAAGCCATGGGACGACATGCCAAAATTTTCAGGACTGCATGCTAGTGAAATCCTTCAGTCTACTCCATTAGGTGCTGGGTACAATGAAGCACGTAGACCAATGCCTGCAGCATGAGGAAAAAGCAAAAAGAGATATGGCATCATTAGCATAAATGAAACCTGATGGAAAGAGTCTTGCGGCTGGTGTGTCATGATGGACAGTTCTGGGCCCATCAGCAGGGACAGGCAAGGCAGTGAGGCAGCGTGTGTGGGGAGGTGCTGTGTGTAGGGAAGCAGCTGGGCTGTATGGAGCTCACCGTTGGCAATGACACAGTTGAGAGCTACCAGTTTAAATGGTTTATTTTTTACAGTTTTAGTAAAAAAAATTAAACTGATGTAAGCACTCATTTGGAAACTTTTTCAGTAGCTCTTACCTGACTTATATGGATTTAGTTTGTACCAATGTTAAACAGCAGCTAATGTACATGATCATCATATATATATCACTGATGTATAGGTTTCCTGAGTTAATTTGTAGCTGAAATAGTAAAACTGCACCACCATATAAATCACACTCTAAGGTTAAGAAATCATTGCCATTGGAGAGATTTAACCAGGAAAAGGAAATAGCTTAATTCTGCAGAATGTGCTGCTTGTTCCACTGTAAGTGTATTCCTAGCCGGACAAATTTATGAAGAGGCAGTGCCATGAAAATTGTTCCTGTGGAACCAGGCAGTAAGTTCTGGGCTCCCTGAAGGGAGCTCCTGCTGCCAGAAAGAGACTTGTGAAGTGGCTGGTAATGAAGTAAGGAATGCTCTTGAGGGGCAGTACAAAGATGGGATGAGGTTTGTTCTTTCATCCTTACCTAAACCTAGTGTCAGTCTAGGCACTAAGAGAGTTGTTTAACCTTAAAAGTGATAACTATAACAACAATTTGTGCTGCTATTGCAAGCAGCAATGATAGGTGCAATATAGCAATGATAGGCGATTTTCACTCCTCAACACTTCAAAATCTCTCTGGTTTAGAGAAAAATGCCTGACGGACAAATATTTGATAGTGTACATAGAATCAAAACCACCAGTTAGCTGGAGGTGAGAAAGTAAGTAATGCCAAGGAATAGAATCATTGTGTCTCATGCATTGGAGCTCCTTGAGATCTTAGTAGTGAAGTAGCTTTCATTCTTCTTGCTGTGCTTAATGATATCACTACAACAGAAGAGGAGAGGTAGACACAGAAGATAAAAAAGCATGTATCTGATGAGGATCTATCACATTTTGCCTCTAAATAAACCACATTGTATTTCATTTAGATCTGCCTTAACAGCAGAACTACCTGTACCATTTTTCTATGGCAATTTCCTAGCACTGTTTAAGTACACTTATCAGTGTATTAATTTAATGAAATTAAATTTGATGAAATTTTGAAAATTAAAAAAAAAAAAAAGTAGAAATAAGATGTCAAGATTCACATTAACCTTCAGAGCAGCATTATCCTAATATCTTTCACTTAGTGATTAAGCATCTTGTATTTAAATACCTTTAAAAATGCTCTTTATTACTGGCAATATAAATGACCTAAAAGCATGTCACTACTCTTCCTGTTACCAAGCTGAATGAGAATTGAAATTTGTCAATCAAGCAGTGCATGCTTCAGGAGGTTCAAACAGACATAGGCAGAGTAGCTATTTTGGTGGCCTTTGCTTCCCTTCGCCATGAAATGCTCCATCCATTATCAGCCTGACTCCACTGGGTCACTTTGCTCAGGCACATCCCATGTGCCTCTGTGTCTATGGGCCTCACGTGCTGGCTATGCCAGTCAGAGCTGCAACCTCCACAAATGACTTCTTGTACCTAGGACACCCAGACTGCTGTAGCAAGAAAGCTGAAACAAGCCCATAACTAGGCTTAAGATGTGGAAGAGGAGGGAGATTGCAAGCTTGTGACCCAAAAGTTTTCTCACCCCTTATTTGCTGTAGTTTAACACACAGCAGGTAGCTAGCCCCCAACAGGCATTTAGTCAGCCTCGCCCACCCAGCAGGATGGAGGAGTGAAGTCAAAGAAAAAAAAGTAGAACTCACAGGTTGAAATAAATAAACTATTTTACTAAAATAATTGAGGAATAAGAGATAACAAAAAATAAAACGAATAAAAGGGCAATAATACTGATAATTGGGACTAGTGATATGTGAGAAGGCGATTTCTCATCCATGTGCAAGCCCAATCCGGTAGAAAGGGCCAAACCCAGCAACTCCCTGCCTCTCACTGTAAAATGGGGGGAGGGCCATGGCATGATGTGTATGGTATGGAATACCCCGTTGATGAGTTAAGTCAGATGTCCTAACTCTGTCCCCTCCTAACTTCCTAATCCCTCCTCTATCGGTAAAATAATACAAGGAGTCAAAAATGCATTTGCAGATTTGCTGGAAACCATGACATTATTCTACCATTGGGTGGATGTGGTGACTCTACCTGAGAGTGAATACTCCTTCCCTTAAGGCAATCCTAACTTTGTTTGGGCAGTAACTTCATGCGAGTGAGATCATGACCATAGTTCACCCTCAGATGAGGAGATCTTTTCGACAAAGCATACAGGCAGCCACTAGATGGATCATGTTTAAGGTGACCATCCACTGTTTTAAAACATTAGAATGAAAGACACTACCCACCATGTCCCAGTTCACTCACTTCCTCTTCTTTAATTCACAAGATATGAGTTAACTGCAAGCTGGAGAGCTGACCTCCCAAATCTTGGGAGTGGAAACACTAACTAAAGGTTTCTACTTGTCCTCTGGCTGAGAGATCTCTGATGAAATCAGTGTCTTCCTGCTAAATATTCTCCATAGCTTTCCTCATGCCCTTTAGTGATTCTTGTGATGTTTGCACCTCCTTTCTACTGCAAAACCTGAATGCAAGAGTCCTCCCACTACAGAGATAGAGCTGGGCACAGCAACTGACCAGGCTAAGTTGAAGTGTGAGATCCCTGAAAAGTAGGGGAAAAAGAAAGAAACAAATTCAATTGCTCCAAGATGTTTATCAAACTTATTACCTTTACTAGATCTCTTTCAAAGCATGGCTTAACTAGGCTAAAATAAAAAATGAATGGAAACCTTATTTTGCAAAAAAAGTTCCAGAAGTATTCTTTGGAAAACAGATGGCACATCAGCTCTTGCCGGTTGTTTAAGAGTCAGAGAGAAACTGCATTGCTCTGAAATATACCCAGGTGAGCAGCTCATTGAACAGGCTAACACAGAAGAGAAGAAACTTTTTGTGAGTTACATAAAATGAGGATAAGCTGGTCATTTCTGCTTTGTGAGAGGCAACATATTACCAGTTAGGCTGGAAAGGCATCTGGCCATATAAAAAAGCAGTCAATGGAGTTTTTCAGTTATGTTCACTATGCAGAAAAGTGGGCAGGTTTGCTATGTGCTGCCAGCAGTAACCCATGCTGTTTTAATACCGTGTTGAAATGTATCTGCTGTGCTTGACCACCGCTGTCTCCTGAATGAAGTAAAATGCTCATATGTAATTAGCCCCAGGTTTCTCCTGAGAAAGACCTTGCAAAGTAGCAATGTGAGACGCTTCCAGAAGGTTTTTCTCCATACAGCTGTGGTACATTTGCCTGAACAAATATCCAAATAGCGCAGAGTGTCAGACAGCAGGTGTTCCCTAAACAAAACTCACAGGGCCTTAGTTTCTGTTTTCCAATCTTCTAGTAATTTCATGTGTTCTCAGCCTTCTAGCAATCCAAGTATCAAAATCAACAGATTCATCAACTGTCCTGATGGAGATAGTAGATGAAAGTAGTTTGGGTCATTGTCCCTGGGCAATCTAGTTCGGTCCCAATGGGCACTAATACCAGACTACTGACTTTCAAATGAGCCTTTGTATGAGATAACTGTCAGCAACAGGAGGACTGGTTGTGACGTCCATGTAAAACATCTTGTTTCACAGAATCATAGAATGGATTGGGTTGGAAGGGACCTCAGAGATCATCTAGTTCCAACCTAGACCAGGTTGCTCAGAGCCCCATCCAGCCTGACCTTAAATACTTCCAGGGAGGGGGCATCCACAGACTCTCTTGGCAGCCTGTTCCAGTGTCTCACCACCCTCACAGGAAAGAATTTCTTCCCAACATCTAGCCTAAATCTCCCCTCTTCCAGTCTGTGGCCATTACCCCTCATCCAGTTGCTATACACCCTTGTAAAAAGTCCCTCCCCAGCTCTCCTGGAGGCCCCCTTCAGGTACTGGAAGGCTGCTATCAGGTCCCCCTGGAGCCTTCTCCTCTCCAGGCTGAACAACCCCAACTCTCTCAGCCTGCCTTCATAGGGGAGGTGCTCCAGCCCTCTGATCATCTTTTTGGCCCTCTTCTGGACCCCCTCCAACAGCTCGACATCCTTCTTGTGTTGGGGGCCCCAGAATTGGATGCAGCACTCCAGGTGGGGTCTCACGAGAGCAGAGTAGAGGGGCAGGATCACCTCCCTTGCCCTGCTGGTCACACTTCTCTTGGTGCAGCCCAGGATGCGGTTGGCCTTCTGGGCTGCAAGCGCACATTGTCAGCTCATGTTGAGCTTTTCCATCAACCAACACCCCCAAATCCTTCTCCTCAGAGCTGCTTTCCAGCCATTCTCTGCCCAACCTGTATTTGTACTTGGGATTGCCCCAACCCAGGGTGCAGGACCTGACACTTGACCTTGTTGAACTCCATGAGGTTGGCGTGGGCCCACCTCTCCAGCCTGTCCAGGTCCCTCTGGATGGCATCCCTTCCCTCTAGCATGTCAACAGCACCACACACAACAGTATTCAGCAAACTTGCTGAGGGTGCACTCGATTCCACAGTCCATGTTGCCGACAAAGATGTTAAACAGCGCTGGTCCCAGTATCGATCCCTGAGGGATGCCACTCCTCACCGGTATCCATCTGGGCATTGAGTCATTGACAGCAACTCTCTGAGTGCGCCATCTATCCATTCATTCATTTAGTAACTGCATATAGTTACTGTTACTGTGTTGGACATGTGCCTTCTAACCTCTTAATTAAAAAAAAAAAATCTACCCTGTTCCTGTGTAAACCAGAGCTGTGAACTCAGTCATCTCTCACAGTATAATTTCATACCATTGGTAAGAAATGTAACTAGCAGTAAAGTTATGAATCCAGATATGTTCTTTGCAAATACTTTACCTGATTCTATTCCATATTCCATAACTCTTCTCTAAACATATGATATTGTGAGTGATTTATGAAATGGAAAGGTTTCTTTGCAGCCTGTCAGATGTGGCTTGTTGTTCTGGGATCGCAATGGTAGCACAAACTTGAATGTTTTGGTTCCAAGGCAAGGTATGAAGGCTATGGAAGGCTTAGAGACCTGCTCAGGCACATTTGGCTAGACAGCCAGCCAGCATAATGTAGGTGCATCTGCACTGTAACTGGAGCTGGACACAAACACTCATGTCCTGTTCTTCTGCATTTAGCCTTCATCATCCAGAGGACCAACTGACATGCCAAAATGGAGCCAGAGTGCACACAGCAATATGTTGGTGATGTGGCTGCTCAGGAATGAAGACCTAGGCCTGAAACTGGGAGTTTCCCACAATGCAGTTGGACCATATACATAGGACATGTTCCTTCAAACTATGTGATAAAAATACTTCCATTTACTTTAAGTGCCAATAGTGTCACATGCTATTCCAGCATCTCCAGTTCTAAACAGCATTACAGGTGTAAATTTCTGTTTTTGTCAGTGCAGAAGCCTATGGATGCCTTTTCCACAGAAATGCAAGCCTCTTTTTGCAACCTTCTCCTCACAAAGGAGAAAGTCTGGAAACCTGCAGGGGAAGTAAATGAGTCTCATCTTTCAAATCTGTTGACATCTAGATCTGTGAGAATCCGGCACAGCGGAACTTCGAGTTTCTAGGCACTATACAGCACAGATAAAATCACCTGTGGCAGAGGTACTCCTCTTAGTGTCTGCTCTTTGCAGCTAGACAAGGAAGTAATTATAGAGAACACTAAGTTTCTGGACAGCCACAAAGTCCAGGAGACCACCAGTGCACAGGACTAACTACTGCGTACCCTTTCTCCAAAATGTTTTCAAAGTATGTGTCAAGGACTGGAGACAGATTCAATGCTTCTCTCTTTCTGCTCTATTTTGACACAGTTGGCTCCTTCTATTGATAAATAAAAGCACATGTCTTGCAAGCACTGCCCCGTGAAGGTTCAGCAACACACATGCACCAGTACCTGTGCACCCAGAGCAAATTGTAGGCCTGAGCCAGGGACTGCTGCTGCCTCCGAGGACCGCCACAGTGAAAGCGCACTAAGGCCAAGTGCCTACGGGATTCAAAGAGGCTGTGCCAGGGCTGCGGGCTCTGACCTACCAGCACATTCAGGTCCGATACGCACCTGGAAAGATATTTGGAAAGTACTTTTATGCATGTAATCTCTGTGTGGCACCAGAAAATACCTAACCTGAAACTGACATCAGAGAGCTGTTTTCTATACTTTCAGCAGCCCAGAGCTGTTTTGGAAACACGTAGATGTGGAAAAAGGGTGTTGTTTCAAGTAATATTTTATTATTTTTTTCTGGGAAAGCTGCTCTATAAGAGTGCCATTATTTGTCACAACTAGCCGCACATTGCAGCTCCCGTGCTTCAGGTTACCCTCTGTTTTGCTGTACCTGTGCTACTATATAAAGCCACAGTAGCCACACTTTAAAATGAATTGTTGAAGTTGTATACACTTATTTTTAAATCAGCATTAAAAAGAGCACTGGAGAAGTCCTACAAGCAGGCAGTCTCTGCGACAAGGGACATCTGGTTAGGAGTAAAGGAGTCAAAAGAGAATTAACATAGAGGCTAACCTAAACAGGTTTCATTCACATTTCCTTTGGGACTACTGTGTTTTAAAGAAAGTTATAAATTTGGATGAAATAGTCTTGCTGCAGCAAAACATTGGAGCAACCCAACTATATCTGGATGGCCTTGACTGAGCAGGTACCTAATTTAATGCTTACTAACATCTAGTGCGGAAGACAAAGAAGGAAAATTAACATGGTAAAGGCATCTCTGTGTTACTGTTCTTGCCCTGAGAAGCTGTTACCACCACACAGTGCAAGAGTAGCATGTGGATAATGTGAACGGACAGGGGAAAGAAGCAGTTAGCAAAGGGCCTAGCAAGAAGAACCAGTGACTGCAGTTGGGATGAGGACAGCTAGAAAGGAAGGAAACTATTGGAAGGAGTAAGCAGAGAAGACAGTTTCAGCTTAAGTGGAGTCAAGACCGGTTTAGGTCCAGTGAGGCCCAGAAGCCCAAGCTTGTAATAGCGGATAGGCAGCATCACCTCAGGACAAAACATGTCTGGGCTGATGCACAGTGAGTGCACTTCCCTACAACAAGAAAAGGAGATTAACTCTTATCTGCTCGGTTTGGGAAAGGAGGTTGTGAGTTTTCCTGTTGGAGATTTTTCTCTCTCTAAGGAGAAAATCGCCTCTTAGCGTAAGCCTATGTAACTCGTTAGCTAGAAAGGCTGCAGTGTAATGTGTTGCCAGGCTACACAGTCAGGCACTTTATAAAGACAGGACATTATTTTCTATCTTCCTGGACAGATTTGTCAGCATTTCAGGAAAGATACGCTGGGCCTATTTCAGCGAAGTCCTGGCAGAGGTTGTCGTCACTACTTAATGACGATGGAGATGGAGAAAGGGGCTTATTAATGAGGCAGCCAGCAAAGCAAAGCAAAGCAAAGCAAAGCAAAGCAAAGCAAAGCTGTTCCATTTCAGTATTTTTGTGTCTGCATAATCTTCAGTAGCACTCCAAACTACACTGTAAGCTTTGATCATGGTTTGATTGTTCCTACTCTGACTAGCGATATTTGTCTTCTTCAAGACAGGCAACTGATTATGATCTTTGGTGTTTTCTCTTTAGAAGTGGATTTCTTACTTTTGCTTATCTTTGCCAAAGTACTCCGGTTTTGTTATAGCTTTTTATCATAAAATGCATTTGCCCTTGCCCTCAGTGGCTGAGGCCCAGACTAATTCCACTCCTGGCTTTGGAAGAGGGTGGTGCTCTCATCCTGTGTAGTTTACAGCAAAGTAAATATATTCTAGTTCCATTTAATCAGACTTCTGCCAAATCTTTCCTGTGCAAACGAATACTACATAGGCTCTTGAGGCATTAACTTACTGTGGTAAAACATTAAATGTATTCTTTATTTTGATTCAGATGATAAACAAAGAAAAGGATTGCCATTTAGCAGCAGCAACAAACTATTATGACTGGGGTTAGCTGTGATCTCAAGCAGCTGTCTTTTTTCTTTTGTGCTTTCATACCGATTATAGTTTGCACACCTGTGCTTCTAGGAGCTCATTTTCATCTTCTAATGAAAATTTTTATGAGTCCCTATTATCTTTTTAATTTTATGGGAATTGTTTTACTTAGACTTTCTCAAACATAACAATAAATAAATGTGGAATTCAGTCCTCACACGCATATCCCCTGAATACCTGTGCGTTTGTCATTGCACTTCATCACTATCTCTTTTTCTTCCTCTGTGTTGATACATCAAGATCACAGATGTTAAGAGATCCATATCTTAAAAGTTTATTTTAAACTGATTACAGATACACACTATTGACACAAAGCTGACTCTTTATCACAGGATGTTGATGAAGCATTCAGCTTGATCACAAAACGTGACTTAATTTCACCCAGCTCATTTCTAACACTGTTCAGAAGAAGATAATTATCTACCATGGATTGATTTAAATTTTTGTATGCTGTTAATTTTTCTCACATTATAAATTATAGCACTCAAGTTTATTTGTTTTTATAGCATATCCTGATTGCCAAGTGACACGGGAACTACATAGTTTGTATGATGTAGAAAGCTGTGGTTTTCACACCAGATTCCAATAGGTCTGCAACCATTACTCTATAATTTCCATTATCGCAAAGGTGTTCTGCATCAGCAACACATTTGTGTTTTGTTCCTACTTGTGTTGAAAATGAACTTAATGTCTTATCTTTTAGTGAGAACTGAAATAAAATTCAAAGTTTGCCTCAATTAGATTTCCTTGTGAAAAACCAGTAATAAATATGAAAGAAAAATGGAATTGCTTACATTTTTTTGTCTATTTATTCTCAAGCAGTTAAAAGGTGATTTTTTTAATTAGTGCAGTTATAAAATATTTATGCAGAAATACTCGTGGAGAAGCAATGTTTATTTTAAAGAATGACTGGCAGTAAGGGGTAAGGTGCACATTAAAAACTAATTAGAACACAATATGCATTATACAAACACTGACAAAAATAAGAATGCTGAGAATATAATTTTCTAAAAATGCACATCTGCAGTAAGCTCCAGTGGTGCATATAGTAAGTCAAATTTGTTATTTTTGTACAGCTGCTTATCTGTTACATGCCATTTCCCGCTGTAAAGGGAAGCAAGCTGCAAATTCATTCAAATCATCAGTGACAAATGCAGTCCTCTGTGCATTCTTTCTTTGTTTAGGTTTGTTTTTCAAATCAGAAGCTCTCTCTTCTCCTGTGACTCACACAACCATTTTTTATTTATCTTACATTATTTCCGAGGATCAGTAGGCTAGGACCACAGCCTGGTTATGCTGGCTATTCTACCTACACAAGGACTTCTTATTCAAATGTATGGTCAAAAGCTCTGATCCTGGAAAAGCTTAGGGCTGTATAATGAGACCACCCTGGTTAATGTTAGGCAAGTAAATATCTTTAATGGCTTGTGGAGGAGACTGGATGGCACCAGCTAGAAGAAACAGAATGGAAAGACAGAGTTGTGTACCCGTAGTGAACAATGTAAGGTACGAACAGTATGGAGAGAAACAGGATCGAGTAATTAAGATATGGATGTGTTGCTAAGAGACGAGAACAACAACAGAAGAAAGAAGAATAAGTTTTGGAAGTACACGTAGCCTACACCACGTCACCGCCAATCAGATTGCGAGGACCCTGCGTGTACACCGCATGGACATACAGGAATGACGAATCAGCATTCAGAACAGGCGTGTGTACAGTCTGATTCCTTTAAACAATATAAGCATAACATATAAAATGATGCTTGCCTGTATAATAAAAAAATCTTGCCTTTCTCTATACTTACTTGCAACGACTGTGTTGTGTCTGTCTCTACCACGACAATGGTTCAGGGTTTGCTGGGTAGACACAATAAGTCAAAGGGAATGGGAGAAAGAAAGAAAGAAAGAGCAAGCGGAAAATAAATACTAATAATTCTTAATCATGCTCTGGAAGCATTAGAAACCCAGAAGACCCAAGGACCCAGCTGGAGATACAGGATATCTTCAAGAGGGAAGATTTTTTGTTACGGCACACCAACTGAGAAGTGATCAGATTGAATTCTATCGAGGCCATTAAAACAAACAAACAAAAACCAACCAACCAACCAAACAAACAAACAAAAAAACACTATAATACCATTCACCTGAGTGCATAACCTTTTTTTTCTAATATCATTTGGTAAACAAAGTAAATAAAATATCTAAGTGTACAAAGAAAACAAACAGGAGAGTAACAGAGGAGCAATTTCTGTCCATAGTTCCCAAACGTAGCAATAGTATATATCTGCATCTATTAGAAACCACCGTATGCATCTGCTGAACAAAGGAGTGGGTGAACTTTAACTAGGAAGTATCATGAACAGGAGCAGAACATAAGGTTTTAGCAAGTCACATTCAAAGCAGCATAACCTTTCCATTACGCTTGCTAAAGAGGAGATTATCTGAGGACTGTTATAATGCATATAATTATGTATATTTTATAAATACCCATTAATAGTTATCTGTGTTGACCCAAGCAGACAGGATAAGGTGTTATTCACCCCAGATGATAAGATTAGCTCCCATTTATAATTAATTTTAATTTGTAAAATCTTTTCAGTAGGTGGATAGTGTGGAGATGCACTGACTCTGTCACCTTTAGGGATTGCTTCACATCAGACTTAATAGGACAGCACTATACACAATAGCAACAACAGCATCATTGGCATAAGAGTTCACTGTGTTTCGGCTTCCCAGAATCCCAATTAAATTGTCACATTTCAAAATTTTCCTGCTTTCCCCACTGGAAGAATGTAATCCACTGGGTGGATCCACCTGATGATGGCCTCTGCACTAAGCCACGTTCTCTTACAACTCAGTTGCATGTACTGCGAGTTTTATGTGATGCATCCATAATTCCTCCCACTCTTATTTCCTTGGACTCTTCAGTTTACATTTTTTTTAAGACATCATTGATATTGTGTCACAAAATATACTATATCAATTCAAGGATAAAGAAAACAGGCATTCAATGATTTTATTCTAATCTTGACAGACCAAATCCATCTGAAATTAAGGATAAGGTCATTCACCCTTTGTTGAGTCTGAGTCAAGAATTCTTTTTTCAAAATGCAAACTATTTCAGGCATGGAACTCAGGTTATCCCTAGACTAATAGTGATTTTTTTCTCATATAATAAAATGTTCGGATTTTTTTTTTCCATTAAACTTTTTGCTTAAGGGCATTTAGAAACAGAGAACAGCCAATGATCATCTGTATTGTTGTTAAACTGATGGCTATTTATTCACTAGGCAAATAGAGGAAAAGGTCATATGAGGTACCGTCAACTTTTCATTTCTGATTTAGTTGCAGTAGCTCATATGATCTTCTAAGATGTAAAGAGTTGTTTAATTAGGTATTGGAAAAAGTTCTAGCTGGTCAGAGAGAAGCATTTTGCTAGAATGGTCAGTCTTCACTCTGCTAAGCTCACTAATGTATGTTTGGTTTGCTGGAAATATGGGTATTTTTGTTCCTGCTTGAATAGAATTTCTCACACACCTGTGCAGTTAATGTGCAGTTCTTGCCTAAACACCTTCTGAGTTCACATAAACCAGCTCCTTCCACTCAGCTAGCCAAATGACTTAAGAAATATTTCTGTAAAATCTTCTTTTCACAATCCCCTTTCCATTCAGATGCTGTCTAAAAGGGATGAGTTACTGGTGAGTATAGAGTGCAGTGCTCTCTCACAGTGCTCTGGAGGTTCTGCTGCAGTAAGGAGAGTTAGCACTTTGCACATTGTTAATTTCTGTGTTTAACACAACTTAGACTGCTCTCTCAGTTAGTTTGTGGGATTAATAGTCAGAACGTAGTTAGTTTTTTAGTGATTGGGTTGACGTGGAGACTCGAGATGAGACAGGTCCAAGTCTAGGCAGCAGAATTACCTAAAAATAAGGACTAGAGATAAACAGTTTGGATGAGATTTAGTGGGGAGTGAGTGAGTCATAGGGAGGACTCTAAAGGCAGGATAAACCCAAGTAGGCAGAAGGCAGCCCTGCAGATGCCTGTACATAACAACTACTCCAGCTTCATTGAAGAAGTCTGTATTTAATGCTATCTATGTGAGTGGGAGTCCTAGTGGGATATCTGTAGGGCAAATGCATCTCAAAGCAACCCTCAACCACCATGGAGGTCATCACAATCTTACTACACCATGGGTCATGTCATGGCTCACAGTGCAAACCATGGGCATCACCCAGGCATTGGTTCCAACGCTACAGCATAGGTTTCTTGGTATTCTGTTGAAACCTGTGAGGACTAGATACTCTAAATATCTGAAACTCACATACAGATGTCCAAGATGTTGAAGGAATGATTAAGATACTTGGAGTGGTTGATGGAATCAATGGTAAAGTCAGAAAGCCATAAGGCGAAGTTCTTGGTCAGGGAAAACCAGAAGTAATGAGTGAAGGTTGTGGTTTGGTGGTTAATAGTGAGAATAGTGTCAATGCTATTTGTAAAGTAGAATTTGTTGTATTGCGAGTCATGTGTTTTGGCGGGTAAGAACTGAGTGTGGTGGGAGTGGATGAATTCATTCACATTAGTGTCCTTTTCCTCCAGCTTTTGTAGACCAATATTTTTTTCATCTGAGGAGGAAGCAGATTCAGCCCTGATTTTTTTGAGGGATTTTCTCTTGCATGACATCCAGAAGACACACTGAATTCTGTACTCTCATACTGCTTTGTGCTTGAAGTTAAAGGCAGAAGGCAATCAATTTTCTTCTTCTTTTGCTAGACACAATTCAAATTCCCAGCCTCCCCTCTCCTTGCCCACAGTCCAGTACAAGATCCATTTCCCATGAATACTATCACTGAGAAACAAAAGTAATAGATTATGTCTACTGCTTAGCATTTGTGCAGCAGCGTACCTCCCAGAAGTCCTGACAAACTGCTTGGAGACAGCGCTTGTTGTCCATCTGAGGAGAGAAATTAGAATCATTTTTTACATGTCTGGATTTCTGTGTCTCCCCTGGAAAAAGTGTGGGAAATATTGACTTGGCATGAGACCCGTAAGGCCACAGAGGAAACTCTCTGCCAATTTCCCTGATGCCAGTCTAAAGCAAAGATACGACAGCCATGAGAGAAACCTGCAAGCAATATGGGCACAGAGAGATACAGTACCTTCCTTGCTGAACTGATTAGATGTGGATTTATGACATTGCAAAGCCTGATAACTTCAGGAAGCCAATACTGCTGCCTTGGATTCAGGTCAGTGGAGAAGAGTGAAGGCAAGCCTCTTGTTTGAAGATACAGTGATTCATGACCAGCAAATTTCATGGCAGGAGCGTCTCTGTGAAGAGAGGCAGGCCTGTTGGCACTCCAATTAGCTATGTTTGTAATTGATGGCATGGCTGGAAATCACTGTGATTCATAAGCAATAATATTCATGACAAGAGCAACTCTTTCATTTCAGGGAAAAAGACCAGGAACTGCTCTAAATTGCACATGATTGTGATTAATGGCTTGGGAAGATAAATGGTGAGTGGGTGCCTGAGACCAGTGCTGTGCTGAGAAATCTGTTTAAGCCACTTTCAGAGGAACAGGAAGGAGAGGAGGGAATAGCTCTCTGAACACCATTGCTTGTCAGATACCTCCCACAGACTCTAATGGGGCATTAAGGGATGGGCAATTAGTGCAAAATCGCAGAAATGAGTGCTACTGGGCAAAAAAATCTGTTACACTGATTCTCCAACCTTTTGTGTGCTGTGAGCACAGCCAGTACTTTGTGGTATATTCAAACTTTTCTTTGTGATCAGAGAATCCCAGGTGAAAATAAGTGGAAGGAAGAAGTGAGTGCAGAAATTAAAAATAGGCAGAAGGAAGCTGATAGAAATCAAAGGACAAGAAGTAAGGTGCAGTAAGTCTCCACACCTTACTTCCTAGCAGACAGAGTCTCTAGCTGAGTGGATGGGATGACAACCAGCACCTGCGGAACAGGGCAGTGAGCAGGGTCAGGATCTCAGCAGAGCTCTACCCAGAGCAAAGAGCCACAGTCTGCAGAGTTAGAAATCAGATCTGAGGGAACTGAGGCAGATTTATGTGTAAAAATGCATTCAGAAAAAGAAACAGCAGAGATGAGGACACTGACTTAACAGCCCAAGAGCCTGTGGGTTCCTTTCAATCCTGTTCAGAGATATCATAATCTGCAGATGGTTTAAGTATTATAATAGAAATTCTTTTACCTCTTCTTTGCAGTATGCTCATGGCAGAATTTAAGCCTAGTAATTGAACTCATCTAGAGAATATCAATCTTCTGTAACAAATACTAATAGGTAACTTTTTACCTCTTCACCCTCACAATAATTCTATTTATGAAAGGTTTCAGCCTGTTGAGTTTGAGCTTTCATACCAAAATTCTTACACTGGAACACTTTGTTTATTACAAGTCACTGGCTATATATAGATACTATCTTAACCAATAATATTCCTCACAAGTACCTAGTATCCAAGTAGCCAGGTTATGGACCAAAATTCCATTAGACTCTATGTCATCCAGACACTGAGGAAAAAAAATCCTAATAGATTCAACAGATAGCAGATGTGGACAGGGAATACAAGTGAGGATATAGTAACATTAAAAGACTTCTTATTGAAATTTAGGTCTTGTATGCCTAGAAGAAAGGTGTCAAGTGCACGCACACGTATGTTTATGATAATACAAGCTTTATATTAGAGATCAGAAAATCAGAGCTTGGCCTTGAAGAGGTCTGCCTTTGACACTGAATTCCTGTTCATGTTGAAGTTCCCACCCTCTAGGGAAATTAGATAGTTTCTTCTCAAGACTTAATCTATGAAGCTTGGCTAATTTTTAGTCATAATAATCTGGCCATTGATTAGCATTTCTTGATCTCTGTAAATGTACGAGAATTTCAGTATTAAGCTTTTCTTTCATCAGCATACTTATGTCATTCTTTCCTTCAGTATTTGTATTGTATTACTTTGGATTATGTGCTGCCTTTCTTAATGAATGTTTTCAGAAAACTAAATTAAATCAATTATTTCAAAAGGTTGACTATTCTTTTAACTTGGCACTGATTCTTACTAATCTTCTGGTTTCTAGATTGTATGTGGGAGTCTATACACTCCACTCCACAACAAAACAATAGTACAAC
Organism: Alectura lathami; assembly: GCA_013399715.1. Lineage (NCBI taxonomy): Eukaryota > Metazoa > Chordata > Aves > Galliformes > Megapodiidae > Alectura > Alectura lathami. The sequence goes on along the minus strand of VXAV01003661.1, from coordinate 336,561 downwards.
TTCCATTAAAGCAGTACAAACACTTTCACAAAAAGAACTTGAGTAATATACAGAACATTTATTCCTTTATCTTAGATCCTTGTCCTTGTTGGAGCAATTGTTCCTGTTGGGTACCTTTTTTACTTCCCTGAAGAAACCAGGCAGAAATAATCTCAGTACACCTGAGACCACCACCCTTAAAAAAATTTTAACTTGCTAAAATTTAAATCCCATTGAAATCAGGTTTGGTGGAGGGAAAGAATTTTAAGGATAATTAAGTTATTGCAAGCTTCAAGAAAACTAGTAGAAAGCAATAGCGTGAATTAGTGCTTTTGCAGGGGCAAACTGAGTTGTTTCCAATCACGCTAGGAGAAATATCAGGCCCATCCTGCACAGCAAGGTAGTGCTCAGGAAAACAGAACTGACTACAGCATCTTGCAGTTAGATAGATTGAAAGAGAGACAGGGAGCAGACATCATGCTTCATTACTTCTGCTGCCCATCAAAAAAAATATTTTTAAAAGCTGCATTTAATGTAAACGCTGCTGTTCTACATTCTTGTCTTATTTTTTATTAAAGATTCAGAAAGTACTTCTGTGGTTGGAAAATCTCTTCCTCCTTAGCAGCTGTGGTGTTTTTTTTTTTTTTTTTATTTTGTTTTTTTTTTTTTGTAGAACCAACTATAAAAGTGTAGCTTCCATATCATGTTGAAAGATGTATTTTGGAGATTCTCCATATGCTTATCAAAATCTCTCACTGAACCTGAATCTGTGAATATGGATCTTGGGGTGGTTAGTTGATGGAGGTACAGGTGGTGTTTTCCTCTATCCCTAATGGTATCAGGAAGGGACACTGAGAGGACCAGGAAAACCCACCTATTCAATACATGGCCCAAAGGTTGGTGCCACTGCAGGAACTTTGGTTTTTTTTTACCATGGCGCAGTTCACTTGTCACCGGGTCTGGCAGTGGTAGATGGGGCCCACCTGTCCCAGAGGGGGAAATGGATCTTAGGCCAGGACCTGGCAGGACTTGTAGGGAGGGCTTTAAACTAGGTATGCAGGGGGAAGGGGATAAAACAAGGCCTCTTGGCACTGAGCCCAGGGGAACAGTGCCAGGGCTGGGGCTGAGGCCATACAGAAACCATAGGAGAAGGCAACAGGGGAAATCAAGGAGAATACTTCAAAGGAATTAAGGAGTTATGCTCCAGGATAGTGACAAGGCCGGCTGCCCAGGTGAAGTGCCTCTACACCAACACACGCAGCTTGGGAAACAAACAGAATGAGCTGGAAACCACCTTGCTACTGGAAAACCATGACGTGGTTGCTGTCACTGAAAGCTGGTGGGATGAATCCCACAACTGGAGTGCAGCTATCGACAGCTACAAGCAGTTCAGAAGAGACAGGAGAGGAAGGAGGAGAGGAGGTGTTGCCATCTATATCAGGAGAGGAATAGATTGTGAAGAGCTGTCCCTGAAGAATGGCCATGAACAAGTGAAAAGCTTATGGGTTAGGGTAAGAGACCATGGCAACAAAGGGATCCTGGTGGTTAGTGTTTACTACAGGCCGCCGGATCAAGTGGAGCCTGTTGATGAAGCCTTCTTTCTCCAGCAACAGGAGGCTTTCAGATTGCAGGCTCTTGTCCTGCTGGGAGATTTCAACGCCCCTGCCATCTGCTGGAAAAGTAGCACAGCAAGCTGTAGGCAATCCAGGAAGCTCCTGGAATGTATCGAGGGTAACTTCTTGAGCCAAGTACTAGACAGCCCCAACAGGGCGGATGCAACACTAGACTTGCTGCTCACCAATGCAAGTGAAATTATTGGTGATATCAGGATTGGAGGCTGCCTGGGCTCTAGCGATCATGAAATGATAGAGTTGACACTCCTGAGGGATATGGGGCACATAAGGAGCAAAATTAGAATGCTAAATTTTAAGAAAGCCAACTTCCAGCTCTTCAGGGACTTAATTGACAAAACCCCCTGGGAAGCTGCCCTCAGGGGCAAGGGAACAGACCAGCGCTGGCAGATCTTTAAGGAAGCTTTCTTTAGGGCACAAGAGCTCCCCATCCACAGGTGTAGGAAGTCAGAAAAAGAAGGCAGGAGGCCAGCATGGCTGAATTGGGACCTGCTGATCAAACTGGAGAGTAAGGAGAAAATGCATAGGCAGTGGAGGCAGGGACATGTATCCTGGAAGGAGTACAGGGATGCTGCTAGGCTGTGTAGGGATGAGGTCAGGAAAGCCAAGGCATAGCTGGAAGTGGACTTGGCAAGCAGAGTAAAGAAGAATAAGAAAGGCTTCTACAGGTATATCAACTGGAAAAGGAAGGTCCAAGAAGATGTACCCCCATTAGTGAGCAATACAGGCAGGCTGATGACAAAAGACAAGGAGAAGGCTAAGGTACTCAACAATTTTTTTGCCTCAGTCTTGACTGATAACTGCTCTTCACGCACCCCTCGAGAGGATGGATCAGAAGGTGAGGACTGGGGAAGCAATGTCCCTCTCACTGTAAGTGAAGATCAGGTTCATGATCACCTGAAAAGCCTGAACATCCATAAGTCTATGGGTCCTGACGAGATGCATCCCAGAGTCCTGAGGAAACTGGCTGATGTAGTCACCAAGTCACTCTCTATGGTGTTTGAAACATCATGGCATTCATGTGAGGTCCCTGGTGACTGGAAAAAAGGCAGTGTCACACTCCTTCTTAAGAAGGGTAGAAAAGATGACCCTGGGAACTACCGACCTGTCAGCCTCACCTCTGTGCCAGGGAAGATCATGGAACAGATCCTCCTGGAAGCTATGCTATGCGTCCAGAAGAGGGCCACAAAAGTGATCCAAGGGATGGAACACCTCCCCTGTGAGGACAGGCTGAGAGAGTTGGGGCTGTTCAGTATGGAGAAGAGAAGGCTCTGGGGAGAGCAGATAGCGGCCTTTCAGTATCTAAAGGGGGCTACAGGAAAGAAGGGGACAGACTCTTTAGCAGGGCCTGTCGTGATAGGACTAGGGGAAATGGTTTCAACCTGAAAGAGGGATTAGATATAAGGAAAGTGTTTTTTACAATAAGGCTGGTGAAGCACTGGAACAGGTTGCCCAGATTGGTGGTGGAACCCCCATCCATGGAGATATTCAGGATCAGTCTGGACAGGGCTCTGAGCAACCTGATCCAGCCGTAGGTGCCCCTGTTCATTGCAGGGGAGTCGGACTAGATGGCCTTTAAGGGACCCTTCCAACTCCAGCAATTCTATGATTCTATGATTCTATGATCTAGCTGAAACTGTGGGCTGGAACAAGAGCTGTTGTAAGGCCAATCAAGTTTCACTGGCTTTTGACACGAATACTACCATTAACTAGTCATTTCATGCAACATTCTTTTCAAAAGATAATCCTACCTGAAATGCCCAAACTGACCCCTGTTCCCCATGGGGTTCTGAGAAGCCAATAGTACTTCATATAAGGCTGGTGAGCTGTGAACAAGATCTCTGCTGATGGAGATGCCAGGAGAAAAGGTGATTCGAAAGAAATAAGGGAATCTTCTTCACAAAATGCCAGCATCTTGTGCATGTATTGAAGGTGATCCTCTTGCTGAGCACAATAACCTCTTATCCTATAAAACAATTTATCTCAGGTTTTCCAAGTATTTCCCTTATTCTAAGAGGAACTGGAACTGGTGTTTGCTACTTTTCATGAATATAATTCCATTTGTCATCTGGGACCATCTTCCTCTCTTGTCTGTTCTTGTCTGTCTTGTCTGTACATCGAACAGCAATGTAGCAAAAAGACAGCTGTGTAAGAAACAAGGTCATATGCACAAATGTCACCTGAAATATACCTAAGAAGTTTCTTGTGGACAAATTTGAGTTTTCTTTACTCATATTTTACTTTGGGGAGTGACAAGCCAGTTCCAAATCATGTAGTGTTACACTGTGTTTAAATTCGTAAGCCTATAAAGAGCATGTCCATTTGCAATCATATCCACTGTGACATATTTACACATTCTTCTTTCCAAAGCTAAATCTATGGCCTGAAATGATGTCTTAAGAAAAAGTTTCTGCTGATATTCCTGAAGGTTTAGAAATGTTGAAATCTTGTTATAATATCCATTCCACTGAGAGAGGTAAGCAGAATTGTTCCTGCAGCTGAGTAAAAATTCTGGGTCTTGTTTGATGTGGAGTTAAGAGAAACACAAATGCTATTTGTCAAACCATTCTGAAGAATGGTTTTCATAAGGGCAAACAGTAAATGCCACAGTGTGGTGACCTTATTTACTGGAAGCAGAAGGCAGATATCAAAAAGAAAAAGATTTTGGAGAGTCCTGCAGTCTTGGCTACCATGGCTATCAGCAAAGCTTAATCACTCTTGCCTCTGGCCCTGTTCACTCAGTGTTTGCAGTACGTAGCCCATCTTACTACAGCTTTGACTTTCCTTCTTCATTTGGTTGTTACTCATTCTCCAAAAACTAAAGATTTCTGCAGTGATACATTGATGTTGTTGAACTAACTGGTCCTTTCCCCCAGTTTTTTTTTTTTCAATCACTCTTTTTTCTCCTCCAATTTCTCTCTTGGTCACTGTTTGTCAAATTCATATATTCCTCAGGGTCTGATTAGTCCCCTCCTTCTCTACTTTACTGGGACAATTATAAAACCAAAACTATGTGCTTGTGTTTACCAAATGTGGTTTAACCTCATCAGATCTTCTGAAGAGAGAAAGGTCTCTTTGCATAGATCAAGCAAGTCTTAGCATATTTAGTCTTATTATTCCTTCTTGTGCCCAGCAAAACTAAGTGTAACCCAGATGATGTAGTTAATATTGTGGAGATGAAAACAAATGTTTTCTGACGAAATTTCTGTGTACAGTAAGTGATTTCTTTTAGTTTCTCTAATTTATGGTATCTATTTATTTTAGTTGGCTTGAACTAATTGCCTGGTCATGTATATTTTGTGGCTAATACTTACAGGGATTGCTCGCTGTAAATCAGGGATCTTTTGCCCTACAGATGTATTCATTGTTGGCTCCCTGTAATGCTATTATGGATACTTAGTACTCTCTATTATGCTAGAGAGGCACTTGTTTGTTTCCAGATTTTTCTATGTGATAATATAAGACAGACTGGTTTGGAATAAACTCAGAATCTGTCCAAACTGAAAGATGAACCTCTGCCCTTAGTGTGTGGATTTTGACTAATCTGAGGTTAATGTTCACTTTTTGTATCCTTCTTCAAAGGCAATATGTTGATAGTTCTTAATATCGGTTCATCTGTTTTCCTCCAGTTACAAGGACAGTACACTAAGTTGTTTAGGATCTGTGATAAAAATAACACTCATAAGGACAGTGGTGCAGAATAATAAACAATGCCTCCCCTAAGCGTTTCCAGTCAAAATAAAGACTATGCCCTAATGATTATCAAGACTGAAAAGTCAGGTGCCAATTAATCCCCGATTAAATTGATTGTTTCTTATGTTATGAACAGGATCTGCACAGAAACTAGCTCATCACGTATAAGGCACTATGCACCATTAATTAGATGGCAACATTTTTCTGTCACTACGTATTTGACCAGACCATGTTAATGATGACCTCGTGGTGAAAAGTTCCTTACAGTATTAGCCAATGCTTCATTTGCTAAGCTTCCAGAAGAACATCATTGCTATAATCAATGTGGTTTCTTTAAGAAGTGCCAAAATCATTTTTAAAAATCTCCGATATTTACATCACTATGGCAATCAGAGGTAGGTGAGAAAAAAGAGGTACCTTAAGGTCAATATGACGGCTTCTAACAGGTCTATATAAATTCCCACTATGCAAGTAATTTATTTTCCCATGTAAGATTCCTTTTACTCAGAACAAAA
>VXAV01003661.1:288024-299240 GCA_013399715.1 Alectura lathami | reverse complement strand
AAAAAAAAAAGATTATCCAGAATAGGGACTGCTGAATATGCTTTCAATATGCTTTCAGGGGCACTTGGTAGGACCAGCTCTACTGACCCCTGAAATTAATAATAACTGGAACTAGCTCTGTAGTAGAGTTACAAAAGAAGTGAAGTTGGGGTAATCAGGTACTATTTAAATAGTAAAATAAAGTATGCTGAGAACAATAGTTTACATACTGCAGATTGTGTGATGCTGTCCAGTGTATTAAATAGGTAGAAAATCTTTGCTCTTGTAGAGAACCCAATGCAAAATAGTTGGAACTAGTCTGTCAGTTAATACAACTAAACCAGCAGAATCTGTGCAAACAGCAAGATCAATTCCTATCTCACTGTCTTTTCAGGTGTAGGTGCAAACTGAACTTAGTACCAAATTTGGCTGCACAGATGTGGTACAACAGTCTACAGCTATCTTTAAGAAGGCTTCATAAAATAAAATCAGAAGGTAGATTCCTGTGTTCCAGATCCCATTTCCAGCTGTTTTCTCTTTCGTACATAGCAGACATCTCAGCACTGAGAGGTTTTTTATGACAAGAGATGTGTGGAAGAGTATAAGGTAAAGTATTAATGTAGCCTTTGCTTTGAGTGAAATCAAAATTGCTTGAGATGACTTTGCCAAAATTATCCTAGTTGTTGGAATGGGTCCAGAGGAGGGCCACCAGAATGATCAGAGGGCTGGAGCACCTCTCCTACGAGGAAAGGTTGAGGGAGTTGGGATTGTTCAGCTTGGAAAAGAGAAGGCTCTGGGGAGACCTCATTGCGGCCTTCCAATACTTAAAAAGAGCTTACAAGCAGGAGGGGGACCGAATTTTTACTCAGGTGGACAATGGTAGGACAAGGGGGAATGGGCTAAAACTGAAAGAGGGGAGGTTTAGGTTGGACATCAGGAAGAAGTTCTTCCCTGAGAGAGTGGTGAGGCGCTGGCACAGGCTGCCCAGAGAAGCTGTGGCTGCCCCATCCCTGGCTGTGTTCAAGGCCAGGCTGGATGGGTTCCTGGGCAGTTTGATCTAGTGAGCTAGTGGCTGGCAGCCCTGTCCACGGCAGGGGGGCTGGAACTAGATGATCTCTGAGGTCCCTTCCAACCCAAGCCATTCTATGATTCTATGCTTCTATTGAAGTCATTGTTGATATGAGGTAAATAACAGAGCAGAAGGCTGATACGTCTGACCGTTCCACAGTGTATTGTGGAGTTAAACAAGCCTTTTCTTTTTTTCCCACTTCCTCGAATATTCTTGATTCACTTTTTAAAAGCAGTATAACTGACTTTCCTAGATTTCCAGATTTATGCTTGGGCAAACTACCAATCAGTGTTACTCATCTTGTCTTTCATAGGAATTAATGGTTACTTGTGAAACCACAACAGCTAAAAAAGCAAAACAAAATAAAAATACAGCATGCACATATGGGTGAGGTCTCTCTTTTCCTCTCCTCGTGCAACTTGTAAGGAACCTTTGTCAGCACATTTGGGGGCTGTTTGTGACTGCTCTTGTCAACACCAGCTGCTAGGCTCAGGGTCACATTGTTTTGTTTAGTTGTTTAGGTTGGAAAATTTGTAAGTCTAAGAGTGAAAATATGGTCTACTAAAACAGTAGCATCTTTTGTTTATTCAGAAGCAAAGTGCTTTATCTTTCCATCTAAATGGAAAAACAGTACCAGGTAAAAACTGGTTAATAGGTTGACTTTGTTTTAGACTGGGATGATGCTGCTTGTTTTTTAATTTAGTGATCTTTTGTTACACGAAAACGGGAAAAAAAAAAAAAACATCATTAAGAAGAACATAGAAAAGGAACAGCTTGCACAGAATTTTGTGCCTTAAAACAGTTTGTTCTTTGAAAGGATTTGAAGGGATAAGTAGTCTTCCATAACTTTATATAGAACATGTAGTTTTTAAAAAAATAAATACATCAAAGGAAAGTATACATCTTATTTTACAACCAGTTAATATTTGTTCCTTTTGAAAATGATTTTTCACACAATTCACTTAAGATGTCTGTGCTAGAAACACAGGACAATAAAATCAGATCTCAACAGAGAACTTATTTATGCTGCCAGTGTTTCTTTACAAACCCAGTTTTCACCTGTTATGAAGTCTGTCCAATTTAAACTCCTATTTTCATCCTGAAGAGGCAGTTTCAGTACACTGAATCCACATACGGCAGAGAAAGAGGTCATAAAGAGAGTTAGTATTAGCCTTTGATTTCTAAATACTGTGCTCAGTAGTTAAGCCCCATCAAATGAAAATAAGCTGCAGTATCTCATTCCTACCCATGTTTGTGGATATTGCAGATTTGTTATAGTTCAGCAGTTCAACAAATGCAGCTGTCCTCACTTCAAAGAAGCACAGAGAAGGATATAATGTAGGCACCCTCTCTGCAGACAGTAACGTTAGTTTACTGGGCTCACCTGTGTTGGGTTGATTCCTGCCATTGGTCTCCTGCTCTCCTAGCCAAGGTGTCCTTGCATACTGCAGGGATCTGCAGAAACCAGGAGTGGACCAGCAGTGATTAAGCCAAGACGGTGCTTCTTGAAGGTCACCTGTGTCCTGATCCTAGTCCATCCCCTCTAAGCACGTTTATTCTTTCAATCAGTGTTTACGATGCTTGCTGATGTACTTCATACTGCAACATAAAGGTGCACTATCAATAAAGTATGAGGAGATATCAAAGTTTGGCTCCACTCACCTCATTTACCAGTCTGCAAAATGAGAGTGAGAAGGGATTTCTTAGTTGTTTCTGAGTTAAGAGAAGGCCCGTTTAAACCTAAAGCTGTTTTGAATAGGTTTGCAGAATAAAAGCATGTTGATGGGTTGAAAGCACATACGCTACAACTTCGTGAGAGGTTTGTTATTTTGGAGGATCATCTTGTGTACAAAGTTTGCATAAGGGAGAAAAAAAGACAGAAAAAAACTGCAAGTAATTAACTCTGATCGCTGCTCCTTCTAAAGATCCTTTCTGAAGTAGCTCAGGAAGTTGATTATAGGCCAGCTTCTTCTATTCCTGCTAAAATAGTGCTTTATTTTTCCTGTAAACGGAGTGAGCTTGTCATGTGTGACAGCAGAACCATCTGTAACCTTTCCAGTGCACTGTTTTTCCCCACCCTCACTAGTTCAGGTAAAGTCTACTTTCATTTCCATCACTACAGGGAGAACTACAATACCAAGTATTTTTCCCTAAGCCTGAGACTCTACTTTGACTAAATCAAGGCTTTTTTTAATGACTCCTGGTAGAGTGCTCTTCTCAGGGAAGCTGACAATTTTAGAGCAGAGTGCTGGGATGTGTCACAGACAACCTGAACTATTGTTTCAGGTTGTCTGCAAGATCTGGAAGAAAACAGCAAACCTTGCATCATGTTGTCAAGCTTGCCATGACATCTCTGAAGAACAGAAAACTACAGAAGCATAGACCAGGGCAATTTTTATTTGTTTTTAAAAATCTTAAAAGTACATAAACCTGCATGTTACCCTGTGATATCTTCAGATTGTCCAGTACTTTCGGCATGGCATCATCTCTTGGCTAGGAATCTCTGAAAACCTGCAGTCAGCTAGTAATAAGCACTGTAAAAGCAGCATCTCCCAGAGGGACTTGGGAGGAATTTAGGCCTTCTGAATATGGCTGCTAGGGCTGATACCTTAATCTGGACTTCTCAGGTATGTTCATTGTTCAGGCTTTCATTTTATTATTTGATATAGTTCTAGAATATCTCAGTAAATCTCTTTCCTCTTTCCTCTTTAAACCTCTTAAAAAGTAAGACTCTCTCTCTCTGTCAGTCCTCAGCCTTCTATGAAGAACAAAGTCCTCTTACATATACGTCTGAGTTCAAAGTTTGTGCTGTGTAAATTTTGAAACTTAAATATCAAGTTCAAAGATGTAACATGTGGACCCTTTCTCATATTTCCTGAGGCATAGAAATTATCCTCTGCTGTGTATGCAACAGCAAAACCTTTTGAGTGTAGAAAAGACATTCAGGGGAAAAATGGTTGTTGTTGATTTCTTCTCTGAATGAACACAATATATTAATTCTTACATCCTTTCTGTCATATGTATATTGAATATTTTTCACATTAAAAATATTTTTAAATTACATTTATCTATATTAAAAAAATTCCCCTCCCTTTCTCTATCAAAATAACTAGTAGTTAAATTTTAACGTTAAATAGGTCATAACTATCTGTGAGTAATATTTATTAAGCTATTAAATTACATCCAATTAGAGAACATAGTAACACTTGCAGAACTGGACTTGCAGCCTTTCTTTTTATTAAAATGTTGCTGTAAGTTAAAATTCAGATTACACAGATTTGCTGTTAGGCACATGGAAACTTTTGGATTGTCAGTTTAGTGCTGTGAACTTAGTTTGGGTTATTAAGTTAATTGGATTAATTTGGATTTTAGGTTAGTAGTGATTTTGTGTTTTGTTTCTACAGGTTCACTGAAGGTAAATAAAAATGTTTTTTTCTCCATAATCCAGAATATGACTATGCAAAATGGTGTCAAAAAACAAGACCTCCAAAACCTGACCCAAGTCTGCTAGTCTGTTCACCAGTACAGTCAACATTGCTTAGATCTGTTTATTTTTTTCAGTGAAATATGTGTTAGGTTATTAACAACATACTCTGGAAGGTTCAGTTGAGATTGTCTTGTTTTTTTTGACTTCAGCTACTACTTTCAGTTGCCAAAGCATACAAATCGGAGAATATTCAAAGGATTTTTTCCTGTAGATATCTCTTAAAAAGAAAAGTTAAAATGCAGCCAGAAAATACAAGAAAATAAATGCTGCATTATATCAGGATTACGAGCACAAGAAAACTCACCCAGTATGGATGTCTGTACTGAATGTATATGTGTCATTAGGTCATGTGCCTTTGTGGTTGTACTTTCAAATTATTTTAAACATTGACAGAATGCTGTAGAGAACAGGAAGAAATGGAAATCCCAGTTCATTTTGTTTTCTTCTATTTAAAATTTGAACATATATCAGGGTAAAAGAAAAAACATAAACTTCTCCTGTGTACTTTTCTGTGGTCTTTGACTTTCCTTCTCTTTCTTCCCTAGATTGCAAGCACTGACAAGTTTGCAGCATGTTTGTCCTGACAGTACAGGTTTCAAAGATGCTGCATTTTTATAAATACTGTGAGGCTGAGTCATAAAAAAAAAAAAGGAGAAAAACACAAGGGAGACATGAGCAACATTAAGGAAGTGGTGCAGTGGGAGCTCACCACCATATGACAGGGAAGTGGCAAGGCTCAGTGTTACTGCTCAAAATATTTTTATTTTTATCCAGTGAATCACATAGTTCAACATTCCCTAATGAAGATGAAATAGATAGGAAATTAGAAGATGATTAAGTGTATGAACCTACAGCCCACTCAAGTTACTTAACTCTTCTGCTGAATTAACATTTTCCCTAATGCTCTGCCTTGCCTTTAGTAAGACTGATCTTCGTAAACCTATGGCAGAACCATACAATAATAAAATAGTTTGAATTGGAAGGGACCTTTAAAGGTCATCTAGTCCAACTCCTGTGCAGTGAACAGGGACACCTACAGCTGGATCATGTTGCTCAGAGCCCTGTCCAGCCTGACCTTGAACATCTCCAGGGATGGGGCATCCACCACCTTTCTGGGCAACATCTTCCAGTTGCCTATTGTAAAAAACTTTTTCCTTTTATCCAGTCTAAATATCCCCTCTCTCACTTTGAAACTATTTCTCCTAGTCCTATCACAACAGACCTTGCTAAAGAATCTGTTTTCTTCTTTCTTGTAGCCCCCCTTTAGATATGAAAGGCCGCTATCAGGTCTCCCCAGAGCCTTCTCTTCTCCAGGCTGAACAGCCCCAGCTCTCTCAGCCTGTCCTCACAGGGGAGGTGTTCCACCCCTTGGATCATATTTGAGGCCCTACTCTGGACACGCTCCAACAGCTCCATGTCCCTCCTGCACTGCGCACTCCCCATCTGGACGCAGCACTCCAGGTAGGGTCTCAGCAGCGCAGAGCAGAGGGGCAGGATCACCTCCCTTGCCCTGCTGGCCACGCTGCTTTGGATGCAGCCCAGGATGCGGTTGGCCTTCTGGGCTGCAAGGGAACACTGCTGGCTCATGTCCAGCTTGTCATCCACCAGCACCCCCAAGTCCTTTTCAGCAGGGCTCTGTTCAATCTTTTCATCCCCCAGCTTGTATTGATAGCGGGGGTTGCCACAACCCAGGTGCAAAACCTTGCACTTTGTTTTGTTGAACCTCATGAGGTTCTCCTGGGCCCACTGCTCCAGCCTGTCTAGGTCCCTCTGGATAGCATCCCGTCCCTCAGGGATGTCAACCGCCCCACACAGCTTGGTGTCATTCGCAAACTTGCTGAGGGTGAACTAGATTCCACTGTCAATGTCATTGATGAAGATGTTGAAGAGTATCCATCCAGAACAGACCCCTGAGGGACATTACTCGTCATTAACTCCATCCGGACATTGAGCCATTGACCTCCACTTTCTGGATGCAATCTAGCAACCAGTTCCTCATCCCTTGAATAGTCCACCCATCAAAACCATATCGTTCCAGTTTAGAGAGAAGGACCATGTCAAACGCCTTTCTGAAGTCCAGATAGATGACATCAGTGGCTCTTCCCTTGTCCACTGATGCAGTCACACCATTGTTTGTGTGAGCAAGAAGGTTGCTCAGGCAGGATTTGCCCTTAGCGAAGCCATGCTGATTGTCTTGCATCACCTCCCTGTCTTCCATGTGCCTTAGCATAGCTTCCTGGAGGATCTGTTCCATGATCTTCCCCAGCACAGAGTTGAGGCTGACAGGTGGGTAGTTTCCTGGGTCATCCTTTCTACCCTTCTTAAAAATGGGTGTATAACATTGCCTTTCTTCCAATCACTAGGGAAAAAACTTGTCAGATGAAATTCAACAAAGATGTGTTGGAACTGTGATGTTACTAACATCAGCATTTAATAAAATAATTTATAATTCAGAGCTTGTAAGTTGACTTTTTTTTGTAGGCAACACCTCTCCAAGTTGGTTAAAATAATGGGATCTGGCCAGCCAAATCTTAACCCGTTGGAAGGTGAGCTGCTGATACTTCTTGTTTTTCAGTAGGCTGCAGCATGTTTCTTCTCCATCAAAAATAGAAGAGATTGCTAAATTTTGCTATTATACAAATAGTGATGTTGAATTTATTCTAGCTTTTTTATTTGTTTAAAATGTCAGTCTTTGTGGAGACCTATAAAGCCTCAAGCTGTAGCCTGAGGGAGAAGTGCTACTTACTGTTTTCCATTCTGAGGTGTTGACTCACAATCATATAGGATCCATCTTATTCAACAGTATTAAATGTCAATTTTCATGATAAAAGATATGAGCTGATTTCTTAGACTACTTGAGCTTATAGATACAGAAATTGCAATTACGTCTTGTTTACCTGTTTCACTTGCCTCTGTTGGCACCCTCAATTAATTATTAATTTGGTTGTGACATATTATATCACTACCTACTGTTATGCACTGTATACCCAGATATTAAGAAACGCAGTGGTGAATACTGAGAAGATAATTGCAAAACTTTAAAAAGTTTTACTTTTTAAATTTCTCCAAATATCTAATTGTGATCACCCCTTAATAAGTCCCTCTTAACTGAAATTGCATCACAGATTTTTGGATCACTTTAAAGGAACTGTTTTTACTATTGCAGCTTTAGAAGAAGGCGAAACAAGAATTTTAATCAGTTGGGCACTTACAGCAATTGTTCCATACTATTCTTTGACCCACTAAAGAGACTCACCAGTTGCAGACTTCAGGTAATGCAAATTCTGCTGTTTAGATAGCTCTTTGTGAAAAATAGCTCATGTTTAATTCCCCATGAAATAAAATTTTACTATTATGGTTGGCTGTGATGAGATGACAAAAAGAAATAGGGAGTGATAGGAATGAAATTGAATTTATTTCCTTGGATGCTGCAATACATCATACCTTCTATTTGTTTTGCATGATCTAGAGGAAAAAAAAAAATTATGAAAGTCAGCCAATTCAGGAAGACTCTAAGAAAATCTTCACATCAGCAAACAATTAGGGAAAAACAACATATGTGTCTGAGTGGCTAATAGCTCAGAATACATAAACCTCTCCCATGTGTCTGAAAACAGACCTCTGAAACTGTCTGTATGGAAAGAGGGCCGGACAATATGCTGTCACAAACTGTATCTGAATTGTTGTGTTGTAGCTATTACAGAAATCTGAAAATGTACTGAAGATGCTAAGCTTCATAAAATCTACATATAACCAGAATCATTATTCATGTTACCAAGGATGTGTTGGTAACAAAAATAAAGATTATAGGCAAGGAGGGAAGAGTTTGGACTTAGACTATGGAAAAACATGTGTCACTGACAGCAATTATTGCAGCCTTTATATTATATTTATCCAGCAGATTAAGTTTATTAAGAGGGATAGAAATCGAAGACTAAACTGTAAAAAATTTGATTTTGGAGAAGAACTGTAGGGGCATTTACATTTATGCTTTATCTGTAATCACTATATTCAGGGTGAATAAAAGAGCTATAAAACTGAAGACATCATCAAGAAAGAGCTCAAGCTGTGTATCCTGAGCCTTTGGTTCTCTAACGGCTTCTCACAGCCAGGAGTACACAAACTGTACTGGTAAATTGAGGTGAAGAATGCTTTTATATGTGTTTGGGAATTTTTTTTTTTTTTTTTTTTTTGCTTGTAAACTTATTTCTGATCTTTAGCCAAATGTTTGACCTTAAGTTCTGTAGAATATACATTATTCTCACCTTACCATTAAACCCTGGCACTTGCTGAAAAATGTGGGTTGTGATGCAGGGATTCTTCTCACTTCAGTTATCTGAGGTGGGTACTTTAAGAAAACTTTGTGTGCATTTTGGGAGGGACTCCATCTGAAACGTTAAAGGGTAGCATGGTCTTGTAGGTGTTTCCAGGGTCTTGTAGGTATTTTCCAACAAGGACCCTCTTTGTGATTAATAGTGTCAACTATTACTGGAGTTCTCAATTCCTGTCATAGAGTAGTGCTACCATAAGAAGAAAGCAAAAAAGTATAATGACTTCCAATTACCTTTTGTCCTTCATGTATTTTATCGCCTTGTTTATACCATTACCATGTATAATGCAAAGCTTTTGTGGTTGACAGTTTAAACTGCTTCTTTTATTAGCCTTTTTAACCAGTAACGCCCTTGTTCTTTCCAGAGGAATGTAATGTTTTAAGGCCTTGATACTGTGTATGAGCTGACTTTACTAATATGGGTGTGTGCATAGTTCTGTGCTAAATTCTAGAATACAGCTGAAGCTCTTATGTTGATTTCATCTTACAATTAAAGCAAATCTGCTTATTAGCATTCACTTAAAAGGAGTGCACCCATCTGTGTAAGCAACTGAAACAGGAGCTTGGATCTAAGAGAATCTTTCTTTGCTCGTGTTCCGGAGCAAACAAAGACTAGAAATCATTGCCGAAGAATACATGAGGCCTTAAGAAAAAAGATGAGTTTTGGATATGAGGTGGAATGGTAAGAACTTTGAAGCACTCAACTAATCCTCTTAATAGCAATATGTTGTCCTAATGTAGTGTTATTAAAGTTTCTAATTCAGCCTCTATTATTTCAAGGATATTTATTTAGATTCATGTGATTGTCTTGCTTAGGGAGGAAAAAGAGTTTAATAATATTGTGCGGATTTTATAGACACATTGATATATTTTATGGCTCATATGTAGATCAGTTCCATGCAGCAAGCTAGGTCTGCGTAAGAACAAAGATTTTAGAAATATGGAATATATTGTGTGGAAATAAAGAACCAAGATTGAAATTCTGCACCATTATCTTTATAATATTTTTATGACATAACACCAGCTGCATTTTAATAGTTAACTTTATTCTGAAACTACTTAGCTTATATGGTGATAGCTATTGGACTGTAGAAACTGGAATTAGCAGTGGACAATTCAGATGCTGGTACAGAGGGAGATAATAACCCACTACAGCATCTCCTGGGAAATGTAAAAATAAAATAAACATAGCTTGACACAGCTCAGTAAGTAGAAAGCATTTTATGGTCCTGTAGTTCTTAAAGATCATGATTAAAGGTCTGAGTGCTACTGAAAATAATTTGAAGGGAGAAGTGTAGTGTAATTATGTATTATATTCCCAGTTTGACTTTAAAAAAAAAAAAAAAAGCTTAACTGCATAATGCTGAGACTGGGGCTACTCATTGCAAGTGTACACTCAAACAAACTGTGCATCAGAAGCAGTAATGAACTGTGGTCTGTGTTAATTCTCCTCTCTTTAGCCATAACCCAGGCTTTCAACCTAAAGATCAATGACTGCTGACCTCATGCTGCTGCTTTCCTTTCCATGGGAAAGCCAGTTCGGGCATGTCTGCGCTCTTCAGCCGCCAGCTTTCATAAAAGTACACATAATGAATGGGTTACTCTTTGCTAACATTAGACAACTACAGTGTTATATATGCCTCTGAACTGGTCATCCTTAGCTTTTTCAGTCAGTAACCATGTCATCACTAGCATGATGGATAAAGGATATTCAGGATAAAGGAGGAGTTTGCCTCGGTAGATGAGGACTGGGTTAAGGACCAGTTAAGCAACCTAGACATCCACAAATCCATGGGTCCTGATGGGATGCACCTACAGGTGCTGAGGGAGACGGCGGAAGTCATTGCTAGGCCGCTTTCCATCATCTTTGGTAAGTCGTGAAGGACGGGAGAGGTGCCTGAGGACTGGAGGAAAGCAAATGTCACCCCAATCTTCAAAAAGGGCAAGAAGGAGGACCCTGGTAACTACAGACCGGTCAGCCTCACCTCTGTCCCTGGGAAGGTGATGGAACAACTTATCCTTGGCACTGTCTGTAGGCATATCAAGGATAAGAGGGTCCTTAGAGGCAGCCAACTTGGCTTCACCAAGGGGAAGTCATGCTTAACCAACCTGATAGCCTTTTATGAGGACGTTACCAGGTGGTTGGATGATGGTAAAGCAGTGGATGTGGTCTATCTTGATTTCAGCAAAGCATTCGACACCGTCTCCCACAGTATCCTTGCGGCTAAACTGGGGAAGTGTGGTCTGGATGATCGGGTAGTGAGATGGATTGTGAACTGGCTGGAGGAAAGAAGCCAGAGAGTTGTGGTGAATGGGATGGAGTCTAGTTGGAGGCCTGTATCTAGTGGGGT
>VXAV01003661.1:242513-258993 GCA_013399715.1 Alectura lathami | reverse complement strand
TTTTCTCTCCACTTCACTGACTCTGTTTATCTATCAGTCACTGATTTGTTTGAGAAGAAAATCCGTAAGATAGAATGATCTCCCACATACTGTTCCTGAGTACTGCCTGAAACAGCAAGCTGTAGCTTAACATTTGGAATACAATATTATAGCCCAGTTTTTCTCAGATTCTTGTTCTTATCTTGGCCATATTGGCAATAGTGATCATTAAGTAGTCGAGTTTAAAATCTTAGGAAAACTGTCACCAAACCTTCAACCCTGGATATGGGGGCAACAGACTTCAGGTTGCTCAGGGAACTAGTTAGGAAGGTTCCCTGAGAAACTGCTTTTGAAGGCATTGGGGTCCATCACTTCCGCTAGATGTTTAAGCACTACCTTTTAAGAGCACAGGAACAGGCAATTTGAAAATGTTGGAAGCCATGCAGGCAGAGCAGAAGGTCAGCTGGGCTGAGCAGGGATCTTCTTCTAGGGCTTAGGTCAAAAAAAAGTGTATGGACATGGGAAGTGAGGTTGGATGACATGGGAGGACTACAGTTATGTTCACCATTGTAGAGAGAAAATTCATGTTGCCAAAGCTCAATTAGAGTTGAAGCTGTCCACCACTATGGAGGTTAACAGAAAGGGCTTTTAAAAATATGTTATCAGCAAATGGAGTACCAGAGATAACATCGGTCCATTCCTTGATGAGGATAGTCACTGCACAAATAGGGATGCAGACAAGGCAGAGACATTTAATGCCTTTTTAACCTCTGGCTTCAACACCATTGATGAGTTGGAGGACTGTGACTGCAGTAACGATAAACTCCCAAACAACCTTGAACTTTTGCAGGATTTGTTGCTCCAGCTGGATGCATGTAAGTCTATGGACTGGGTAATCCCAGATACATGTTCAGACTTGGGAAACACAGACCTGGAACCCCAGTCACAGGAAGGAATTGTACCGCTCTGCTCCACACTGGTGTAGCCTTACATTGAACACTGTGTGCACTTTTGGGCACCAGAATCCAAGAAAGACATAAAATTGTTAGAGAACATCTATAGGAGGGCTATGAAGATGGTGAAGGGTCTAGAGGGCAACATGTTTGTGAAGTGGCTGATTTCACTTGGTTTGTTCAGCCTCGAGGAGAGGAGTCTGAGGGGGAGGGCTCATGGTGGCCTACACCTTCCTAATGAGGGTTGCAGAGGGACAGACACTGATTTGTTCTCTCTGGTGACAGTGATAGGGCCTGAGGGAATGGCATGGAGCTGCTTCAGGGGAAGTTCACTTTGAGTACTAGGAAAATGTCTTCACTGAGAGAGTAGTTGGGTACCAGCACAGGCTCTGGTGTGGAGTCAGGAGTTTGATTGATGATTGTTGTGAGTCCTTGCCAACTCAGGGTGCTCCATGATTCTATTTACAGAAGTCTGAAACGTGCTCCAAGATAATGTTGCCATGGTGTTGTCTCAGATTGGGTCTGGCATCCTCACAAGGCGGTGTGTGGATAACTCTTTTAATGAAATTAAAAGATGCACCATTGACATTTTTCTCCCTCGTGGTCATTTCAAATGAGTGGAGAAGAACAATCAAATCATCAAACAGATTTCAATGAGCAGAGGTCAGTCCAACATCTGCCTTGAATACGCTGGACCTGAATAAAAACAGGTATATTCAGCACTGACGGTGCTGCCATAGTCGTTTCATGTGTATTACAGAGCTCATAGATGAGGATCCGAGCATTAACTGGCGTATGGATTTGTTTTCTTTTTAATACATGTGATTAACACTTCTGGAGATTATTTTTTTCTTTAACTGATCCTTCTCTCTTTAATATCCTAACATACATTTTCATAAAAAAGTTGCTTACCTCACCTTCTCTGGAATTTTAGAAGTGTCTAGGTAGACTTAGTCAAAATTATTACTCAAAATATTGTTTTAATTAAAACATTTTTAGAGATTATTCTTTGGATAATATATTAAGTTCTGAAAAGCTGTTGTAGATGTTTTAATAACATGACAAAAACAAGATTTTCAATCCTATTTTCTAAACATAAATGGTGTTTCATGTTAAGTTTTTTTTTTTTTAAAAAAAAAAAAAAACTATATTTTAATAGAAAATCCTCTAGGTTGTAGTGCTTGTTAAAATATGACCAAAAAAAAAAAATCCAGCAAAAACGAGATAATAACTGTACCTTTGCTATGTAGTATTAGTCATTCCCTAATGGTTTGTGCATTAAGAAATGTGCCTATTTTGTTATTCAATCTGGTTATTCAACAGCTTCCTAGGAATTGCTTTTCACTGTAAATTGTTACAGCAAGCTACGGTTTGCTCTCACCAGCAGCTCTGTCCTTCGTGCTGGTTTTTATATTTTACCTAACAGAATTTATAACTGAAATAAAGTGAGGATATCTTGTCAGGAAAAAAAATCTGTCTTAAGCTGAGAACTGATATTTTAATCTCAGTTGCATCTGAATAAAACTGGCCAACTTCACTGGTATTATATTTGACTTCTACTGTTTTACCTTTTGAGACTTGTGTTTAAGCATTATCTGTATTACCTGACTATTGCAGACTTAACAAAAAGAGGGAATGTTTTAATAGGATTTGAAAGTTTAAGCTTCTTTATTTTATTTTATTTTATTTTACTTTATTTTACGTTATATTATGTTATGTTATGTTAATGTTATGTTATTTTACAAAGTCTGTCTGCAAAAAGAAAGGACAATGCATTTTTAATGAAAGTAAAGATTTACAAAATTCTGTGGACCGTAAACACCAATTTGAAAGCTGCTGGTCAGGAAGATGATATAGTCCCATATCTCCTCCCTGCATTTTTGTTGATAAGGAGATATGTGAAAGTGAAACACTACAAATACTGCAGGTTTTACTGATTTTTACTGATGTCAGAAGTCATGTCCTTTTCTAATTAACACTCACTGCTAACATTTGTGCACAGCAATACTTGTACTTAATGCTGTTACTGGAGGTGACTGGAGACAGACACGCTCTTGTCGATCCTCTTCCTCTGCTGTGCTTCTTCTTTTTGTTCTTTTGTGTGTGTTTTTAAGCATTTTGGAAGTTTAACTAATGGAAAAGTATTACCTAAGTCAAGTACTGTGCAAGTATTGTGGGTATGAGTCCAAAAGTGTCCACCTCCAGAAGTTAATCCAGAGAAGAGAGACTGTGCACAATCTTTATGCTTAATGCTGGCTAGAACAAGAAAAAAAAAAAAAAAAAAAAAAAAAAAAAAAAAAAAAGGAGTTATAGATAGGGTCAGATCCTTAGGTGAGCCCCAATAAGAGTTGTTTGCACAAACACTTCATAATCAGGACATTTGAAGTAGTATCTCATGCTTCTTCATATTCTAAGAACCACCAGATGCACACTCCCTTGCTATTTTCAGGCAAAGGCATGCCTGATTGTTGCAGCAAAACATTTTTCTGGGATTTCTCTTAGCCATCTTTCTTAATTTTGAGGTATCTGCTGGCTGGCTGCACCAGAACCCATTGAAAATGAGCACTAAATTAAGTGGTTCCCTCTAATAGTCTGATATATTAAGAGTTGGGGATGTTTCCGAGCAATTCCCTGCATTCCTGGACAAAGAACCTTGGCAGGGTTAAAGAGATGCATTCAGTAGTATATTAGGTTTCTGTGGCATGGGTTTTTGGCTGGAGAGAGGGGAAGAAAATGGGGCTGCAGGGATGGTCTCTGTGGGCAGTGCACAGCACCTGCCCCACATCGGACCAGAGCCAGCTCCAGCAGCTCCAAAAGTGACCTGCCACTGGCCAGAGCTGAGCCATGAGCGATGCTGGGTGTGCACTGAGAGAGCAGATTTAGGAAAGGGAAACACTGGTGCACAACAGCAGCTGCGAGAGAGGAGTGAGAAATGGGAGAGAAGCAGCTCTGCAGTGCACTGGGTGGCTCAACAAATCTTACTTGTCATTAAAAGCCTTGGAAGATGGTGCTGGTTTTAGTTCTCCTTTAATCAACTTAAGATAAATTAGGCTTTCTAGGTAACCCTTGTAGTTGTATAATCTGAACTGAAAAGTGATCAGTTCAAATTATTGCTTTCTTGTCAGCTGACTGGGTGATCTGCCAAATTAATGCTTCATCTTAAAGTCTACTTACAGAAAATGAAATCTACTTAGGATAGACTAAGGAACTCCATTAGTTTCTAGAACTCATTATAAAGTGAAAAGCAAAGAATCAGACGTTCAGTTCAAAGTATTGGTACTTATACTTCCAATTGCCTGTGTCTACCCAAAACATTTCTAGTCCTATTTTGCAGTTGATGAACCTTCAGTTCTGGTTCCAGAAGTGTTTATCTGCAATAACTAGAATTATAATGTTAAACACAACTTTTAAAAACCTAAATCTTTGTTCTGATTCCAATTTTTATTCAAAGCTCACATTTGCATATTCATTTGTATATGTGCAGTTTTAATTGCCTACATTGGGCTTTGATATTCCACTCAGCAGACAAAATGTCCATATTTAAAAATAAGAGCTATTTCATATACTACCAGGAGAAAAAATACAAACAAAATTATTCCAATTCTACACTTTTTCATTCACACAAGCATTTTCCGCTGACTTTAGTGGCACTTCTCATAGAATTAAGAATAATTCTGTTTCTCATGACTTGGTTATTATGTGTTACAATTACATCAGCTGATTCAAAATAAAATGCAGGTTAGGAATTGAAAATATTTTCCAAACTAGATTTGAGAAAGGAATATTTTCCAACATGCATTTTTAAGTGCATTATCTTTGTTATTTCATAGTATTGAAAATGTGTAAAAAATGTGACAACCCAAAAGTACAAGACCTTGTCACTTTCTATTCTCCAGTAATTTTATGCATTCTTAATTAAAATATAGTATTATTCAGTACATCAGGAACAATTTGTCTGCAGTTATAAAAATAAACCTGTCAAATATTTCATAATGAAAAATATTTTGAAACTATGTGAAATACAACAAGCACTGCATACTGCAGAGCAAGCTGGCCCTGGCTTTAGTGTTTGTCCTTTTGTCTTTCCTAAAAAACCCTAAGTGGATGATTTTGTTGTCATAAATTCATTTATTTTTTCTCTTTAATAGGCATGTATTTATGTCAGCAGTTGTGTTAAAGATGGAATTGTTTCCTTGTTTTCATTGGACTGCAATTTTCGTGACATGTGAATTATTTCCTTGGTCTCTAGTTCTAGAATAAGATAGCTATCAGAAAGAGCTGCAATCTTGTGTCTGTGTATAGTTACACCCATTGCCTTTCTGTATTTCTCATCTGAAGCAACTGCTTTTTGTTTCATACACACAGATTTCTTTCCTATGGAAACACAGGTGGAGTGGGAAGTGGGGCTTTCCACACTCTCCGGTCTTACCTCAGTATGAAGGCAAGATGTTACTAAGACACAGAATCTCTGACGTGCTGTGTTCTCCACTCTGGATGTTGCCTCGGTTATCTAAACACTGAAGATAAGTGCTAAGACCTTCAATTTGATTTGATATTCTATGAGAAGCAATTGTGAAGAGCAAAGGACAGGCTTAATGTGCTCCCATAGCAGTGCTGCTGAGTAGATAGACTGTTGCATTCTCTGCTAGCTGGAGTTCCCCAAGGTTCTCCCGCTTAGGAGAAAAAAATTCAAGGTCTCAGAGAAATAATATCCTTTTAGGAAATGTGCACATGGGAACATGGTATCAATACAGCCAGAAGACTTGATCAAGGGGAATTTTCCCATATTTTGCCACTAAGAACAGATTTTTCTGATGAAGCTGTCTTTTCAACTTCACCTTGGGTTATTTGACTTTAAGAAAAAATGCAGTGACTAAAACTTAGATATTCTCTTTGTTTACGATTTCAGAGTGTTTCTAGTTATGTCTTTGCTAATAGGGAAGATTGTGGCTATTTTTTTAAATCTAACAGTGATGCCATAACTAGTTCTGGAGTAGCATAGCAATAGCTTTTTAGTGTGCGCTCCTCGGAGGCCTACAACTGGAACGAGACACCCTGCCCAACAGGATCACAAGAAATAAGGAACAAATCTTAGAGACCTATGAGATAGTTCTATCAAAATCATTCTACTGTTCAGGTTTTCCTTCTATTTTATTTATTCTAACAGCAAACTAAAAAAAATCCCATTATTTCATAGGAATGCACTCAGCGCTGTTACCAGTTGGGTGGTTAGACAAAGAAAAGGAGTGTAACAGAGAGCAGAGAAATTTGTAGGTGATTTGAGATAGAAAAATATAGCATCTTCAGCATGTATATGGAGAATAAATGTGCTTTCTACACTTGAAAGAATGGAAAGGGTTGGTTTTTTTTTTGTTTTGTTTTGTTTTTTAGTTACAGAACTATATGCATTCCTAATAAATTTGTGTTACTGTACTTGAAATCTTCAATCAAAATTAAAAGTGTGTTGGAGATAGAAGGCAAGTTTTGATTAACAGTCTAAAAAAAGAAAGCACACACAAAAAAGCCAAAGTCCCTACTAATCAGTTCTACAGTTCTTACAGGCCAGAAATATCTGCATTTAGCTTTATAATGATTGCCTTTGGGTTTGAGGGAAACAAAGCAGTACTCTTTAGTTAATATAATGTTGCAGTTCAGCCTTCAAGGTTCACTACATTGACCAGCAGGCAATTTGGTATTGAATGCAGCCTATCAAGCTCAAAAATAAGCAGCTTTTATCTATGAGGTGACAACTGGTAATGGAAAGGAAGATGATCAGAGACAACCCTCAGAAGAAAATTAGCTAACACAGAGAGCCCAGGCAGCACCAACATGTTAGTAAACATACTCGTGCTTGCAACGATGGTGAATTCACAAATGCAAAATTCTTCATCCCTCGAACTTAATTATCATTCAACTTAATTATCTCTAGACTTTTTTCTTCTGAAATTTTCATCCATATATAAAGGGCATTTAAAACCACTATTCTTTGTCTTACATTTTCTGATTTTGCTCTGTATTATAGAAAATCAAAACAGTCTTGTTTCTACCACCCACACTACCCTGAAGCATTGTGTACACTCATTAATCTTGATATCATGGTCACATCTCAGTTTCATGTTTAGAACACTAGTAATGCATTCACATGCTTCAAAAGAGCATTTATACCTTTATCTTCCCTCTGCAGCTACCTACACATTTTCTTTAAGTTCTTTCTAGTCTTGCTAGCTTCTCACTGAGATCACCTAAAACAGAGATAGGCAGAGATAAAACATACCCTGTTATTAAATGATTCTCAGTAATAAAATCATCCACAGTGGTGGTAAGGAGATTGCCTTCTGCTGTCAGTCGGAAGATCATGAGGTGACTAACAGATGAGATGACACATGATAAGAACAAAAGAAAATGTCAGCACTCCGAGGTAAGGAAAGCTTTCACACTGTTGGACTCGGACCATACCCATGCTATTTGGTATTCAATGAATGACTTCTCTCACGCTTCTGCACTGTGCTGTCAGCAAGGAGCTTTTTTGCTCAAGGGTTTCCATTTATTCTTCCCAAGCTGTGTATCTGTGAAGTATCCTCTATGCTTTAGCATCTTCATAAATCTCACTAACATCATAGCATTAAAAATTTTATATTAGGAACAGGGAAGATTCTTGTAGAAATGTTTTTATTAATGGAAAAAAAAATCTTGGTTTAGGACAAGGCTCAAACTTCACAATGTCTAAAGCGCTTTCCTTCTAAAGAGATTTGCGATATGTATTAATTTTTTGCCATAGATGTTAGGCAAACTCCTGCAGCTGGAATGAATCCCACATATTACAAAATCAAAATAAGTAAAAAGTGTTGAGTTTGTATTGCTTTGACTGTGTGGTGTTGTTGGTAGCTTCAAGGAATGACTAAGCAGTTGTGATCCCGCCATGCCCTGAGGGCAAGTATGGTGTCATCACTTAGTAGGACTTGCTTGAGTGAAAGGTGAATACAGATACTGTGAAGAAAAAGATGTTTTTCACTTTAACACTATATTTTCATACATAAAATCTGAGGGCAATGAAATGCCTTGCCCTTAAACAGTTTATTTGATTCATTTTCTTTGCTATTCATGTTTACTCTGTAGCAACCAATCTGGCACTAGAAGGTATATTATCTCCACTATCATTTTCTGCACAGTCTTAGGGGATTGTTTATTTTTAAAAACATGATGAACAGCCAGACTACATTTCTGTGGAGGTTTTTCATATTCCTTAAAGCCACAGAATTTGTGATCCCTTCTCAGGAAATAATGTTAGAATATGTTAGACAACACAGTTAATGGCAATACTTAAAAAAATAATAAATAAATAAATAAATGCTTTCTAGCTCAGCAAAAACAACATAAAATGGATTATTTTGTTGGAAAATGACATGACATTTTTCTCCTCTTTTTTCTTTGTAAATATCATACTGAACTATTAAGGATGTAAGATAGCTGAGACAATAATAAGTAGATCTCTTACTGCAACATGATGGGGGAGAAAATATCACGGAAATGCTAATCATCGCTTACTTCAAGGCTTTCAGGGTTTCTCTTTGTATTTATTATTATTATTTATTTATTTATTTACTTTCATGTTGATTTCTTTGTCCCATTCTGTGACTGCAGCCTTTTTACCTAGGACTATAGAGTAACAGATGTTAAGGAGCTGCTAGCGCCAGCCAGAGCTCCACCTGATGTGCCACTACTTTGCTACAGTGCTGTTTGTGCTGTTAAACAAAACCAAAGGCAGGCACTTTCTCGCCAGAGTTGACAATTTCGTCAGGAGTCTGGTGGCATTGGTTGATTCTACTTCAAAGCCCCACGCCTTCAAGAGGCAGTTCTGTGGGACAGGCTTGTGCAAATGCTGCCGTGTGGGCAGTGGCACTGCTCTGTGGTGGTGACAGAACACAGCGTTGCCCTGGTAACTTGCTGTGCACGCCAGCCCCAACAATTTCAGCCTCTGACCTGCTGAACAGGGTTAGTCCGCTTCCATTGCTCGGAAGCGCATTAACTTCTTCACCCAGGAGCAGTTGCTGAGAGAGATAACAGCGTCATCAGGCTCTTCTGCACTGGAGCACTTCTGCCTTATTCCTGCACTTGAGATTCCTAACCTTAGTAGTGGCTGCAGGACTTGAGCCAAAATCTCTTGAGCAGAATTAGGTGCTTGGATATGTTGACAATAGGCGTGATTACTGGACTTTTATGGGTTTTTAATCTGGACCGTTTGCTCACCTCCATCCATTAGACAAATATGTTTATTAGTAAAGCTATATAAATAGCAGAATGAAGAACAACTCAGATGTTAAAATGCACATAATATAAAGTCATCTTTTTCCAGCCCTCTAAGTAGAATTGCATTAGCAAGAATTTATAGCAGTACAGGTGTTTTATTACAACAGGCATTAGAATGAGTGCCTGCAAACCATACCTTTGTAAAATAACATCATCTTCAAGGCTGCACCGTCATACTCTAAGTGCTAGTATTATTTTTCAAGAAAAAATACTGCTTTTAACGTTTTCATTATGTACAGAAGTCGCAATAAGAAACGACACTATGTTTGCTAATATGTCTCTTTGTCTCACACAGTAGAATTTAAAATATTTACAGCAATAAGAATTCAGGAATTTGGATGTGATGATGCAACTGCTTTAAAATAAGGTTGAAAGAGACTTTAATTCAGAGCCTAGAAATAAAATCGTGTTGTCTTCCAGCCTTAGCGCTTATTGTACCCTCCATGAATCTACCAAACAATATCTTTTTTCACCTTCCTGTGCCTGTTTCTCTGATCCATTTGAAAAATGACTAACCATTAACAAAGTGCCACACTGGCACAGCAGTGAAACGATTGGCATCTATTCATGGCAAAAACCTGAAAGCTGTAACTGTCCAATAGCGTGTCCAGTATCAGATTTGTAATCCCACTCTGCTGACAGTTTAACTGTTGCTTTTGAAAAGGTGTTTGCAGCACAGAGAGAAGGAAAAGGCCTGACGACAACCTGCAGAATCTTACATTATTTACTACCTATCTGTACAGCACAGCTTCAGCTGGCAGGGAGAATTAGGCTGGGAATGAGAGATGTGCACTGTTTCTGTGAGAAATGTAAATAAGATCAGAGTTACCCTGTCCCTGCTGAGAGGTAAACTTCTTTCCCAGAAGCTGAACGCACCTTTTCTTTGAGACAGCATCTTTGTTTGTGGGAACTGCTAGTCTGCATCCATCTGCCACACTTAAACCCCGGACCTTGTAAATAATCTCTGCTCACTGAGCGCAGCTATGACAAAAACGTAATGTCTTCTTGTTCTACATGTCTGGGAACTAATCTGTTCTTGGCAGCGAACTTGTGGTCTGTCAGCCTCAGTTCCTTTTCGTTTATATACTCATTTTGCTCAGCACAGATACGGGTGAAGAGGGGAAGCACAAAGGAGAATTCACAGTGTAAACAAACCATACCTAACAGCCAGGATGATTGCCTTGCGAATGTAGATGAAAGATGTCTTCTGCTACAGCTTGCCTAATGCAGTATTGCTGTTCCTGTACTGCAGACGGGGTTCGCAGGTGAGTGGGTGAAGCAAGAGCTGTGCTGGATGTACAAACACAACCTGGATAGGGCAAGTGTTTGTGTTGATACGGCAATCGCAACTGGCAAATCATCTTTTTGAGAATGTGATTTCAGAACTAAATTTATTGTGTTACCCTTGGCAAAACTCCAGCCTGCCATGCGTGCATTTAACATTGAAGGCTATTCATGCTTCAGCTAGAAAATTTTGGGCCAAATGTACACTAGCTTTCTGGTAAATGCAAGTTTTTCTGATTTGGGTTTCGATACAGGCTGTACCTTTCTTTTCCCTGAAGAACTGCATGTTTTCAAGCAATCCAAGAGATCACCACTCTCCTAAAATATATCGCGCTGAATGTGAAATGTATAATAAATGGACTTAGTTTGCTGGCATTTAAAGAAAGACAGAGACAGTGTGGCTTTTTTCAGACTATTGGAAAAAAGAGGGTTTGTAATGACCTCTCAAGATGCTTCTCTGAGGAAGTTTTGTATTTAAAAGTCAAGCTCTGTTGAGATTGACTTACAGTTACTCCAAATATCAGTCAACAAAATGGGAAAATATACTTTGTAGTCTATCAAATAATTTTCCTTTATCAGAGAAACAGATACTACAGGAATGGGGAAAAAATAATGAATAGTTATTATAAAGTAACCTCCACTGCTAAAACTTGTCTCAGTGAGTCCTTGGGAAAACTAATAAGCTATCAAATTTTGCAGATACTTCCACCATTATGGTGTGAAATACTCAGACCAGAGCTTGCCACCTCACCTGACAAAATAGGCCATGTGATCTGCCTATAAATCCACAGAAAGCCCTCTTCTTTCCATGTGTCTAAGCGTATGCTAAGAGTCTCCCTAGCATGCCTTCACACCATCACACAGCTGGTTATGCACCTCCAGCATGACCAGATGCAGAGCTCTCTTTCCGCTTGTGCTTCAGGCCACAGCACAATCCTTGGCTTTCCTGTGCACGTCACCATGTTAGCCCTGTAAAACAGGCTGCCACCTCTCTGGCAAGAGGTTCTAGACCCTGAGGCCTCTTCACAGAACCACATCCAAGGAAGCTCACAAAAAAAAGAAGCGGTTAGAAGGAGGCTGTGAGCTGCCACAATAGCTCACATAGCCTGAAGCCTACTTCCCACCTTCTCAATGGGACAGCCGGCCTAAGGAGGATGTGTCACTTCAGCCACTAGTCCTGTAGCCCACCTGGTGCCACGGCTTGGCCTTAGGGAAGTTGCAGTTCAGATTGGGGTGAGTCTTTTGCTGAGATTTTTAAAGATGCAATGCTGTGTGTTCCAGAGAAAGCTTGCTTTCTGCCTAAGGCCATGAAAATATCGGCTTTAACTTCTATCTGTGTTTCAAATATTTATAAACTATTAGATTTAAGATGTGATAACACTTCTGAGAAGCACTGGAACTGCCCATGTTAGTCAAAATCATTTCTTACCATAGACATTGTGCTCATTCTCTAATTTTCAACACTCAGTAACTGTTCTTGGCTAGGTCATGAAATGCCATTGATTTCAAGAAAATGAGTTTTTTCTTCCCAGAGTGACTGAGACATGTCACTTTTTTGACAATTTCTGTGTATTCATATGTGAAATACTTGCCCAGTTCGTATATGACCCTGAAAGTTTGTGCTGGTCTATGAGATCATGTATTAGGCCACTGAAATGAATAGGTTAATCTTTCTGTTACTTTGAATCACACAATGTCCCTGTATCCCCAGGGAAGTCAAACTTGCTTGGTAGTGGTGAAGAGCTGCAGAAAAAGCATAATTGTCTTAATGCAGTGCTGGTCCATGTGCATGGCTCAACTCTGCCCTATACAGCCACTCACTCCATGTCACACACTGTCTTCAATTTGAAATCTCACACTCATTC
The DNA here is from genome assembly GCA_013399715.1 of Alectura lathami. Taxonomy (NCBI): domain Eukaryota; kingdom Metazoa; phylum Chordata; class Aves; order Galliformes; family Megapodiidae; genus Alectura; species Alectura lathami. The sequence continues at coordinate 246,605 of VXAV01003661.1, read as the reverse complement.
TCAGAGCTATTAAAACAGCACCAAAAAAATCCAATCTGATCACCCACAAAGCAGACAGACTCTAGAGATTGCACCAGATGAGAGGTCGGGTAGTCCCCTCGGGGCTCTTACAGCCCAAAATGACCATCCTGCACCCAACAGAGCTGCTCCTCGTGTTCCCGTGGCCTCTTTCCAAAACAGCCCCTCCCGGTCCTACTCAGCTGCCTTGCCATGCACTTATTTTCCGCAAGGTGGAGCAATAAACAAAGAAGATTACTGTCGCTTTTTTTTTTTTCTTTTTTTTTTCTTTTTTTTGTGGAGGTTTTTTTTTTTTTTTGGTGGTGGAGTTGTTTTTGTTTGTTTGTTTGTTTTTCATGCCTGCCGGTGTGTGTTTGCGTGTGTGTATTTAAGCCTTAATTTTGCCTTTCCTCAATGTGAAGTTTTAACACAATAATGAGACAAAGTAACACGGTATTTCCTTCTCATTTAGATCACAGAGAAAGTGGATAATGCTTTCTGCGATTTGAAGTCTGTCACTGATAAAGGTGTACAGGAGGGAGAAGGTAGAGAAGGTATGAGCTACATAAATTCTCTTTCTGCATGTACACCAATTCCAGCAAGATTTTTTTATTATTTTTAAAATGATAATAATTAAAAAGCCAGATCACTCTTCCTGCATTAGGGGGGGAAAAAAAAAAAAAAAAAAAAAAGTTTGGGAAACCTATTCGTATACACAGCAGCATAAAATTCACATTAACATCTCATTAAGTCTAAATGCACTTAGGGACTGATCCAAAGACCATCAAACTCAATGGGAGACTTTCCATTGCCTTCGAATGGGATTTGGATCATGCTGTTAGTGATTGGCAAAAGCTCATACTAACAAAATAAAAAAAAATCCTGACATTACCTAAAAGGCTGTAAAAGCATTTTCATTTCTTGTTCTGGGAAATCCCCTTTACAGCTGATCAAATGTAATCACAGCAGCCACCTCTGTGGTGAAATCTTCCTGTTAGGCTAACAACAAGGCAGAGAGGCATGAATGCAAGCACCACAGCTATTTTACAAAAACTGGAATGGAAACCTCATTTTTGATAATAGTGAATTACCCATAATAGCAGAGGTAAGCCTGAAGTGATCAGAAGTTAATTTATATTCTATGTAAATAGTATTTTAAAAGAGGGAGAGATAAAAGGAACTGAAATCCAGTCCAGAAAAAACATATGCCTGCTATGATAATATTTTTTTGCAAATTGTGTGAACTACAATAACTGAAACAAACTAAATTAACTCAGGTAGTTATATGGTCAAAAGAAAACCTGCCTGTTATGCACAATACCCTTTAGAGATCTGAGTACATGATATCGTTGGTAATGGCTCTATTTTCATATGTGAAGATGAAAAGTAATACATTTAAGAAAGAAAAAAAAAAAAAAAAAAAAAAAAAAAAACTGCCTTGGGCAGCTTCAAATTCCCTGATCTTTATTTACTTTTTTGAAATGCTGCTAGTAACAGAGACAATCTGGAGCATAGCTCCGGCTCTGCCTAGGTTTCTTGTTCAGGTGGCCTTAGCAGGTACCTTGTTATTTGGCTGAAGGCAAAGTTGGGCCAATAATTTTCTGTGTACACTCAAAATTAAACAGAATTAGTTGACAAACCTCCTATTAAACCTCTTTTTAAAATATTTCAAAATTTAAACAGACATCAAATTGGATAGGCAGAATGCTACTGAGGCTCCCATCGTTTTCCTTCTGTTGTGAGGTTTTAAATCTCCTATTTCTCCTTCTTATATCCAATATCCCTTTTGCTTGTCTCACTGTGTTCAACATCCCCTTCTTGGTGTTATGGGGCTCCATCTTCATGTACTGCCATATCCCTAGCAAAATGGCCTTCATACTGCTCATGTCTGCTAGGAACAGAACAGAAAACTTCAATTTGTACAGTCTCCTAAGTTTCGAGTGCTAGAAAACACTGGACCTAGAATAGGACAGCGATGTTCTTGTAGGAGTTCCAGCTCTGAAATTATTGTCAACAATGAAATTTCACCAAAGGAGGAAGGAAGATACAGACATTGCCCAACATTTTAAAAACATATTACTGACTATTACTACATGCAACAGCTGTGGTAGACCTTAACTTTTAACATGGTATTAAAGATAACTGGCTAATGAGAAATTAATTCCCACGAAGAGCCACGTAGCTGATTCTCTTCCTGGAAGTGCTGATTCCATGTTTGCTTTTATTGTCCTGCCTCCTCTTAAACCCCTTTTCCCATTCCAGTCTTAGAGATGTATATAACCTTGCTGATATTCCCCTTTCCCTCTTTGGTGTTACAATCTTGTAACATGAAATAATACATACCAAAATGTGTATTAAGATACTGTTCACTGATTTGCAGCATCAGTTCATACTGGCAGAGTTCAGAACTCTGGCCCTTGGCAAATACTTCAGAGGCACCACTGAGAACTGCTAATTTTCTGCACCACCCCCCCCCCATCCAAGTAGAAAAGTGATGCAGGGGAATAAGGTCAAACTGGCATCTACATCTGGGATCATTTTTTCACCTGTCTTTCTGTTTCTGATTGCGCTTTGTCTCAGCTTTCTTACAGTTAGTCTCAGTCTGCTCCCGCTTGAGTCAAAAGGAGTCCTTGACATCAGTTTTGGCAAGAGCAAAATGTTTTGCAAATGCCTCTTCCGTTTGCTTGCTTCTCCCCCAATAGTCATTCAACACAGTGAAGAAGAGATCAGAAACAATATTTTGCCATTTATGGAGAAACTGTCATTTTTGGTATCATAGCCCAGGAGATGTGTCATCTCTGGAAAGCTGTGTGGGAAGCACGGTAGGTATCTCTCAGACTCAGCCTCCACACTGTTTTCTTACTTCAGCTAGTAAGGCAGAATGACCTCCAGGCTGCTACACCAGCACCAGATTACTGCTCAAATCATCACCTCAGTCCCCAGCCCTGCCAAGCTCTTGCTGGTAGAAAACAGAGCCAAGGTGCTAGCTCGACTGAGGATAAGCAAAGATGCTGCCACATTTATCTGACATCATCCAGGGAAGCCCAAATTTTAAATGGGGATTTCTGTGGAGAACAGTTGTGGCTTTAGGTGCCAAATTCCCACGTGGAAGCTGAACCCGTCTTGTGGAACAGGACATTGGTTAAAAGCAATCTGAACTTCATATTGTATTTTGAAACCAGTTATTGTATGGCTTTATTTTCTATCCATATGTGAGAAGCTTACTTTTACTTTTAAAACTGTAGGGTTCAGTGTTAAGACAAACCAGATTTTTGTCTGGATTTTTTGTTCCTCTGATAGAGCACTGCATTAAAAATAAAAAAGGAATGAAAATGCAAAACCACTTAAATTTGTTTCATTTGCAGAGTAGAATGATTCTGTTGCTGATTATGTTCATTTCACCACATCTCTAGTCTTTTAAATATTAAATTCAGTGAACTGCAGCAACAAAAATATAAACATTTTAAATGCTGCTGTTACTCTGCTCTGGCCATCCAAGAACATGCTGGACATTCACAACAATAGTAATATTAAATGAGAAACTGCCTGCTTGACCAGGATGACAGTTCCATCCTCTCAGGTTGTGGCCATTTTCTCTCAGAGCACAATGCCGTGTTGAATACAGCACTGATAATGCTTGTTGTTGTCTTCATTTAACATGAAGCAATATCAGTGAGTCACCCATATCTCTTGTAATTCTGTTCACTTTCTAGCTGTGCTGGGCAAATACATGGAATATTCACAGAAAAAGTAGTGTTTAAATCTCATCTGTTGAGAAGGTAATCTATGTCTTCCATAGTTAAACAGTAAGTATTTCTTACTTATACCAATGTTTTACATGTCTATAGAGCCTTTGGATATCAAACTGTTTGATACTTAAGCAAATCCTCAAACGCTTCTCAGGGAGAGATAAATACTATTATTATCCATAGCAGTGCAGAAAGGAGAGGTGATCATTCTAAATCCATTCATTGAGAAAATTTAGCTTGAGAGGCCCAGCAGTAAAGTTATAAACACCCAACAGCAGCTTCGCCAATGTCTAGCATTAAAAAAAAAAAAAAAAAAAAAAAAAAAAAAAAAAAAAAAAAAAAAAAA
>VXAV01003661.1:224303-237064 GCA_013399715.1 Alectura lathami | reverse complement strand
AACGAAAAAAAACCTAATTGGATCAGGGGTTTCATTTAGAGCTGAAAGCAAATGTCCACATAAAATAAAGCATATTAGCATTTGCCCAGAAACACATCATGTAGGAAATGCTTTTTATTACCATTTAGTAAGCTACTCAGCAACTTCTATTAATGATAAAAATATGCGACAGGCAGGAAACAAGAAAATTAAATATCTCCTAGTAGCATATTTTATCATTGCAGAGAAAAAAAAAAAAAAAAGTCATATTAAATATATATTTTGTAAAAATCAATATCTCTGTTGTAGACAAACTCTACTTGCTCATTTTTTCCTCTTTGGTGCTTTTCAAATATATAAATCTATATGTAACATGTATCTACATTTTCTTGTATGATGTCAAAGGGATCATAAAATGATTAATTTCATTAGGTTTTCAGCTGCCTACACAGTCTTTAAAGCAGATACCTCATTGAGATATACCATGTGGGAAGTTCATCTCCTTTCCACTGCTATGTTTGGCAGCGTTCAGCTAAACATGGACACATCACATCAGTTTAATATTTATCAGAGCTCTATTTAAAATACGAAAAACTCTTAAGACAGTCACTTTTCTTCATATTTTTTGCATCTGAATAAGTAGCCTGGTCTTAATCCTTCCAGCCTTCACAGGGAACAGGAGATGCCCAACACAACTTAGAATTTGTTAACTTCATTAAAGACTTTAATATGACACTAAGTACCTATCATGAGTGCCTCAGATTTGAAAATGTTGACATTTTCTTTTCCTTAGTCCAAATTGTTCATCAGTGAAAACTGTGAACTATGTTGAATGATGTTATGCAAACAGATTATTTGTGGGAGATTTTGTACTTCATGCAAGAAAAAAAAAAAAAAAACTTCAGGGTATAGGAATAGTCTGTGATTACGTTTACATACTGGTTCTGCACGCTGTGGATTTGGTTTATAAAGAGTAATCCTGAACACGTCACCTAGGTTTACAGGCTAAGATCATGATATGATAATCACCGCATCTTGAAAGAAGGGACAGAGTGCACCTTCAGCAGTTTTGGAGATGATGTAAAACTGGGAGGAATGGTTGGTGCATGAGATGGGTGTGTGGCCATTCAGACAGTCCTTGGCAGGTTGGAGAAATGGGCTTGCAAGATTCTCATGAACATAACAAAGGGAACTACCAAGTCCTGTACCGGAGGAGAAATAACCAGTGCACCAGTACAGGTGGAGGGCTGACTGTCTGGGATCAGCTGTACAGACAAGGCCCTAACAGTCCTGGTGGACACCAAGTTGGACATGAGCCAGCAACATGCACTTGCTGCAAAGATGGCCAACAGCATCCTGTGCTGCATTGGGCAGATGATCATCAGCAGGACAGGAGAGGCGAGGCTTCCTCTCTGCTTGTGCAAGAACAAATAGGAAATAGAGCAGAAAATGCCTTAGAGTTAGAGAGCAATGTGGACATTCTGACCCTAGTTGGACAAAAGCCATAGGAAGAATGAACAGACCCGAAAAGGTTACAATATGTATTTTGGGGGTCATGCAGACATAGAGTTAAGCAATGTTGATAGGAGATGTAAACAGTGTAGTCACAGTTGCAGAAGCAACCAAGAATGTCAAGCAATGCTGATAAAGTGTCTTTGTCAGACCTTGAGTGTCTAAAAGTATAGAACTAGAAATTTTGCCTAAAACCACAAAAGAAAATTAAGAATGCAGTCTGGAGAAGTTAGCATAATGAAATGCTTTGTTGTGAAGCGTGTGCTAGGAGAGTGTTAGCCAATAGTAGCAATAAGAGAAGCGCGTGAACAAAGTGAGTGAACCAATAGAAAGAATGCTTGATATGCGTGCTTTAGCAATAAGAATATAAAAGCAAATGTAAAAGCCAAATAAAGTGTCTTCTGATTCACCCGCATCAGGAGTCCTGTCTCTCAATCACTGTCATCTGCTCAACAATGTTAGAACAAATCTAGAATGCTGGGTCCAGTGCTGGGCTCCCTGGTACAAGAGAGTCATAGACATACTGGGGGAAGTCCCATAAAGGGCAAAGAAGGTGATTAAGGGACTGGAGCATCTTTTATATGAGGAAAGGCTGAAAGAGCTGGGACTGCTCATACTGGAGAAGAGAAGGGTCAGGGTGATCTTAACTCTGTGTACAAATACTTGATGGAGGGATTAGAGGTGACAGGGCCAGCAAATCCCAGTGACAGCACAAGAGGCAATGGGCACACATTGAAATATGGGAAATTCTGTCTGCACGAAAGGAAAAAATGTCCTAGAAAAAAAAAAGGAAATAAAGAAAAAAAGAGGACAGTCAAACACTGGATACCCTGACAGCCTGTGGAGTCGCTGCTGATGGAGATGTTCAAAACCCAACAGGACCCTGAGCAAATTGCTTTTGCTGACCCTGCTCTGACTAGAGGGGTTGAACCAGGTGATCTGTAGAGGCACCTTCCTGCCTCATCTGCTCTCAGATGATGTCTTCCTAATGACATCTGCCCCCATTAGTCAAGTACAAATTTCTCCATATAGAAATGAACAAAATTGAAGAATATTGGACTTTTTGTTACACAGTTTGCACACATACAAAAGACAAACAAACAAACAAACAAACAAAAAGTATTATATCTGTATTTTGCCAGCTAAAAACAGCAGCAATGCAGTTTTCATGACGTGCATTAGGATTGTACCAGGTATAAAAACTCTGAAAGTAGGAACTAAAATGTTCAATGTTCCTTAAGCCCGGGGTCCTAAATTCAAGGATCTTCCATCTTGACATCCTTTTCTCTTCAACTGCTGCATCGCAAAGTAGACACAACAAAGAAGCTGGGCAGCTAAATTGCCCAGGATACTTAGGGCTGAAATCCACAGCGAATGAATATGTGTGCATACTTAGGCTCACATAAAACTACACCTATATGTGAATGCATGATGCGGGAGTAGACTGTTTATAAATAAAGCTGTGTGAATATATTCAGTTAGATATAAACAAATTTAGACAGATGGTAGAGGTCAATGGTGCAGTTACTGATATATATGTACATGCACAAATCAGCAGGAAAGACTTTAATCTCCCTTTACAGTTTTGGATTACGAGAAATGCTGGATGAGAAGGCAATTTACTCCTGAAGGAAAAGTATAGAAAGAGTAGTTCCTTTGTGGATCTCTTTCACAGGATTAACATTTAGATACAAATCCACCAAATGCATCTTTTTTTGAGCTTTGCAAAGTGATTTCAAAAGTCAAACAGAAAAGAGTCATGCTTTGCCCATAATAGCAAAAATTGCCTTTTCCAAACTCTTTTCAGCAGTGAGGTTCTTTCATATGGCTCTAACTTTTATCAATATTAGTCCAAGGAAAATTAGGTTTTGTTCTTCATATGTGGGATATCATATCTGTGCTAGGGGGTTGTATAACTTCTTTCAAAATCCATATTCTTTGGGATTCTCGTGAGAAATCTTATGAAAGGCCGATGCGTATTGTCTGTATCACTGTGAGTTTTGACAGCAAAATGACTATCTGTCTGTTCTTTTGCTGTCTCTGAAGGAAACTGATTTACAGATCTTCCTGCTAGCTCATCTCTTATTTAATCTACCTGCTTGTAATTATTCTTGCAATTAGATTGTAAACAATTGTTAGTAGTTTATTGTTATTTGGAGATGGACATTCTGAATCTCTAATGACAATTGCATCTGGCATGCTCTCTGTCCTGGTGTGATCTATTTGCTCAGTTTTACTATAGCTTTACTCTCCAGACTTCACTGTTTTAACAGCTGAATATTTCACTACGATATTTTGGGAATGTTTTTGCTGTACGGTGCTATGAAATGGGGCTGTTCTATTTCTGAATGCTACCATTTCTCTAATTCACCCAGCCTGCTGTCATTCACCCACTCTGTTCATCTGCTGGGAGTACTGGAGTTGGAGACAGTGAAATAGCCTTACAAATGTCTGCACTAGGGGAAAAAAACTCAGATATTGAGTAGGATTGGCCAATAAATAGATTCTTTACAGCTGATTTTAAAAATGCATTTCCTAATCCATTTTTGGTATTTCAAAATGTGAAGAAGTTGTGGGGAATTTCTTCATGTTTTGTAACTGTATTTCCTTAGGAAGTGTTTGAATAGGAAATACTTTTAATTATTTGCATGTCAGAAATGCTGACAGGCAATGAGATATTCCTTGTGTAAAGGAATTTAGGTCTTGTAGCTAGGTCTTGTAGCTTCTTACATGCACCGCTGAAGATTCCCAGTTGTCTGTGTTACTAAAAAACAGAAGAGGTGCAAATGAAGTAGCAGGATTTCAAGCATGTGCTGTAGGAAGGGGTGAGGCAGATACAGACTCTGCAAGAGCTCACAAGATTTCAGTCCACATAAGATGTAAGGATGATGCTGGAGGGAGATATTTTCTGCCACTGTGGACATCAGGAGACAAAGAGCAGGCCCACACATCTCATGTCACAGTTGCACCAACAAAATCAGTGATATAAATTGATGTTTCATAGTGGTCTATCCTAATCAAAATGGCTCCTATGTAGTTCCTGTAAAAGAGACACAAAGCAGCAAATTTCTGCCTTTATCTCCTATTTTCTATAATAGCATTTGAGACTGTGGCGTGGAACTCCTCTCCTGAATCTCTGAGTCCTACTGCCTATGCCCAAATAAAAAGACCGTATCAAGAATGAAAAGGACATTAAAACAGAATATATTTTCATTTTGATATATGCCCACAAACATATACATGCATGAATATAAATTATAATGCTTGTTTCCTTAACACTATGTTAGTGACATAATTCTTTTTTAATAGTTCTTGTTAATTAAGAAAAGGATATCATGAAAACTAGGATGGAGGGCGGAGGCAGTTGAACTTTCACAAGGAGGAAGACTGAAGAGATTGAAGTCTATGGAAGAGATAAATAAGAAAGAGCATCAAAACAGGAAAACAAAAATAACTCCCTGCTTCCTTCATCCTATTGGCCTTCTTTCCATTTCACTGAGCATATGTAGGCTGTAAGCATGTGTCTTGCTCACTAACTTCAAGTGATCAGTCATACTGTCCCCTTATTCCTCCCACTTCAATCTTTGAGGCTTTTGCACTATTGCTCCATTTAAACCTTAAACTGTTTTTGGATGAAAGTTTTTGTGTTCAGAAAGTGTCTGAACTGTGTAAGAGTACAATAAATAAATAGTCCCAATACTGTATGCAATTTAAAAGCCTAAAGCATCATTTTTTTTCTCAAATTTTCTAGATTTTTAGTTTGGGTTGTGTTAGGCAGACAGCAGAAGCTGAACAGATATTCCTGTAATCACCAGGAATTCTGAACGCAGATTGCTACAGTGACTGCTGAAAATAAAGCATCTGTGGCAGTTCAATATTATCATACAACAAAATCAAGTTTTCATGACACCATTTTCATTCTCCAAGCTATTTGTGGTGCTTTACTATAATCATCTAATGATAAAAAACAAACCCTCAAAATAATTTTGGGAAAAGATCTGAACTCTCAAAAATTACATTTAACCCAAAAAGAGGGAGTAAATGCTAACTATTAAAAAAAAAAAAAAAACCACTATTTATCTATTTATACTTTTTTCCTAAGTTTCTTAATCCTCAACATTTTTGTAAAGTTACTACCAACCTTTGTTGCACTGTAAATGCCATTGGAGCTGCAAGAACATAAAAAGTTATTAGTTAAAGAAGGATTTTTTCTTCCACTATGTTGAAAAGTTTTTCTGTAAAAACTGATGCACAAAGCCGCTTGGGGAATCTTCTTTAAATGTCTTTCCCTTAATCTCCATTCAAAATCATTCTAAATATTTCAGATGTCTTATTGCAAGTTATTTTGAACTTAGAGTGCTTTCTTGCACATTTGTATGGCAACACATATTATACAACGTAAATTGCAAAGTCAACGCATTTCAGTTACTGATTTTCAGTGAGACTATATGAACGAGCAATTGCTGTTCAACATGATTTTGGATTGTTAAACTGAGTCTACGTGCAGATTAGCTTTCACGTTGGTATGTAATCGTCTTAAGCCAACTGTATGGAGAGTAATAATATATGTACATATTTCTATGGAAAAAATAATCTTTATCTTTCTCAGAGATTCAATGGTAAATTTTTCTCCTACATCAGATTTTTGCTTGCCAGTCATTCATTTGGAACCATGGACATTTTTCATTCTACTAAGCGATCAAATCTTGACACAATGCCAGTCTTCATGCTCAGCCAACACAATGAATCATGTCCATGTTATTACTGTGTAACACCAAGGTGTTACCAGGTATGTTTGATCCTTTAACAGTACTGTTATCTGAGATTGGTTTTCATGCTCTGGTTTCAGCCGTGAAGACATTTCAGCTGTTAGTTTTTAGTCATGAAGAATCACACAATTTATAGTAGTGGTAGTTGCTTCTTTAATCCTCTTTCACAGTTTATTAATATTTCTGAGCATATGGGCATTCTTTGGGTGTGGAAGCTGTTTTGCTGTCTGAGAGACCAAGGTGTGAAAATGGGTGAAAGTGGGAGAAAACTTCAGACTTTCTTCAAGAAAAGTCTATTTTCTTGTTTGTAAAGGAACCTGTTCCAGCTATGGTGAAAAAAGTAAAGTGGAAAACATATCCTTTGTTTCTCTTCAGTTTATATTCTACAGAAAACAACGCAAGAGTTGACCTAGGAAAAAATGTCCCAGGTGGATGAATTTTCTCTCTCTTTCTACTCCTGCGTGAGTGAGAATTTCTGTCTAAAGAAGAGTGAAACAAATGGATCATCACCATAGATGAAATGGAAAGGATCGGCAAGTTTCCCAAATGTTTTCACAGGGAAACACAGTACTTAACACATATTTTGTATAGAGTATTTCTTTCAAATATCTGTTCATCACTGCACTGTAACTTTCAGTGCATATGATATTTATGCATGTATTTATTTATTTTTTATCAATGCTGGATCTGTATTTATATACAGCATCTTTAAATTTAAAAGATTTATATAATCATGCTGCTGCTTTTTTTTATTCTAATACTTATGATGCTTACATGACACTGTTAACATTGCCCTGTCTAGCTTAAATGCCCCCAAAATTATCAAGCTTCTAATATCCTCAGAGAAATCATTTTCTGCAAATTTTTATTTTGTAGTGTAACTTGTTATTAATTTTAGCCTTTTTTCTTCATATTTTAGATTGTGATAAATGCCTTTTTCTTCCAAGAGTTGAGAATGACTATATGTAAAAAATTGAACTGCTTGCCTAGTATTTTCCCTTGTCATTTTTCCCATTGGTCTGGGGCTTTTGTCCTTCCTAAGTACAACCAATGTAGTTTAGATGCACAACTATCTATAATAATATGTCCTGAACAACACCACTGCAAAGATGACCATGTTCTCTTTAGGAATTAGCATGTACAGGCTATACTTGTATTTCACATGATCATAAGATAGAATATGTGAAATTGAGTTATAACGATGGGTATAGGATTTAAAAATACCTCTTTCTCACTCATATGAGTCCAAGGCACCAGAAGGCATGCAATATAAACTCTGAATTGTGTACTGTAATATTGAATGTCTGAACTAATGAAAACTGAATACTAAGGGGTATATGGAGTAATATACAGTTATTCCAGTTTAGCTTTGTTCAAGCTCTGTTTCAATTATTTCACAGAGGGAGATATTGATACAGGAATCTCCCCTCTTAGGTTGTTTATCTTTCAGTGGGAAAAGCATATCCAGCTCAGCTGCAAGAAAAGCTGAACTGAACAGGACTCAGTTCTTTGGTGCTGCACCTAGAATAGAATAGAACAGCTCAGCTGGAAGGGACCTACACAGATTATTGAGTCCAACTGCCTGACCATTTCTGGGCTGACCAAAATTTAAAGTGTGTTATTGAGGGTGTTGCCCAAATGCCTCTTGAACAGTGACAGGCATGGGGCATCAACCACCTCTCTAGGACTCCTGTTCCAGGGTTTGACCTCACAGAATGTCTCCTCTCAGAAATATCTCCTAATGCCCAGCCTGACCCTCTTCAGGAGCAGTTTTGTGCTGTTCATGTCCTGCCATCTGTTTCCAGGAGCAGAGCCTGGCCCCTCCCTCTGCTTCCCCTCCTCAGGGAGCTGCAGGGAGCAGTGAGGTTGCCTCTCGGCCTCCTCTTCTCCAGGCTGGGCAGCCCCATGTCCTCCTCAGCCTCTCCTCACATGACTTGCCCTCCAGCCCTGTCACCAGCTTTGGCGCTCTCCTTTGGATGCTTTTAAGGACCCTAACATCCGTTTTATATTGTGGAACCCAGTGCTGTACACAATATTAGAGGTGAAGCTGCACCAACACTAAATATCACAGGAGAATCACATCTTGTGACCAGCTGGATATACTGTGTTTAATGCTCCCCAAAATGTGGTTAGCCCGCTTGTCTGCCAGGGCACACATAGATTGTGCTGACCCTTCTGGGCTCAGACACATGCAACAGTGACAGTCCTGCTCTGCTGCAGTTAGAGTACCTGGTGTCATGAAACTGAAATGAAGCATTTGTCTTTCCCTCTCCTTCCTCCTTGCCTCTCAGGCCAGTTTAAACACAAAGCTGATTAGCTGTGCTCTGACATTTGCAACTTCACACTAAAAGTAAATCTTAACAGTAAAGATAGTTATTAGTGAAACGAACTGATTACACAGGCAAAGAAGTGAAGCAGTCACTCAGTTGCAGCTTTTGAAGGGATTAGTTCTCATTTTAAGTGGTACAGATTGAGATTTATACAATTTATTATTTCCCTCCTTTTTGTAGATCTGGCTTAAAATCGGCATACCATCCCCTCTGAGGCCATTGCATCCCCCAATCAGAAATTTTTTGCAAATCTCATTAAGTGCCTGTCTATAACTTTGCAAAAGCGGTCCTCTGGTTTTCAGGAGATAGCATGCATAGACCTCATTAGATAAATGTCTCAGCAAACCAGTATTCCTTTGAAGTAGATCTCTGGCCTCAAATTCTGTGCCAAGCTATTTGCCAAAAAATCTGTTATTTGTTGAAAGAACATTGTTCACTTTAAATCTGACAATTAAGAATAATGCTTTAAGAGCTTAGAGATACCATCTCTTAACTCAATCTTCCTTTGACTTTTCACTAGTCATATTCCTTTACCACATTCTCTCCTTCCCAGTAATATGTCCTTTGCCTCTGATGTTTCTGAAAATGTTGTTGATGTTGGAAATCTGTCAGTTTCTTGTTTTCCTTCTCTTTCTCTACAATGTCTCAATTTCTTGGTGAATAGAGTTAATATGTACCTAGACACCCAGTTTTGTGCCACAGTTGTACCTCTCATTCTAGAGTCCTGAGGCCTATAAATACTATGTGTTGTAAACTGTGTAGAGATGGCTACTCACTGTGCCTGGAAGAAATTATAACTTTTATGTAAATATTTTTTTTCTGTCAATGTCTAAATTTTTGCAGACTGCACCAATACTCAAAAACTTTGTGTGCTTTACCATATGTCCAAGAAGAAAGAAGACAAGAAGTGGTTGTACCTTATCACCAATTTCTATGTTTTGTACACCAGTGGAAGTTGTGCAGAAAACTCTTCAGGCAGAGAATAATATAGTACATTTTCAAAGTTCATTGGATAGCACACCAGGAACACACAAAGGTCAGTTTGAAGAATAGGGTAGGATTGTATGTCCAGGACACTGAAAAGTAGCCTGGATCTTTAATAAATACAAATTGTCAAAGCATCAGGTTTATATTCAGTTTGAATGATGGCCTCATCATGGAACAGACCTCTCAATGCCGTCTTGGGGCATTGCCGATTTGAAATGAAGAGCACTGCTTCTAAATCATTTAATGCTCATTTTCTGAAATTCTGATCCGTGCTGACTCTTCGCGGTTTATGAGATCACAACCCAGTGTAACCTGGCTGCAGGCCAGGGAGCAGAATAGAGTTCCAGGTCTTTCTGACTGTAAATTGAATTACTCCTCCCTACATTAAAGTCAAACCAAAGTCTCATCAGGACAACACTGCTAGAGCAGACTTAGCATGACTTGCTGGCATATGCCTGAAATCTGCATCTCAAAAATTATTTTCGTTCTTACTGTGCAAATATACTATATTAATTTGAACAAAGAATTAAGAATGCATCAGAAGGGTCTTGGGGTTAGGGCCTTCTGAATTCCAGTTCTTTTACTGAGTTTTATTTTCTTGAAAGTGTATCCTTGTCAATTTGCAGGGTCCTTTTTGAGACCTCTGAGTACTAATTACAGGCTACTTAGAAATATATGTGTTGCACAGCCTATCCATCCTTGTGGATATCACACTGGTAAACTTTCAATATTTACTAACAAGTGTTCAACTGCAGTTTATGTAGAAATCTACCTTTCTGCCTTCAGACATTATTTAAATATTTATTACTTAACATTGATCCTCAGTTCTCTATCTGTATTAAAGAATCAACTTTTCTCTTTTTTTTAGTTTGAGGACTGATTGCTAGTATTGGATCTTAGTTCGGAAGATATAAGGTGCTGAAGTAATTTGAAATAGAACAATTAAACCATTTATATGCCACTTTGGAAGGCAAGCCTCCACATTCGTTCTTTCATTTACATTATTGCCTAGCAAAGAGCATGCTATGTGGAGTTTCTGGAGGGCATGCAGGAAGTGACTCTGAAATATATACTTGCAACCTGGAGATAAAGAAGACAGTCAAATCTGGTTCAAAGAGTAATCAGAAGGCCACCTGTAAGTGACAATATAAATGTTATCTTCTTATCAGCCAACTGCTCTTCACCTCAGTACAGGTCACAGTAGAACATTAAGTATCACAGGAACAAAATATAAAATATGTGGGAAACAAACATCCTGAGAAATTGAGGTTTTGTCTTACTTCTAGATTCTTCTGTAACGGAAAAAAAAATGGCAACAATATTATGGTAAGATTGTGTTGTAAGCTATGGTTTTAGTGCAGAAAACAAGGTTTCTTGATGCAGTAGTAACAGAAGGAATAAACACTTCACTCAGGTGTTATTTTCCAAGCATTCAAGTAACTCTTTTCCATTGCCACATGTCTTATTTTTATTAGGTTACAGTCCGAAATGGGATTTTGGTCTTCAGGCTTTCACATAAACACTAGATATCATCTTTAACAGATACTGACTCCATTCAATTTTGCTTTCAAGCAGTTAATATGTTTAAAATTCTAGGGTATTTGCCTTCCCATAACAGTTTCTTGTACCACTAAAGGCAGTAGATTTTGGCTTAATTCCATCTAGCCTTCTAGGAAACAAGTATTTGCCAACACTCACTCCCTGTGTCAAAGGTTTGCTGATCGTGAAGGACTTTTTTCTGCTCTTCACTCTTTCTCCTCAACCTTTACGGAAAAATCTCTTCCTATACAAATATGAGAGGAACAGAAACACTACAAAAAGACACTGGCTGATAACATCAGCCAGCCTTGAGCAAGTAAGAATATTTCAGCAAGTCAACAAGCAGAAAACAAGAATAGCACGTCTGTCCCTTAGTGTTGGCATATCCGCTGGGATCCACCTTAGCTACAGCACCTGGCTACTGGAACATACACATCACTAGTCTCTGAATTGTGGCAAGTGTTCAGAGCAAACTATGGTGTCTGCATTTGCAGGTGTGCAGGCTGCAGTGCTACACATCTGCGTGTTCCACATCGGTTCTGTGCACAAGTGGGCAGGACAAGGACCTTCTCCTTCCCACCACAGTGCAGGTAACCTGTGAGGCAGCAACTACCAAGAGCAAGTGGAAGACACAGATGAACAGTACAACAAGCAAAGCTATGGATGTAGGTGTTGTTGACAATGGCTGCTGGTTGCTACCTCTATAAACCTCGAACACTTCAGATTTGTTTATCAAAATTTTAGAGTTAGAGGTGTCTCTGAAAACATCCGGTAACTGAGGGCTAGACATGCTAGCTATGCTAGTCAAATAGTTACCATAGTGAAAGCATGCCAAAAGTGAAAAATAAAAGCAACACTTTCTCCTACATGCTCGGGTCTACAGTGCCTTCTATAATGCTTCTGTTCAGTGCATAAAATCATATTTGTCAGCTTTCTTTTAGATGATGATGTTATTACAGGATTGCATGATTCCTGGGAGGATTTAGCAGCTTCATTTGGCAGCACTCAAGCAGTTAACAAAGCATTGTAGAATTAAGGAAAATGACTCTTTAAATTTATTCCTCAGTGAGGATAGTTTAGTTTTCAGAATTCAGGCATTTCATAACTAAGATACTTATGGTAGCGTAAACAGTCATATAAAATCGATTTAAAAACACACAAGGAGTTCTAAAATAAAAAAGGTAAACAATAACATTTTTATATGCATGCAAGAAATGAAGTAGGTAACTAGGTTAGAGAGAGCAAAATAAATTACAGTGCTTTCTATTGTGTGAGTTTTTTTGTGGTACATACCAGGAACTATTGCACCAGTTGCACCAATCAGCCTTTCACTAATGAATTCCCTATTTTTGTCCTTCTACAG
The DNA here is from genome assembly GCA_013399715.1 of Alectura lathami. NCBI lineage: Eukaryota > Metazoa > Chordata > Aves > Galliformes > Megapodiidae > Alectura > Alectura lathami. The sequence goes on along the minus strand of VXAV01003661.1, from coordinate 224,585 downwards.
TAAAAGTAGAACTTCACTATTTTAAGCATTTAATGTATTCTTTTAAAATATAAAATATAGTTTTAGATTCATTCTTCGTTGAAATATTTTATTTTTTCAAATGAAGCTTGAATTTTTTACTATTTTTGACTGCAGAATTTGTTCTTACAGTGGTTACCGTCATGAGAAATAAATTAAACCTACAGTTGTGTGCCTCACTTACTATGAAATTCTGACTGGCTACTGTCAGGAAACAATTTTTAAGATTTTTTTATTAAATAAAAATATATTTATAAGGAAGGT
>VXAV01003661.1:207679-224186 GCA_013399715.1 Alectura lathami | reverse complement strand
AAATAAGTGAAAGTAAAATATTCCTATATATTATTTACATGCTTTCTTATACAAAATAGCAGAAGAAAGGCTCAGAATTAGAGACAGTTAAGAGTGATAGCTGAAACTGAAAGTAAAAGTTTTGTGATCGGGTGCTCAGGTTGTCTGCAACCTGATGTCTGCATAGCCTTAAAAACAAACAAAAAAGTTCATCAGTATTTAGTGACTTTCCAAAAGACTTTGAAGTTATTAATTGCAACAGGTTGAATACCAGCTGCTTTGGAAAAAAAAAAAAAAAAAAACTGAGCTGAACGTGAAATGTAGACAAAGAGAGGAATATCGGAGAAAAACTATAGCACTGGGGTATGTCTGACACAGGCTGCAGAGGAATGATACAAGCTGAAAAGTAGACTTTGTGGGAGATATGTGAGCTATGTTGTGACCCCAAAGGTCACCTAATTCTGTGTTTCATGTGTGAATTGAGCCTGTAATGAGAAATCTTTCTAATAGAAGTTAGACAGGAAAGGAAAGCTACAAACAGGGCAAGGAGATGGCAACACACGGACAAGAGTCTTCACCTTCAGTACATTTAGTACCCCCCTAAACTGTACTGGGGAATTCAGTGTCTTTGAGCCGGATTTGTGATGTGTAAAAGCATTTATGGTAAGCTTTTTGACTGGTGTTTTGCCCCAAAGCATGACTATCTAAACATCTGAAAAAGCTGAAATAATTTTTGATTCTTCAAATTTTCATTTCAAACTGTAAAAAATACCAAAACAAAACTAAACAAAACCAAAAACACAAGACCTGAGTTTATTAAAAAAAAACTTTCTATCAATTTCAAAAGATCTTTCTTAATTTTTAAGCTGAAATGGAACCCATTAATTGCACTACTCTATTTTAGTGATTTACTTAATCTCCAAGTAACCTTAGTAAGAAATACAATAGTGGCTAACAATAAAGCTTTTAATTAAATGTGTTGATTCTATTGTACAAAATCGTATCTCCAAACTCATCTATTTTAGACAACTTTTCCAATTTGAGCTTTCTTCCAGGATCTGTGAATGAAGAACTAATTTCTGTTTCAAAGAACCAATTATTCTATCTGGTACATTCTAAAAGGTAGATAGCTATTTTCTCTTAAATTCGAACAGCATGTCCAACCATTAACGTCTTCGTTGATAGTAAATTTGCAACAAGACATCTTCCAATTCTATCCTGGGCTTCATATAATTTCAATTCACCTTCCAGTTCAGTTAGGCTAATGAAAAGTCAGGTATCAAGCTGGAAATAAACGTCTAGTGTTATTTACTTCTGTTCTGGTTGTAAATTTCTCCATGCATGGGGATAGTTAATAAAAGTTTGGAAAGAACACTAGACCTCTAATGGAAAGACAGGTTTAGAGGAGCTTCATAGGGAACAAAAATCTTAAGAACGTTATTTTGCCATTACGCATAACGATCTGTCCTTCTTTACAGAGGAAGTAATGTGTTTAGTCCCCAGATCCTGTTTATGTCTCTGAAGAGAGAGCATCTGCCACCATAAAAAACACAGCCATCTTGTCTTGCCTCCCACCGGAGCAGATCTGTGAGCTCCTCTATGAGCAGTACTCATTCCATCTCTGACCATCTCTTGGAAATGCTTCAGAATGAGAAACACAAACTGCAGAATAGTAACAAAGTTTGTCCTGGTAGTCCTGATCTCATTCTCTGGAAGTAAGAAAGGAAAGGCCTGCATGGTACTTACTACCAGATCACAGGATGGACATGAGGATTTGCTGTGCAATGAAAGAAACAAAGACAACTAAAGGGAAAATGTGTTTATTGTAGATATGTAAGCAGAGGTTCCATCTCCACAAGATCATGGCAAGGCTGGGTCTAGAATCTTGTGAAAATTCTAGCTGTTTTTATGTAATTGTGGCATAAATCTCAGCTGGAATAGGTTCAGAGAAAGGCTACAGTTTTGATCACAGTAATTGAATCTCGTGGGATGACAACAAAATAATTTGACTTAATATTACAAGGCAGAACAATTCAAATAAGGGTTTCTGAGAATAACCAAATTAAGAAGACAGTTAAGTTGAAGGGCAATGTTGCATAGAGAGCAATGGGCCCATAAACTGCCAACGAACTCAGGCTGGAAATAGGTGGGTTTCCTGTCATGAGAGAGGAACATGACATTCCTGACATGAATTTATCTACACTCAGTGAATAAACTCATTTTAGAATGAGTCAGAGTTCTTTTATAAATACAATTAATTACATGATGTGATTGTTTGCAGTGGAAAAGAAGGTGTTTTAAAGCAGGAGATCTTTTTCAGTCTTTAATTCCTTTACTGCTTAATGACTTCTTTAGATTGTTCTCCAGAGTTAATGAAAGTATACCAACTACCCTGTTGCTGGTATAGGAGATGTAGCAGAGTATATACATTTCCCTGGCTTGGTCCTTTTCTTCTTTCGGCAGTGGATTCAATTTATGCAGAATGCCACATCAAGTCTGATTCAAGTTTCAAGAACACACCACTTCCGTATGAAGGGAGAGGGCAGGTGAACGCTGCTGTGTTCTCTAGTAGGTATGTCTTTTTTACATGAGTGTGAGCTACAAAGGATTAAGGGTTCTCTGCTCACATGTGCAGCACACTGCTATTTGGGAATCCCTCTCTGGTCCTCTGGGGAACAAATGCCACCATCTTCTCCAGAAACAAATACTCCGCTAGTTTCAAACACATCCATGCAGGAAAAGAAAGACCTGAGACACCCAAGACCTTCTAGACCAGGAGGGTTTTCTTTATAATTATACAGTTCTAGGCAGGCATTTGAATTCAGTAAGTGTATTGCCAAGGGAAAAAGAAAAAAAAAGACCCAATACCGTCTTGATCGTTAAAGACCATAATAGGTAGTGTGAAAACTATGTGGAGTGAGGCAGAAAAAGAGTCATATATGCATATATAATCACTGCTCCTTCTTTCTATATGTCAGTCTCTGAGAAGTTTCTGTCTCTGCCTCTCATTGCACACAGTATTTGAACTGTCACTGCACAGAATAGAAACTCCAAGGAAGGTGTCAAAACACAGTATTGAAAAAACTATTTTGAAACAGAACAAGAAATGATGTTCTGTAGATGTAGAATAAGAATTACTCCTCAGCCAATTTACACAGCCTGGTTTCTGAAAACAATTACTTTATAGTAAAAGCAATGTATGGATACAGGTAAAGGAATTCCTGTTCTCTACTCTAACTTTCCTTGGTTGAGTATTAGTTGAAAAAAAAATATGTGTATGTATGTTGTTCAGTGCACGCACACACATAAAATAAACATTATACTATCCTGCAGCAGAGGTCATCCACTGACTCTTTAATAAGCTGTATGAGTGACATAGACTAAATTGGTTAGATTCTACAGAAAATATTATGAACCAATGCAGGATATTTCTGTACAAAGAAAAATACATTTTCTTAGCCAGAAAAAACACATCATACTGATGACAAAGCTGACTGTAACATTGACGTAGAAACATGATAAAAGTCTTGCCCTGACAGGCTCACTGCATGGAGCTTAGCTAGAAGAGCATTGCCCAGGTAGAACAGAAAGATCAAACCCATAATGTAGGATGTGACTGCTTTCTCCTTTTCCTGAGCCAGACAGAAAGATCAAAACCACTTAGTTTCCAAGAAATGAAGTTCAACACAAACTGTGCCTGCTCTTTTGTGCACAGACATTTCTCTGTTTCAGTCACCACCCAGTATGTGACAGAACTGAACACCTGAGAGAAAAGGGTTTCTAAATTTGTATGAAAGAGCACATTGCTTTTACTCCCATCAGTCTTTAATATTATATATCTCCAGCTTGACTGGTCAGGATTATTTTATGTCCCAGTGGTTTTCAGGAAATTCCAGCCCCGGCCTTGCTGCAGTTCCCATTTGCTCTGACAGACTCCTTACAGGATGTAGTCTGAGCTCTGCACAGTAAGAAGTAAAATAAACTGCGTCTGGACCAAGGTTGCTGGTGTGCTGTTGGTTTATTTACAACTAACCTTTTAGCCCTCGTCAAGAGTTTGCCAGGTTCTAAGGAGTTATCTCAGGAATGGGCATCTATAAAAGAAAAGGGAAAGCACTTCAGAAATATGGCAGTGTCACGCAGCTGGCCTGGTCGTGGAGATAAAACCCCAGCTGGAACAGCGTGCCACAAACTAACAAACTGACTGGCAGTTGGACTGCTCAATGTGATTAACAGCTGCATTATGGGTTGATTTCCTCCTTCAGTATGTACTGAGGGGCTGCTGTAGTGATACAGGAGAATAAATATAGTCTCTGGTACTACGGAGAAAAAAACCTGTTTCTATAAAGAAACTGAAATACATATAACATTTTGATCACTTAATTTAAAACCAGTTCAAAAGAATTTAACTGTCCACCCTTTCAAATGGTCTTTAGTATGATAAATATGACAAGATGGCAATAAAAAAGAAAATTGTGACTTTGTTGTTCTGTTGTTTTATAGTTTGGCAGAGAAAGTGCTGATGAGCACATGAATGCATAAAAGAGACTGAAGAATCTTGGCTGAGTCTCTGTTAATAAGCTTTTATTGAAATACAAATATGCCACAAAAGTACAAAGCCAGCTAAAATATGTCACAAGTAAATCAGGTCAACTGAGACAAAGCCATTCCACTGGATGTCATCAACACTGTTAAATCACACAGTTAAAGTGAATTAATTTCACTTTACTTGCACAGACCAGTGAGCTCCTTTCCTCTCTTACTGGGGGGGTGTCACTTATATGATCAAAATCAATTGACCTGTCAGAATTCCTAAATGTAGCTTCTTTGTTTTTGTCTTTTCCCACACAAATTTACTCTTCAACATCGGGAAGGCAGATGTTATTCTGTTTTTGGGGAGTGGCTAGTGAATGTTCTTTCATCAAGAATTTAGCAAATAGAAAGTAGGTTTCTATATTCTTCCCAGTTTCTCTTTTTGAATACAAGATACCTACATTTGTTACTGCTATCTTACCCCTCAAAGGAAAAGCTGTTACTTTGCAGAGATTTCATTTCCTGTAATTGACACTAAAGCATTCAGCTTCCTCTAAAAGACTACACTTTATACTCATGAAGCTGAAATGAATTCTCTTTTCCTTGAAATATAGACAAAAGAAAAATGAAAGGTTTATTAGGGAAAATGCTATTTTTTTTTTTTTTTTTTGTCCAGTTTTATGTTGTGGGTCAGAACCGCTTTAAATAGTATTTTTTGTTTGATTTTTTTTTTTGTAAATATAAAGATATACACACATATCTGCATACCTCTAGAGAAATTTAATAATTTTGAATTCATGATCTACCCTATTTGTTCACAAACGTTATCTGAAAAGCCTCAAATTGTGTATCGTTTCCAATTCATGTGGAATAAACATCTGTAATTTCCACATTCTCTTAAGGAGAAGTCCCTTGTTACAGTATTTATTTATATATTTGGTTCTTTGTTACTGAGTTTCAGTAGAATGAGAAACTACTAGCTTAAAGGACTTAAATGGTTATCTCTTATGGAACTCCCCTGTGTGGGAAATGGCTTCCTGCAAGAGACAGTGGCTGTTCAGTGTGGAAGTGTTAGTGGAATTTAGACACAACATAAAATGGTTTTTAATTTGACGCAGTAAGCAAGTCAGTGTAGAAAGGCAGTCTGAATGGAAGAATGTAGTAGTGGGAAGCCTCACTGGTGCTGATACTGCCCCAGGGAACTAGGAAACAGCAGGAGCGTGCTTCACAGTATGGATAAATCTGTATGACAAAGTGTCTGTGACTTGTTGCAACTCAGTCTGGGAATCTGTGACCTTTCCTTTTCCTGATGACTTGTTTGCTTGTACACTTGTTTTATCATAATAGTTAGGTAATTCTCCTCTGTGGTTCTTCAGCGTGCCTGCTGGAACCCCTATGAGATACTATGTTGCTGAAAACAATGGGATTTCCTTTTGCTGAGAGAAAACAGAGATTTCCTGGGAACTAGTCTGGAGTGTATTATGCGGCAGTTTTCCTTTCACAGCCTAAAAAGTAGACCATTGCCTAAGATTTTGGGGCTTGAAATTGCTGCAGTTAGTCAGTTAGCCCTTATCTGTACAATCAGGGACTGAGTGTGACATACAATTAAATGCGCTGAGGATAGTTTGAAAGAATTGTAGAGCAACTGGAGGAGCTCTTATCCTGGCAAGTGTAGCAGAAAGCTTGTGGCTGAACCAAGGAATGTATGGATATGTGGAGAGGTGGAGTATGGTGCCACAGTGGCAACTCAAACAAATATTCATAGTTTTAGAGACAATATCTTACTTGCTCTCTCCCACACTGTGTTCTGTGTTGAAACTGTCCCGTGCACCATCCTGGCTGACTTCAGGACTTGGCAATGCCTGCTAAGGTGGTTAACCTATAGTTTATTTTATGTCTGATAAACTTAATGGTTTTGAGGTTTTCTTATCATTGCTAATGATAAGAGTTGTTAGAATGGAAAAAGATTTAACTGGACAACGATATTTTTGCAGATGGGACTTGTGAGTTGAGAGGACGTAAATAACATGGCCCATTGCATGTGACAGTGAAAAATTAATTTATACCAAATAGCTCCCCATTCTCACTTGTTATGATAATGATGACCAAAATGGCCCATGGCTCTGGAAAAGGGTGAATCCTGCAGACATTTTCTCAGGCAAGATCTACTTTTCAATCTTATATTTTTTTGTTTGTTTGTTTTCTTTTTACTATAGGATTTGAAAGTCATACACTTTAGAGAACATATTGATTTTAGTGTTTGTATGTGTATCTACAAGGTGTATTTTCTTACACTGGAACTTCTAACTGACATTGAAGAAACTCATTTCTTCCTCAGAGAAAAACATAGAATCATAGAATTGTTTGAGTTGGAAGGGACCTTTAAAGGCCATCTAGTCCAACTCCCCTGCAGTGCACAGGGACACCAACAGCTGGATCAGGTTGCTCGGAGCCCTGTCCAGCCTGATCCTGAAGGTCTCCAGGGACGGGGCATTCACCGCATCTCTGGGCAACCTGTGCCAGTGCTTCACCACCCTTATCATAAAAAACGTTTTCCTTTTATCCAGTCTAAATATCCCCTCTCTCAGTTTGAAATCATTTCCCCATGTCCTATCACAACAGATCCTGCTAAAGAGTCACTTCAGAAGCATACCAATAGTTTGAGAAACTATAATCTGTATTGTAATAGTAAGCTCCCAGCAGGTTCTGTGAATGTTCCTAATCTGTTTCACTGCAAAAGCAGTCAGGTAAATCTAAGTATCTTGGGTTCCCGAAATATCTTTTAACTATATTCCAAATTACTTTAGCTGCTTCTTCTCTTTGGAAAATTCTGGCCATGGTCCTAGGAAAGTCCTTGTTTAGTTTCAGAACTTGCTCCTCTCTGATGGATACTTTCAAAGTACTACTTTGACATTGCATACACACTCCAGATTTCAAGCTCTAAGAATTAGGTTTAAGAGCTCCTCAATAAAAACTCTCCCAGGCTATTATGGACTTTTTAAAGAAACAAAACTATGTGTACAATGATTGACTTTAGTATTTTAAGTAAATTCAGTTTTAAAGATAATGGAGCAAAGGCCAGATAGCAAACCAATCAAAGTCAATGAGGATTTGCATCTTTGCTTCCAAGTACTTTGGCATAAAGCCAGACTGTTTAGACATGAAACAATTTTCTAACTTAAGTGGTTGGACATAACATTTAAACTTCAATAAAATTCCATAAGCTTGTAATACATATAAATAATTTAGGTGGAAATGTACTTTCCTAACTGAGCTTCATTTTTTCTGTTTTGGTGTCGTTGTCTCTTCCAAAATAAAAGTTAGGGATGAAGGCAAGAGGTCATCCAGTTTTGTAATGAAATGTTGAAAACATACGTTCAGAATGCCACAGCTTCTATCCCTTCTTGCACAGTTGAAAACGGCCGTAACTGTGAAGTAAAAGTTTAACTCTTCGATCATTATTAATTACAAAATTTAAGAAAAACTGAGATTTAGCCAGAAAATCAAAAAAAAAAAAAATTGTTCTATGAAATTTGTTTTGTGAAAGTTGTTCTATGAAGTACCAATATCTGTGAAAGGCATAAGCAAACCTTATACATGACATCTCAAAAACATACATTTAGGTGGGGATAAAGCTTTTTCCAAACTGACTATGGTGTGGAGATCAAAATTATTAGAGGATTCAGTGTGAATTGTTATAGGCAATACCGGAAGTAAGCTGAGAAGGTGTGTTCCTTTTAGTGTTGATCTTCTGCAATACAACCTAGGCTTCAAAAATTGCTTTCCAATAGTGTTGCAGGTTGTGCACAGTACTGGGATGCAGTGTGAAAATAAAATCTAGTAGCAAGCAGAAAAACTGATACTCCAGCACTTAGAGTTTTCCCTGGCAGACAAATTTGAGACAGTGCCCACTGGAATCAGTGCTATGCTTGGTTAATTAACTCAACTTGTCATACTCCCCTTAACATAACTATTCTGTTGTGAATTCTGTCACAGTGAGCGTGCTGGTTTGCATCTCTAGTAAGCTCATCTGAGAAGGGCAAACCAGCAATTTGCATTGCTTTAGTGATTTTGGACTCTTGCGTAGTTGTAGTAATTTATGCCATTGCCCTTGGACAAACATGAAATAAGGTGAAACAGAAATGGTTTGCTTCCTGCGTCCTTTGGGCTTTCAGAAACTTCACACACATCATATGGAAGTCTAATTTTATGATGACAAATACATAGAGGCCAGGTATCTTGAAGGGACTGTGGATAATTTTGAGGGGGCAAGGGGTGGAATTATAACACAGTGAAATATGTTACTAACACCCCAAAGTATAAAGACTTATTTATTTACATTTAATTATTTCAACTGTTAGAGTAGCTATTTCTAGGGACACATATTACATGGCACAATTTGACTTCCCTTAGATTAGGATATGTTTTAAAAGATTAATCAGGAATTAAGGTAATTTTTTCATTGCTTTTGGCCTCTGTATGCTCAAAAGATTAATTTGTGCTTATATAGTTTTCTGGACTGATCAGAAAACAAGTTATGGAGTAAGATGGTTTTGTTCCTGAAAAAAATAAACATAATAATATATTCATTGCTTTTATCCAGCTCTGGTCACTTTTGCTTTGCAAAGAAGTGGAATACTTTCACAAAGCACCAATCAAATGATTCAAGGCAGGAAAAATTTGACATCACATTGCTTAAAAGGCTGGGGTTAAATTGAATAATATATAGGGCAAATACAAGGGGATATGATGAAGCCATGTAGGTTCTCTGAAAAGCTTCCATGTGAATCATGGTGTAGCTCTGATTAATTTGTAGATAACATAAACACTTGTATTTATAGCAGTTTATTTTGAAAGACATAAAAGCAGTTATGGTTTTAGGAATAAAATAGTCTATATCTGAAAAGAGTCAAGGAAAAGCCTACTTTGGGAAAATAATAATCTTCTATCAAGTCTGGTCTCAGAATCACAAAAGTATCTCCTAAAAATGGGGCTAAATGGCTAAATATAGCTTGCTGATTATGGTTGTAAGGTATTCTTTTCAACAGATGGACTGTGGATCAATGCAGAGTTGCTGATTTAGGTACTTAATGGCTTCCATTTTCACTGAGTGCATTGAAATTCTTAATATCTATCCATATAATAAGTACATACTCCATCATACAGATAGGAAATTTAAGTTTTTGATACATTTAAGTGACTTCTCTAAGGTCATGTAAGGACTCTGGCAGACTAGAGACTCAATGACAAACACTTTTAACTCACCAACTTGTTTCCTGGTCTAGTGGAGTACGTGAAACCGGTATGGAAGACTATGTTAGAAGCATACAGTTATTGCTGTTATTAATTCCGAGGAGGTCACAACACTCAGAAACAGGCCTTGAGCTGGATGTTTATGAGTCACTAGAAAGCTTTCTTCCACCTTCCCTGAGGGAACATCTAGACTCCTCAGAAAGCATATTAGCTCAAGTCGTGGACACACTCCACACAGTTTGCTGCAGAATGCTGTCTGATGCGACTCTGCATAGCAGTACCGAGCCTCCCATAGGCAGCCTCTGTTGACTACGTTTTGTCTTATAAGCTTTGCTTGAGGAGCAAAATACATAAAACTTTTTATCCTATATCTGTGTCTGCACATAGAAATGTGTCCCTGCATGCACAGGGACACAGACAGGGATTTAATTCATGATTACAAATCTTATATTTTGTGAAAGTACATGGAACACTTCAGAAACACTTGTTATATGTTCAAATAAATCATTTAAAACAGACATTTCTTATATACTTCCCTCTGAAGAAATACTTACGTCTCAAATGTTCAGATTACTACAATTCTCAAATGCTTTGGAAACTGAAAACAAGGGAAGCCAAGAACTTTACTTTACTCATTTATATATATGTATATGTATGTATGAAAATATATACATCTAAAAAATTATGGGTTTCTATATGCGCTTATTAACTGGCCAGAAAAACCAACTGAGTGAAATCAGATTTTTAAAGCATCCAGATCTAGTTTTGAAGTAAGAAAAAGAGCTTAATAACTCTTTCAAAGAATTACATTTGATTACTTTAAAAAGTCTTTTGTGAGTTATAATGATGTATGTCTCTAAAGACAGTTCTGCTCTTTCCATGCCCAGCATCAATAACTAAGGAATACTTTTTGTTTCCAATTACTTTAGAGATATAAAGTAACTGCTGGGAAAAGAAGATGAAAGTGACCTTTGGATAAACAATTTTTTTATTGTAGACTTTATGGTGGTCTTCAAAAATATATCTCTTTGTCAATGTAATATTTTCCAATGTTCTGTGTTCTGAAGTATTTCAGAGATTTGTCAGATTGTAAATGTGCATGCAGTGTGCAAAAGTGTTGAAGTCACTTGTCTTTAAAGAAACACTGATGGAAAATGGAAAGGAAATAAAGGTAAGAAACACTACCAACAAAACAAAAACTAAAATAAAACCAACCTAAGAATAGAGAAGGAAAATGGAATCACATTCCAGATGTAGATTATACAGTGTCCTGGGATCCTTATTACCATACGTACACCTTGTCTCTGTTGTTACTCCGTTTTGTGATGAGTCTGCTATCTGTCTGCAAACTTAGCTTTGATGTAAGAAAAAAAACAGGGTATGCCTGCAGGGCAGGAGCTTTGATGCATACTAAGAAGTACTCTGCAACTTAAAGGCAATGAACAGCACACCACAGGGGTACAAAGAATAGGACCCATCCAGGCTGCAGAAGGAATGTAGATGTAGCGTAGGTGTGCTCTACAAATTTCTCCTGCAGCTCTTCACTAGAATGGTTGTATATCTGATGACTCTGGATGAAGAAAGCAGCAAGATGGAGGAAAGTGCTTAATCACAAGCAATGAACAGATGTTTAAATCCCACGAAAGGTAAAGGGTATTACATGATTAAGTATTTTCCTGTTTCAGAGAGAAATCTGAGCAGATGTTTATGCAGCACCTAGAATAAAGCTTCAGTAGGCAACTGCTTTGCTTACAAGTACAAGGCTTACCGTCTTCCTGCATTAGAGCAGAGGTAATCTGCTTTATTTTATTCAATTTAGTTGCAGACATGTGAACCTGACACGTTGTCAATAAATCTCTGAGCAGAGTTTAAGACTCCCTGTATGGCAAGAAGTTTGAATAGAACAAAGAAAGGACAGAAAGGAATTTGGAAAAGAAAAAATCGTCTCTGAAAATTTGTCTCTGAAATTATAATCTCTGTTCTATCCATTATCTTCAAATATCTCCAAAAGATTTTGTTAATCTGAAACTGTAGAAGATCTCTATTTTATTCTTTCAGGTCTTTGCTTGTAAAACCAGTTGTTCTTGAAAAGGAGATTTTATAGCTTCTGAGAATGCCAGGCATAGTAAAGTCAGGATCTAAATTACTTTGCCTAGTAGTGTTTATTTTATGTTTTAAAAGGCATGAAAAATGCCTCATTTCTAATTTTGTTTCCTTAAGCACAGTGCTTTATCTTGTGCACATTCCTGTTAGAAATTTTGAAGATTCTGGTAATGAGTTAACTTAAACATGGTTGCTGCTTGCAAGGGAACAGCCCTGTGACATGACCCTACCTCCTGCTTTACACATTCAACAGAAGAGGTTTCAAAGAAGACAGAAAGAGTATGTGTGATAGAGGCTCTAAATCAAGGAAAATATCCTTTGGACCCCTTTCTGAACCACCTCTGTTTTTCAATGCTCCTTATAGTGAGCTTTTGCAGCTTTAATTACTTGATTGCAAAGCTGAAAACTGGGATGTTTTAGCTCTCGTTTGCCTTTAAATACAAGGGGGAAAAAAAAGGACGCAAGAACATCATGTAATTAAAATAAGCTTTCCTTGTATTGGTAATAGAGCTTGCAAGCTCCTTATCCTAGACATATTTCCCTGTACTGCTTCTGAGTGAGTGTCTCTTTTAACAGTTCTGCACCATTAGGCCTTTCAGTTCTTGAACCAATCAATATATTCCTGATTAGAAGTGGATAAAAGGGCAGGACATCTTTAAATTCATGTCTGTAACAGTGAGAACAACTTTTTACCACACATACTCTGCACCAAATGTGAGTTGCCTTATCTGCATTTCAGTGTATCCAGGTTGCTGTGCATGGTTTTTTTTTCCTTCCTTCCTGAGTTACTGACTGCATTTCTGTTTTGTATTGCTATGGACTTTGAGTAAAAATGTTTACTTTATAAAGGAATACAACACTTTGTAGACTAGAAAAAGCGTTAGTGTTTTGGGGAGAGGACTTTCTCCTGTCTATTTCCTGAATAGTGCATTGAAAGTAGCTTAAACCTCTGAAAGAAGGAAATAGCACTATGCTTACCTATTTTCAGAATGTGGTCTTCGAGGACTTGTAGTGCTTTGATAACTGTTACTTTCTGCTTTTCTTACCCATTGCGGTGTCTAGCAATGTTATGGCATGTAGAATTTCATGTGGAGAACATCTCAAGCTATATTAAACAACTTATTAACATTTGTCAGCAATGCTTTTGTCCATTTTAATAATCTGTACCCTTTTCTTTTCTTGCTGTAAACATTTTGTCCTTCTCTGCTCGTTAATCCCACATCTTACAGAGTTTCTCAAGATTTTGGTAAGCACACTTAAGATTTATTCCGCTGTCTCTTTCAGATTTCTGTTGAGTTACTAGAGGTTTTCTTTCCTGTCTAGTGTGGTCATTTTAACACCCCTATTCTCATTGTGCATCTTGTCTTTATGACTTCATAATGTAAACTGTAAGTGTTCATTTGATTTTGGAGGCTTATTTAGATTATCTCTGGCTATTGCCTGATCTTTGGGAAGGAGTCTCTATTTCTATTGTCTATTTTTATTTCTTTACCAATAGTACCTATAACTGTTTATTTTTCTTCTTCATAGGGTCTCAGCTTGCAGCTTGACTTCTGGCATTTCTTTCTTTAGCTACTACTTTTCTTAGTAGCTAAGATACAAATTCCAGATTGGTGCTTTTCCTGTTCATAAACCAGGCAGTCTCCTTGGAGTAATTAGGCTGGGCGTCGTTTCCTCCTCCTTCACTTTGCTTCTCTTCACTTTGCTTCACTCCTCTTCTCTCTCTTTATTCTTCTTTTCTTCTTTTCTTTTTTTTCTCTCTCTCTTTTTCTCTTTCTTCTCATTTTTCTTTCTTTCACATTTTTCTTTATCTCTTTCTCATTTTTTCTTTTTCTTCCTCAGCATAAAGTCTCAGTGGTCTTGAGTCTACAACTCATGGAGATTTCAGGTTTTAATCAATCAGATCTCTTTACTTCTTGCCACAGTTAAATACATTAATTAATTTTCTTAGTTTTACCTTTTCAGAACGCCAAATATAGCAATACTTACTTTGTAATTTAAACTGAGTCAATTCATAATGACTCTATAAAAATTTAAAGCATATGATGTGATTTTTGGAGTAGCCTCGGTGTTTATGAATTTTAAAGAAAATGATGTTTTACTTTGTTAGTTAGAATTCAGGGAAAACCTAAGTTTTTTATTTCCGCCAATGGCTGATATATAATAATATTCCAACAAGTGAGGTATGTGTTAAAACTTCAAAGTAATCTGAAGTAGGAGAGAAAATGCTGCGTAGTGTAGCATTCCTGCTTGTGAGACAGTCAATGACACACTAATACATTTCTCCAGTACAATTAGTTATTCTTTTTTAGAAAAGAGGAAATTAATCAATGAAACTAAGAAAATGACTAACATATGTATACACATCCAAACTCCTTCCAAGAAGATAAACAGCATGGTTTTACAGATGTTAGACAAGGAAAGTAGCTTCATCCTTATTAACAACCATCTCTTCTATTTAATCTTCCAAATGTGCTGTAAAAACAATATCTCAAAATTAGTATTTCCTTATATTTAGTTAGTTACTCTCCGTTGGTAAAAATTATTCCTTTTTTTTCCCACAACTTTATTTGTAGTCTTTTTTTTTTATAGAAAAATAATATGCCCTGTTCTATATTTGTCCATCTTTTCAAAACACTTTCAAAAAAAAAACATTTTTTTTAAAGAATGAGTTCCTCTTTAACTAAATTCAGCACACATTGAAGTCAGTTTGTTCTGCAAACCTTCAGTTATTTTCTTCCATATTAAAGCAGTACCAATTGCTTAACTGTTCTGCTTTGTTTGTTTCAAATCCAGGTAAAAAGTTAGTTATACTCCCCTGGCTGGCATTCTTCCAGACTAATTGTAATACTCAAAAATTGATTGAATAGGTCTGTCATTCCAGAGAGCAAATTAAATCAGAAATGCGCCTTTCTAACTGTTGCTCCCTTAATTTCCTTAGTCTGCAACCAGTGCACAGGAAACAGTTCCCGGTCCAATTATCTGGAATACTGACATCTTTAAAAAATGCACAAGGAGCTTAAGGGCCCATACCAGGGACACACAACGTGTGGCACTGCAGAACTGCTCAAGTCAAAACTAACATCCCTGCAACAACCTTAATGCATGAAGAAATGAATAGAATCAAGGTGAACATTTTACATTCTGCTTTCGGTGTTTTGATTAGGAAATTAGAAAGTTATCTAAAACTTCTTCATGTGATTTGATTATATGAATTTAAGAGTAGGAAACACTGCATAAACCCCTCAATATAAAGTACAGAGCTATGGCATCGAATTATGGACTTCTGATTAGCAGCTTATAATTATTTAGTTATTGTATACCGCTTATCAGAAGTTTGTAATTTAGGGATTGATCTGCTTGCCGTATTCTGAGTGCTGACAACAAGAATAGGCCCACCATATGCTGACAGATCCTTCCTATGAGGAAAAAGCCCAGGTGACCTATCTCTAGATACACAGCCTGCTGTTCTGTATAACACCACTGGAGTCCACAAAGCATCCCGGTGGTGATAGCGGTTTTCATTAGCGTAGTTTTGTACATGCCTACTTC
Source organism: Alectura lathami (assembly GCA_013399715.1). NCBI lineage: Eukaryota > Metazoa > Chordata > Aves > Galliformes > Megapodiidae > Alectura > Alectura lathami. The sequence goes on along the minus strand of VXAV01003661.1, from coordinate 208,769 downwards.
TAAATGTTAGCAAGTAAGCTGCACGTTACATTCTTGGCATATTTTATACTGAAGACTCAAACCGGGCAAGTCTGGTTTTATGTCTCAGGAGATGTTCTCTGTATCTAGCCAAAGTTCTTTTCTTAAATCTACCAATGGGACATAAAATGAAAGATTCCAAATGGTGAGGGAACCTTACAACTCCATGGAGTGCCCTTAACATTGACGTTTCCTTAGCACTGTTCTATAACTTCCTTCACTTTTCAAATACACTATGAGAATATGCGCACAGTATCACATACCAGTTTAATTTTTGGTTTAATGGATTAAAATTCTCTTATCATCTTATATCAAAGGTTTTTGTTTTGTTTTGTTTTGATTTGATTTGTTTTGATTTGTTTTGATTTGATTTTCTATTCTATTTCTATTCTATTCTATTCTGCCATCTATTGACTTCTTTTGCATCTTTGATGTCTGTGAGTCTCTCTGAGTCTGTTAAGATTAGAACTTCTGGAGTGTTTCTTTTTCCTTTTCTTTCTCCCATGTTTCATACATTAACCTCCTTGTCTCGTAATCAGAGAGATTTCAGTCCCATCTGAGCCTGTGAATCAGAGTGGGAGACATATTTCGCTTACCACTCATGGAAAGTTTCATAGTCTTCTTCCACAGCTTTCGTTCTGAAGCATTGAAGAGAAGCATATGAACTTCGTGATACATTGCATTTATAGCATTTTATTTCAGGCCTCTAGCTTATTTCAAATGCAGCTGGTTTTTGTTTGTTTGTTTCTTTCTTTTTTCTGTCACAGATGAGAAAATACTTTCAGTGGATATGTTTACAGTACTTCACAATGCTAAGGTGGAAAGACCAACTATGCTCTGCTTTAGGAAAGGAAAAACAACAACAAAAACAAATAATTTATTCTGGAATAACCTTGAATGTTTCAGTTTACCATATATGTTTCCATAATAATGCTTGACATCAGTGCCGATGGTGATGTCTCTGAGCAGTGAAATTATGAAAATGAAACCCGAACCACAAGAAGAATCCCATTGCCTCCCAGGGGAGATAAATTTCACTGTAAAGAATGCTCTGCATTTCAGTGGTTTCAGC
>VXAV01003661.1:160031-192744 GCA_013399715.1 Alectura lathami | reverse complement strand
TTTTTTTTACTGCACTCTAGATCTGTTGAGCTCCAGCATGTTGCAAAAGTTTAAGAAGCTAAGTATTTGAACAACTTGGAATGGAATTTGCAGTACATGTGGGTTTGCATATATATAAAGCAGAATTTTATTTATGGAGACCCATAATTACGCGCTATAGGTTACCGAAGTATGCAGGAGGAAAAGCTGTAATAATAATGACGTAATAAATTTCTAAATTGCCATTAGGGAGTAAGTCTTGGGAAGGCTGGTAGCAAAGCTACAAGAACTTTCCTATAATTGCTCTACAGTCATGTAAGTCAGACTGTTTTCTTTTCCTTTTATTCTGATTTTTTTTTTTTTTTTTGTCATCAGTGAGNGTCATCAGTGAGCAGTGCCAATTCATACAGGCCAGATATTATCATACTTAACCTTCTTATTGCTTGCACAACAAATTTAAAAACGGTGTGGGAGGGTGAGTGTGTGTGTGCATATACAGAAGGTGCCAAAAAAATGTATACACATTTTAATAAAGCAAAAAAGCTGTATTAAAATTGTAATACTCAGTATATACCGACAATAAAAGATGAATACAAGCCATGTTTGACTTCTGCAATTACAAGAGGTGCTCAGAGTGGTTATCATCAGTGTCTGGACACTACAGTGGACTACTACTGTGCTTCGACATTTTCCTTGACTGTCCTGCCAGTAGTGACTGCTACATATTGTTGCTACATAGACTCCCTTGTTTATGAAATGGGNTACAGAAGGTGCCAAAAAAATGTATACACATTTTAATAAAGCAAAAAAGCTGTATTAAAATTGTAATACTCAGTATATACCGACAATAAAAGATGAATACAAGCCATGTTTGACTTCTGCAATTACAAGAGGTGCTCAGAGTGGTTATCATCAGTGTCTGGACACTACAGTGGACTACTACTGTGCTTCGACATTTTCCTTGACTGTCCTGCCAGTAGTGACTGCTACATATTGTTGCTACATAGACTCCCTTGTTTATGAAATGGGATTGTCAAAACTCAGGAGACTTGTGCTTCAGTCTGCTGTTGTGAATCATGTAAATTGAATCAAGGAAATGCTGGATTTAAGTGTCTTGTGAATAAGAATTAATGACAATAAAAAGCTCAGCATTTTGTATGCCTCTCTCCTCTGCACCTATTCCTAAACACCTTGAATGTTCACCTCATGGTTTGTTCATTTCTTTTTCTCCTCTTCCCCTAGATCTCTTTCTTTTGCCTCTTTTATGCGCAGTCCACATTATTGTCTCTTCCAGCCTGCCTTCTGTGGCAGCTCTGTCATCCTAGCAGGAAGGCTGCCTGTTATGCTCACAACAGTGTTTGTCGAGTTGGATGGAGATGTGGAGGAGCTGATAGTTTTGCATCAGAAAATAAATGCAAGGCCACGATCAGTCCACACATCCCTCTCCACCTGTCAACACAACAGAAACTGCTGTATGAATTGGATATTGCTCAACAGCCTCTTAAGCATTTAAAGAATGCACGATCTCTTACCAGTTTCTACGGGACTGTACTGAAGAGCATTTCATTGTACCCTGAAGGATCAGCTAAGAAGCAGTTTGAAAAATTATGTAGTATTCGAGGCCCTTAAGCTGAGTGAAGATAACCTGTATGTTTACATACTTGTTATTTGCTTGCCACCAAGTCTGATTTTCCAGTTCACAATTTCTTCAAATGTGATATTTTTTGTATTCTAAATACTTTAAACACCCAGAGCTTAGCACAATACATACTTCTTCCTTTCCAAACCTAGTGGAACTCAAAATATTCCCTGACTTCTGAGGTCCAAAAAACTGAGAGAGAGTTTAAATGCAAGAAAGATCCATAAAAACTACTGTAAATGATTTTCATGGACATATATAATTCAGGAGGCTTCTGGCTGCTGCAGTATCTTTATTTGTTTTAACTTATTTATTTATTTTCAATCAAAACCACAGTTTTTCTCTATGTGGTAGACCAGTGTAGAGAGGGAAACCTTGATGAAGTATTGGAATATTAAGACAAATTCTAAAGAGTTTCATTCCTAAATTATTAAAACTGGTAACTATGGGAGGGTGTTCAAGCTTCCAGAAGCTTATGCTGTAAGGAGAGTAAGGACTGTAATATGAATGTAGAATATAACAGTGAAATGGTCTGTGTGAATCTTGTACTTTTTAAATTGGGATGGGAAGAAGGAAAAAAACTGTGATTTAGCCTTAAAAAAAGGAATGAAAAGGAAAGGGAGAAAATACAGAAGGACAGTATGTGAAGAGATTGATGGAGAAAATGTGTTATGGTTGACACAAGAAAACAGAAGGAATAGCTGGAGCTAGGAACTAAGTAGAAAGACAAACAGTGTTCAGAGTAAATAGTACAGAAAACAGCTTTGTATCATCATCACTGCTGAAGGTCAAAGCCTAAAATGTTTCTGCAGCTGTTCTTGCCAATATAAGCCTCTAACAGCCTCTATTCAAAATAAATCCCAGATACTATTTAAGTGATAGCTGGCTTATACATTTCAGAATTTGAGAAATATTTAAGAAATGCTAAGCTTTCTTCAGACTTCATGTGCCAAAGTGATTTATTATGAAAGTGAGCTTTCAGTAGCTCACCTGGAAGAAATATAATCTTATTTCCCTGTGGTAGTATTGGTAGAATGATTAAAGAACAACTAGATTAAAGTAATGTTTATGTTTCCTTATTACATTACCTATGAGTATTCTTATTTTTTTTTTTATTATGTTGTGGTGCTCTTCAAACAGGTAAAATACTTACAAAAAATCAAAAATCTCATTTCCAGAAGAGAATAGGCAGTAAGGAGCCTGTGTTCAACAAGCCTTCAGCTGGGGGGTCTGACAGACATGTAACAGCAAACTGCATCTGTTAAAGCAAATCTAATTTAGCAAATGTCTGCACTGCATTCACTTTTCCTCTGCTCTCAGTGGCTGTGCTGGATGGTTTAAAGCAAAATCACATGAGCATAAATGAGTTGTCATCTCTGTGATGCCTGTAGATTTCTATTTCAACTGTCTGGTTGCTACAGACTGAGATAGTCAGACATGATGACTGGAGAATCCTCTGTCTGGCAGGTGGGAAAAAGCACTGTTGATATTTGATAGACAAAGTGCCTTGTCCAGCTTCATGGTCCACTGTAATTCAATGTCAAACCTTGAAGTGTAAATGGCACATTGGAATCATTGCACTGTACCTTGCACCTACATGCAAGTGATGATCTCCAAGACCTTCCTTTCCTTTACTGACAAACAAGCTCAGAAATGGAAAAGAAAGATGCTTTATATTTTCCTTCCTCATACTGTGGAAACCAGGACTTGCTCTTTCCCAGTTGACTGTACAGACCTCCATGAAGTCATTCATGTGTTCAGTCCTATCCCCATAGCCTTAAGAAAGCCCAGCCACATGCAAAGCATTACTCTGCGTACAATTCTAAGTACCTCCCACCAGCTCTTAGATGTCATCAGTAGACCTCAGCTGGGATCCAGCCTGCCCAGAAGCTGCGAGGACTGATAACACTGTGGCAGGAGAGCCCACGATTTACAGATGCAAATTGAGGAAACCTACAGATGTGCTTACTGCATGCAGCTGAGACCATCTCTCCAGTCTCCTGAATGCCATGAGGGAAACTATCTCATGTGGAAACTGTTTCAACAAAGCTATTTTTTTGATTACGCCATCATATTTGCCACCTCACTGGAGGTGTAAAATGCCGGCAATACCATAAGCCTAGGAACCCTACTGATGGACTTGGGCTTTTCTTTCCTGACTGATACATAGGAGGAACTTCTCTACTCTGTTTTACTCTGTTGTTCTCTCTTGTTGTCAAACAACTGTGAAAACTTTGCAACTTCCAACCATTTGGAGGGGTTTTTTTTTGATGTGTAACTTCTATTTCATTGAAGGGCAGAAGAGGGCAGGAAAACGGAAAAGTCATTCTAACAAGGAGAGTGAGCTTTTCTAGCAAAGCCATTTTCACAGACCTGTGAGTTGGCGAGTCTTATTTTTCCTACCTTGAGACAGATCATGCGTGCTATTCGACTTAAAACAGAAGAAAAGTAATCAGCCACTCTCATAAATTCCTGTAAATAAATAAACACCTTCACAAATTTAATCTCAAAAAGCTGAATTCTTAAAACTTCTTCCTCTTTTGTTGTGCTCCATTGCTAACCTTTACAGAGCAAAGCAAACAATTGGACCCCACTGACCACAGCCCATTGGTTTCTAGCAAGGTCCGGTATGGCTGTGATTTGTGTTCTGGGCTTACAGGTCACAGTACTTTGTGTTCAACTGCCTATGGAGTTATTCTTGTCTCCTGAGGGCATGGCCTAATGACTTCTTCTTTAGCGACACTTTCTCAGCTATCTGTTGTTGGTTGGTCAGTATTCTTTTCCATTGACCTGTCAGTTCACTTGTTCTAAAAATTAAAAATTTCGGTGTGTGATTTCCAATGCCATATGCTCTAATTTTTTTTTTTCCCTCACATATATAAATAAAGACAAAATGGCTGCCCCAACAGAAAAGCAACATATACTACCCTACTTACAATGAGCCTTGCTAGAAGATACAGCTTCATTTTTTGTTTGGTTATGGATACAGAACTTGCAAAACTGTCTTTTTCCAGCAGGTGAGAGACAATCTCACCCTTACACCTTTTTTATTATTATTAATTGATTATTTGATTAAGAGATACATATTCCAGGCCCAGCTTTCATACAAACCATCTGCTTTGACTGTGATTGTTCCCCAGGTGCAGGAATTAGAGAAGCCCAGACAAACATGGAACCATTTAAAAAGACTTCAAACATCCTTAACTACAAATAATATTTCATTGCTCTTTGCTAAAGTGCGTGTATTCATAGCTAATTTACGACAGCCGCTCTGATATCATAATGGCAGATATGCTAGCTGTCAAAATAAAAGAATTTGTAAAGTATAAATTAGAACAAAACACAAGACTTTTTGCCTATGCATTATATGAAATCTCTGACCACGTCATTCAAAAGAAAATGAGTTTCTTAAAAATTGTGAAAAAAACCTATAACTAAAATCCTGATGCTTGTCTTAGAAGATGACTCTAGAAAATGGATTATTAAATTGATTACATGTGATCTCAACAGCAGATCTGACAATAAGTCTGTCTGGCTGCTGTGCCATATATCAGTCTTCAACGCATTCCCCTAATATTTTAGAGTATGGATGAACTGACTGATTACATTCAGTTTTGACTACTTCCTGCTGCATCCTACAGCCTGCATAGGCAAAGATGCAAAAGGTAGAGCTTCAAGAATAGGTGAAAAGAGAGCCTTTAATCGGGAATGTTTATTAAGGCTTTGTAATCAGTAGCTAGGGCGCTTTTCCTTCCACATAATTATGTGGTTAAGTTAATGTGACTTAAAAATAGAAAAAATTCTTTGTATGTAAAAGACCATCTGAAAGTAGACATCTAATACCCTTAAATATTTCTTACTCATGTACAGTACATTTGTACAGGATATATTTAATAGGGGTTTGTAAGAACATTTTTCCAGCTCTTTCTCTGAAGTGGACAACCTTGAAGCTGAATCAGACTATTTTCTCTCCCTGTACTGAAGAAAGTAAAACATTTTTCCCTCCCACTGTACAAACACAATTCAGGTATCTTGCTATTGTTGCTGCCTATTACTAGTATTAACTAGCAGTTATGTAGTTCTCCAAACAAACAGGGGCAAAGTTACTTTGCCAAATGCTGCTGAGCAAGATCAGAAGGAGAATTTAGCTTTCCTGATTCACAGTGTCATGCTATTTACCATAAAATCCTACTGCTCCTCAATAGCCTGTCACCTTTGCATTTTTTGTGCAAAATGTTGAGAGCTGATAAAATAATTGACTACTATTTTATATTGCATCTAAAGAAAACTCACAAAGCTTTTATCTATTTTTGTTGAGACAGAAGCCTTAAAAAGAGGCATAGACATTAATCTGACTAAGCCAAATCTGATTATAACTATGGCAATAAAATTTCTTTATCTGTCATTTTTGTAACGTACAACCATTTGGCTCTGAACATCTCTTAATACACCTGTGTAGTCTCCTAACTCAGGTACCTTGCTGATTTCAGCTGCTTGTAAGCCTTTCCCAGAACTGCTTCTAAATTTTTAAAACTTTGAGATATAAAACATAGGACTCACTCTTTGCACTTTGTTTCCTGTGCAATAATAACTGAAAAAGTATTTGTTTTTTTCTGTAATTCTATATGATTTTGGTATTTAGGATAATTTTTGTAAAAGAAACGAATCTTCTACTAAGTACAGTGGGAGGCTGGCCAAAAATAACCGTGTATGCTTTCTCAGCAGTGTGAAACATCTGAAGTAAAAGACAGATGTTGTATAGTGCCCAGGAAAGGAAAAAAGTCTTGACATGATGGCTCCTGCACAAATACAGCAGACTGATATAAATCAGTTGAGTAATGCAGTGTGTAGCTATAGATTTTACACGAAGGCAGATTAAGGCACAGAGCTAAAGGGCCAGCTCAGGAATTTTCATGAAGACTGTTGGCAGAAGGTAAAGTGGACTTTCCACAGTAAGGTGGAAAGGCTTAGGAAGTAAAATCTGCACTGATACAACACAAGTTGCAAAAGTATTTGTAGTGTTATATGACTGGCCTCAAGATCTGGAAAAAGGAGGCTGTGTGAAATGTTGATGGAGAACAGAGATTAACAAGGAAAAGATACAAGTTATATTTATGTGACCAAGATGAGAGACTTGGTTGAAAGTTGAAAGCATCACTGCTGAATCACTATTTTCCATTGGATGGCAAAACTTTTGTTAAAGACCGAAAGGTTGTCAAATACTGTCAACTCTTTTGATCAGCGCTTTTGGTTAATATCATAGTCTTCAACTAACCACAGTTGCCATGCTAACTTACAGTCTGTATAAATCATTTGTGAAAACAGTGATACATTCTTACACCAGTTAGACATTTGTATCACCTGTGAAATTCAGTTCTCTAGTTCACATCATCTTGCTAAGTCAAATGTGAAGTGAAATTCGAAATAAAAAGACAGACTTTTATTATTTAGGCATTTGCCTTTTAAAAATATATTCAATAATGCTGTTAATGGGGATTGCAGTGCTTTAACATTTAAAAGCCTCGGGCACCGACACTGGAAATGTTTTCTACATAAAAAGAACACTGAGAAAATTCTAATTTACTGCCTCAAGACATCTCCGCCTTTCTCTTATTTTGTATTGCCAATTGACTTATACAGAAAAGGATCTTGGTTCACTGTTGCATTGAAAAGTTTCTGTGCTCAGTTTTGTCATTCTTGTTTAAGCTTGCAATATGGGAACAATAGCAAGATTCATACTGTTACTTTCCTAAGACTTCACTTCCCTTTCTTTTGGTAATAAAACACTTCGTTGAATGTAAATTTCTGGATCTAGATATCCTATGCTTTCTCAACTCAGTAGTTCAGTTTTTCAACGGAAAGGAAAAACAGTAAATATTTTTGACATTGGCTTTACAAAACTGACAAGAAATGAGTCAAAGAATGTATGAAAACTAATCAGGCTTATACCTCAGCTGAAAAATCCTGGCTGAGAAAAGTGTTCTTCATTAATTATACCTGGTCTTGCTTCTATGAAGTTTTAATGAAAGAATTAGGTGGCTAAAACGATGAAGACTTTGTTTAATTCTGAATCTCTGTTACTCTCATTGGATTTATGTTTCTGGCCTTAATAGGGAAGCGACTGATGATAGGGAAGCAAATATATGGTTATGCCTACATTAGCATGCAGGTTAGCTCAGTAGGAGTATAACATTACATCAAGGTAGTTGGTGCTGAAACCCCTATATTATATGCAATTTGCACATTTTACTTCAGGCTACGTTTAGCCTGTTCTGCAGAACTGAATGTCCTCACTGTGCATGTGGTTTGAAAATGTCCAGCAGACATATCACTATTTAAAGCCCATTAGAGTTTATAGTACATTAGATCCACACTTGAATCAGGGATTCCTATTTAATTTCCTCTGCGGAAAAAAAAAAAAAAAAAAAAAAAAAAGATTCTCATGTCAGATAGCTCTGCAAAATGCTCTAAAATATTAATACAGACACAGCCTGTGCCAGCCAACAACATGTATTTTTACTATCTCAGTACAAGTATCATGTTAACTTGAAAACTTCACAAGTTTCTAGCTAAAATTTACAAAACCAAGGATACTTGAAATTGTACTCACTTCTGAATATATCTTCAACTAGCATAGATATTCTATGCATAAATCATAGACCAAAATCATACTGCCTCAATATCACAACTGGAGGGTGGCTTCATTTAATATAGAACACTAAGTCAAGTATTAATTGACTCGACTTGCCTTAATCTCCAGTTAATCAATTAATCACTAACATTAATCAGAACTCCAGAGCTTCACTTTCAATACAGCAAATTATTTTTATGGAGTGGCAGGGTGAATTTTGAGTGCAGTGCGACACTACATTGTCACTTTCTGCAGACGTTATCTGGTCCATGATATTATAGCAATCTAAATATTTTCAATATTGTGCTGACATTTTTTTGCTAAACTAGTGGGTTTTCTCTTACATCTCTAAAAAAATTTAGGAGACTATATTAAGTGGTTAGCACTTTATTTTCATATGCCTACATCTATTTCTGTGATATATACCTAAGTTCTCCAGGTCTTGAATCATCAGTAACAAGTTTTTGAATCCATGCAATGTGTGTTTATGCCTTTAAATGTCTTCCTTTATTGTAGATCTAGATACAGATTTTATACAAAAATATCACATTTGATGAGATATCATAAAATCATAGAATAACCCAAGTTGGAAAGGACCCACAGAACCTACAAGGATCATTGAGTCCAACTCCTGTCCTCATGCAGCTTCACTCCAAACCCAGACCCTGTGTCTGAGGGCGGTGTCCAAACGCTCCTTGAACCCCAGCAGCCTGGGGCCGTGCCCACTGCCCTGGGGAGCCTGTTCCATGCCCACCACCCCCTGGGGCAGAACCTTTTCCTAGCCCCCAGCCTGACCCTCCCCTGACGCAGCTCCATGCCGTGCCCTCGGGTCCTGTCGCTGTCCCCAGAGAGCAGAGCTCAGCGCCTGCCCCTCCGCTCCCCTGTAAGGAAGCTGTAGGTTGCCATGAGGCCTCCCCTCAGCCTCCTCCTCTCTGGGCTGAACAAACCAAGGGACCTCACTGGTGTTCTCTAAGGTGCATGGTACAAGCCCAAGTAAGGAGTCTAGGCACTGCCAGACAGTGTACCCTGCCTCAGAAACTGAGGTCTCTCTAACCTAGGCATAGAATTTTCCAGGCATTTGGTTTTAATTTACGTTTTGTTATTTGTCTGTTTTAGCAGCAGCACAGTCTTTAATTACATAGTGTTGCAGTACACATACTAGTCACACATCTTGCCCTCCAGACCATTCCCCGTCTCTGTAGCTCTCCTTTGGATGATATCTAACAACTTTATGTCTTTTTCATATTGTGGCACCCAAACCTGCACCCAGTGCTTGAAATGAGGCCACACCAGGCAGAGCAGAGCAGGACATTCCCTCCCCTCGCCCAGCTGGCAGTGCTGGGCCTGATGCACCCCAGGGCACGTTTGGCCCATTGAGCTACCAGGGCACACTGCTGACTCACATTCACAGAAACCCTAGATCTCTTTCTGTAGGGCTGCTTTCCAGGCTCTTGTCTCCCAATCTGTACATAGATCCAGGGTTGCATCGTCCCAGGTAAGGATCCATTACCTGATCTTGTAAAAACTTCTTGCAGCTGATGTTTTCCCAGCTGTCCAATATCTCAAGATCTCTCTACAAGGCCTCTCTGCCCTCAAGGGAGTTAACAGCTCCTTCCAGTTTAGTGTCATTCACAAACTTACTTAGCATATCTTCAAGTCCCGTATCCAAGTCATTGATGAAAATGTGAAAGAGAACTGGCCCTAAAATGGAGCCCTCTAGAACCCCAGTAGTGACTGGCTGCCAGCCTGATGTAACTCTATTTACTAGAATCCTTTGAGCCCGATCCATCAGCCAATTGTTCATGCATTGCGTTATGTTTTTATCTAGATATATGCTGGATATTTTGTCCAGAAGGATACTGTGAGAAGCAGTATTGAAAGCTTTGTTGATATCCAGAAAGATTACATCAACTGGAGAAATATGCTATGCAACTAAAGAACTATTTTCTATTCAAGTGAAAAAGACCTAGATACACTGCAAAGTTCTGTGTTGCACCAATTCTCATACGAATACATATGAGTTACAGACATCCAGATTTCACACAATCAAGGCAGCCCTTTTAGAAAATATTTTCCTTAATGGTTCATGAAGTTCCTAATTTCACATTACGGTGTCTAGGTTTTTGGCATATATAAGCCAAACACATTAAAGCATCCGCAGGTGTTAGCCTATGCTTAATTTTTAAGTCAAGTTTGTTCAGTAAAGACGGTCATCATGAAGGCAATTTTTTTATTATTATTATTAGTTTTGCAGGTACATTTTTAATGCTTGTATAAGGAAGACCAAAATGCTAACATAATGTCCAGATAAATAGCCCAAGTGATAAGAACAGTTTACCAAATTAAAACATAGTTCACTGTTGTTGTGGCATGATATATGTTCCAGAAAATTTGTGTTTATTATAGAAATTCCTGCACAGTTTATGGTAATGAAGATGTCCATATTTCCTGTATGATGCAGCCTGGGCCAAAAACTGGGTCAAAAGCCATGTGCAAGCAGCAAGGGTTATTTTTACTAGATGAAATCTCTCTTTTCAAATCAATAGATACTTCTGCAGGCTTTCATATTCAACTGTGGCTTTTTCCATATGCTGTTAACTGTAACCAAAAAAATGTAAATATATATTTACTTTACATGTTCTGATGTGCTGTCTTTAGGAGAGTACATGAGTTCTAACAGCTGCATGAGTAGACAATAAACCAGGATCATTTTGGAAACAAATCATTTTTCTTTTTCTTAAAAAATACTACATGCTGCCAAGACAGATGAAGAAATAGAAGATCAATATAAGGTATTAATCTCTTTAGAATTACAATTACACACAGTCCTTTAAGCACATGTCTAGGTATAGTGAATTATTGTATTTGAAGTCAAACTGCAGATTAAACTTAGAGAACACAGAGGGAGGCAGCCAAAGAGAGAGAGAGAAATGAATCTGTTTAAGGGGGAGGGGAGTGACATTTTGATTTGACACATTTAACGTCTTTATATTATTGCTCTGCCAGTAAGGAATCTCTCTGGAGGTGTATGAAAGATTTTGCACTTAAAACTAAACTGGCAAAATAATCTTTGCTGTGTAGATTAATGTTAGTAATTTTTCCTATGCTTGTCTACAGCGGTTCTAACTCTGCATACATTTAAAACACCTTTTTGTTTTTGACTTCCCCAGGTTTGGGTACCTAAAATGTGCTAGTCACTATTGGAGGGAGAAAAACTGTCAAAGATTTGTACCTCTTTTTTTCTGAAGTTGAAGTACCATGCATACTTGTCACAATCTCATAACAGAAGGTGCAGGGAGCTAGAGGAATCTTCAGGTGGCAAGCAGACACGTGAAAATGAAATAAATCAAGGTTTCAATGACACAAGTGAGAATGAACTATTATTTAAAAGACTTGTTTTCACATGGCTGTATTTCATTCCGGTCCCAGACTCACCTTCTTCTCCCAATTTGTACATGTACTTAACAATAGCTTGGCAACATTTTCAATATGCATTACACCATGTCTTGTCCTTGTTTGACATAATTCACTCTTTAATTCCCTCAAATCCTGCGTCTTCACATTGCTATTTTCACTGGGCACTAGTGCCTCCCTTAGAATATTTCATGAGTATCCATTCAACTCCAGACCCAGAACCCTTGGTGAAATCCATTTTCTAATATCAAATTTAGATATAATCTTCCTTCCACTCTGCACTTGCTCAGTTTTCCAGTTGGAGTTGCAATTGCGATGGTAAGGATTCATTGCCCTTTAGTCAGGCAGTGAAAAAAGTTAAAAATGAAGACCTTTCTTTACTCTCTGAACTGTCTTGACTTTGCCAGACATGACACACACTTCTCTACAATTTGAACATATGAATTTGAGAAACCAGAAGAGAAACTGAAGAAGAAAAGAAAGAAATTATTTTCTGAATCAAGAAACATCGGTTTATTTGCCCAGCCAGCTACTCCTGTGAAAAAGTGTAAGACCCATCTAAAGCTAGATTTGTTACTATAAAGACAAGTACAAGCCAGTACCATGTTAAATCCCCTTCTTCACGTTGTTCCCCTTTTCTTAGAAGCAAAAACTATAATTCAGTATGAGGGTTATTTTCTTGATTTTTTTTGTAAAATACAAAGTCAGAAAATTTTCAGCCTTGATCACTTGCAGCAGTACTGAGGAACTTGGTCTATTTAAAAGTACTGTGAAGAGACATTTCCACTTATCAATTTATAATCTCCTATCTCATTTTCCTTGCATTTGCATCCTTACTCCTTGAAGCAGAATGAAAGTTAATTTAAAATTGTTTAAAGTGTATGAGTAATCTACATTTTTTTTCCTGGTGTGTGTTTTCTTAACTTCAACAGTTTTGCCCAGTGTCTCACCTCCCTGATATTCCTCACAGTTATCTCTGCTTTTCCATAACTAACAATACTTCTGCAGCCTGTGTACTTTGCTTGCTCCCTATTCCAAATCGTGACTATGCCAGAAAATATTGATGTCAGAAGGGGGTTTTGAGTCATTATGTCTTTCGCCACAGCAGAAACTGACTTTAATTCTAGTTTTTCTCTTTTGTCTCTTAGACTATTTTGATCTCCAGTTACACTTTTGTTCACAAATTTACTCTCTCCACTAATTTCCTGCGCAGGACCTTTTCAAAGGACGGAATAAACTGCCTGGTATGTATTATTTTTGTGACACTGCGTTTTGGCACATTGGTGACACTCTTCAGAAAAATCTTCAGGTTAGACTTTACCAAATCTTTGCCTTTAAGATGCCTTATTATTCTATTTTTAACAATCATTTAAATTATTGTCCTGATGCAGATGCAATGTTTACTCATCTGTAACTTTTTGATCACTTCTGAAGCCTTTTTAATTAGAGACATAGTATTTGCCACTCTCTAAGTTACCGACAGAGCGGGCGTTTTTAATTAAAGCCTGTGCACTTTGTTAGCTGCTCTGTCCCTTCAAACCTAAGCATCTTCTGAATTCTGTAATGTGTATCATCCAGGACTGGTGACCTGCAGGTTTTCAATTATCAGTATTTTTCAGCGTCTTTTCTTATGATAACTTAGTCATTAAGAGCTCCTTATCATAACTGTCAGGCAAAGGAAACCCAACACAGAAAATGCTACTTCTTCTGTTGCAGAGGCAGATGCAAAGAAGCAACTGCGTTAACAACTGTCTCTATTTCCTTCAATTGTTCTTTTTATCTCCAAGGACCGATGTCCAGCTGAACCAGCAACCTCAAATTTGCGCTTTTTTACACACGTCCATATACTGGAAACAGGCCTAAAGTCCATTTACCTTAGGTTCTTTCTCCAGTATGGCCCAAGTAAAGTACATATTAACTAGTCCCATCCCATTTTAACCTCTTGAGTCTGCAAGTTTTTAACCTCAGTACAAGAGCTTCTGTCATGATTCTCCTGTTTCCTTCTGGCTGAATTTCAAAATTATCAGCGATGCATGAATTGCCTCACTCTTTAATGCAGGCTTTGAGAAAAGAACTTATTAGAGTAAACTGTGACTGATCTCATATATTACAGATGTAATAGAAAAAATATGACACTAATATAGAATTTGTTTAAACTCACGTTTCAGGGAAAGAGAAAGCATACTGCTAACACTATACCTGACAAAAATGTTAATCTTTGTTGAATTAAAAATACTGCCACCCATAAATAAATAGTTAAATACAAATTTTTCATTAAAGAAAGGCAGAATTTTCTAGCCTTATTAATGTAGCTTAATAGCTGGCCAAAGAGGTATTGCACTCAGAAATAATAATAATAATAAAAAAATAAAATAAAATCCCACTACTAGATTTTGAAATTCCAAACTCTAAATACAGATACCAATTTCTAATTTTGAGACCACGAGCTCCCACTGAACTCTTCACAGAAGACAAGCAGGATTGTGCTACTATTAATATTGGCAGGAAAGGCCTGTTAATACACTGTCTAGGAATATGCAGCAGAAACTCTTGAAGGAATATCACCATCTGTGTCTGTGCCTGAAATGGAACTTACTTTTGAAGATGTGATTTAAGTTATTCTTTTACTGATTAAAGTACTAGAGTGCCAAAGTGATGACAAGCTTTTCCCTGTCATCTTCTTAAAATCATGAGTCTTTTTCTTTTTTTTATTTTCTAATCCCCTCTCTAGAAGTTCATAGAAAGTAAATTTTAAAAGTAGTGACATTAATGGGGCTCATGCAGTTAAATCCCTGTGCATCACTTTGAAATTTTACTTGCTAGTGTACTAATGAAAATTTAGGTCCTTGAATATTTATGATCCCCTACGGGATGTCATAAATGTGGCTCTTACTTAAGTAGATGGATGGAAAATCTACGATATACTCATAGTTTACTGGCATACAAATAATTGCAATCAAACAGTATTGCCCAATAATATCAGATTAATTTCTCTTGTTTCATCCATTTGTTGTTTGACTCCCCTCTTGATAATTGCAGGTTTTCAGATGAATTTCACTTCTAAGATTTAATCTCCCACTTGGAAAGAAAATGAGACCAAGAAAGAAAGCATTTTAATTCGAAAAATGTATTTGTGTTTGAACTACTGAAAGCCTGAACTACTGGTTTTCCTGGGACCTGCATGGCTGCTATGTTCTTTGGTTGGCTTCAAAAATTTCTGTCAGCTGCTGGCTGGTAGTGGACCTCTTGGATGGGTGCTGGGGGTGAGAAGGACAGAGAGAGAGAGAAGGGCAGTATGAGACTCTGGTGTTTTAACCCTGATATACGGCACAGATAACTACAATGCCATGTTTACTTCAGGACCTACCTAATGTTTAGAGCCCTAGATGGGCCCTGATAATAAACAGCATCCAGCAGGACTACTACAATGTCCTCTTGCTGTTATTCATCAAATGCTATTAGGAAAGAAAATTCAGATTCACTCTGAAATGAAGCAACCATCCATCCTGTCCTGCTGCCCCTTATATGTTCCACAGCTTCGCAAATATTCTCAGGCACTTGCTATTCCTTTGCCACATGCTCCTGCTTGAAGAGAGTCCCTGCTCTGTCATTACATGAGACAGGAATATCTTTAAAGGACTGGTTTCTAGGATCATGTCTCCAGCTCTCTTCCACAGGAGATTATCAGTCTGTGTCTCAGGCACCCATATTTCTTCTGTTCGCTTCTCAAAGCAAAATGAAAAGATTTTCTGTTGTACAACTACTCTAGAAACTGCAAGTCACGGAATTTCTCTATAAATACTGTCAGGTAGGCAATTAAAACTTGCTGTTTCTTCCAGTTGACCTAATTAGTTATGTATTGCTTTCATGTCTGAAAGACTTTTAGAGCAATCTAGTACTTGCAGGAAGTAATCCTTTTATAAAATGATACCAGCTGAATTGTGGCACCAAAAAAAAAAAATGATAGAGCATTTGTTCACTTAAGGATGCAGTGGAGAAGAGACCATGAGCAGTGGGAAGCTATGGCAGCCTGACAGTTTGAATTGTGCAAGTATCAGAGTTTAAGTCTTCATTGTCTTTATCCCTGGAGATCTTAATGAAATCTGCCTGTTTTAATGATACCTAATAAAACTGAGGTTATCATAATAATTAGATAAAATAATAAAGAAATAGCATATGACTAAGCAACATTGATTTCATGCTTATTACTGAATGACTTATCTCCCTGGAAAATTCTAGTTGTAACAATGTTTAAATTCATTGCATCTGATATAAAAAAGACCTGAGAAGGACAAGAGTATACTGAAAAAAAAAAAAAAAAAAAAAAAAGGCAGGGAGGAAGGGAGAATCCAGGGAACACAGTTTGTGGCTCCTCACTTAAAACATGAAGCTAAATGCTGCTTTCTTTTAAAATTACCAGAGCACTGTTCTAAAAAGAAAATGAAATAAAAACTATAAGATTCAATCCATTCTGTTATTTTTCTGATTTACACAACTCTACTGTAGAACAGTTCGTGTTCTTTAAAAGAGTAGCTATCTCTTTCTCAAGATGCATGTGTGTGTATGTATATCTGATTTTCTGATTTTACCCACAGTTTGCTTTCTTCTAGTCTTTGTTAAATGGTGACATGATTCAAGTATTTTTACCACCTCAAGACTGGTGAAGAAGTTCATATTTCAAAAGCATTTTCGTAATAATCTCATCTTTTTCCTTTAGGGGCCAGAAAACATATTAATCTGATTTCATGATTTAAAGACTCAACATACATCTACTGCATGTTAGCTAAAAGGGAGAAACTGTTTTGTGTTGTGTATGTGAGAAGAAAACAAACCTAAAGGAAAAACTCTTGTATATGTTGCAGTTCATTTTTCCCTGTCACAGAAGAGAAAGTGGCAAAAAATAGCAGCATTGTTGCTATGCATCTCATGGTCCCTGCTCATGTCCCCATGGTAACTAGCAGAAGTCATTCACATTCTGCAGAAACATCAGGAAGATGCATGCGTGCAGCAGTTCAGAGGGCTGGATAGTCCAAAAGAGACAGTGAAGATGGCCAGTTTTGAAAGGACTCTAAAAGGTCACACTCCAGAAGTTAATAGAAGTCCTGTTAGTATGTAAACCATGCCAAAACAAGACCTTATTTTAAGGGTAGTTTGAATCTACAGCAGGTGGCAAAGCTCTGAAAGTTTGTTGTTGTGTACCTTACAGCTCATGACAAAAGCCCTCAAATGCTATCGGTACAAAAAGCTCTGAAGGAAGGTTTTGTCTCCGTTTTTCCTGCACAAAAGCTGCATTTATAAGTTTAGTGTTTATGTTCACTGTAACAAGCCTGTTCTCCTCCTCCCCAAACCTTCTTCCCTGTCTTAATGATTTACAAGATTTACAAATATATTTAAAAGTTCTTCTCTAATAAGAAATATCACAGGTCACCTTTACGTAAGTGTGCAAAGGCATCTCTTAACAGTTCCAAAAAAAAAAAAAAAAAAAATCCCAATTAAATGCAAGAAAAATGCAAGAAAGAAAAACTAAAATATACTAAGATGAAAATAACAATTCTCCTTGTTGAGGAATTCTGACCTCTGACCTACATTGCATATGTTTTATATGCAGCAGCTTCAGTGAGTCCTGAGAAAAGACTGAATGTCTTATACTTTTATACTTTTTTTTCATTCCACTTTCTCTTCTCTTGACTATCCTTTATGCTGAAATTCCATTTTCTTTTCTCTCCCAGGTTTTCATCTCTAGACTCCTATTAGCCTTTAATGATGTTTCTTTCAGAAAATCCCCCAGGACTCTCTAACTGCTAGTTTTAAAAGGGTGAATTTTTGAATCTAGCATGTTCCAGAGTACCTTAGTCAATATTCACTGCAGGTTATCTAGTAACATTGAATTGTTGGTTTTTAAGTGTGTATATATTTGTATATAAGCCTGTGTACTTAAAAATTTATATATCACATACTTGTACAGAGCCTCACCCACAAGCTAGGACATACTCTGTTTTTGCCAGTGGTGTGAGCCTGTGAGGGCACCACTGAGCATGTGGGGGTCCTCCAGAGTGGGGAAGTGGCCTGTTTCCATCTGCCCTGGGGCTGTGCAGGCCTTTCAGGGCCTGTCAGGTACTGCAGCCACACTGAATTCAATCTTGTATATCATACCAGGATACATGTGAAGATTTGTAAGCTTGTAAATGTGTTTCTAGTTCAAGAAAATTGCAAGCCGCACATCACTGTATCTATCTGAGTGCTGTAGGGAGCTGTGTTTACGCACTCATGTGCCTTAGCCCTGGCACTCACAATTCAGGGGCGCGAGGTGTGGTTCTGCTGATGCATCTCTTCAGTCCTTGCTCTTCCTCCAACAAGTGTCAACAAAAGCGGTGGCTGCAAATGGTGATTCATCGCAGACAATCACGTGAATTATCATGATAGAAAACCTTCTCACAAAAGAAACTCAGATGAGAAAGGGAGAAGGCTCACGTTGCCATGCTTACATATGAGGAATTAACCTATGCTCTCACAGTTAAGAAATGGCTATATATTGCCTAATAAAGCCTGAGGCTACGTGCACATAACTCAAGATATTTCTGTGTGACAAATATAGAAAACACAGCAGTTCTTTTTAATATGGTAATATTTGATCAACTGAAATATTCATATAATAGAGATTAAGAAAGAAAATAATAATTTTTGTAGTCTTTCTCAGGATTAACCGTGCCTTAGGTTACTGATCTACCTAAATTCTCCAAAGCAAGCTTATTATTCAGACCCACATCCCTGGAGTGTAAGTTTGCCACAAAAATCAAGTTCACTGAACTATGGGCAGAAACTTTGCAGAACTGGGATATACTCTGAGTAGCTGTCTTGCAGCATTTGTAACTTCAATTTGAAACATTTGTCCGTCCACTTGCACACCTGGATTCTGGATTCACACTCCATGAGATCATGGATTAGGCTAATCATGAGATCATGAGATTAGCCTAACATATTTTGTACCTTCACTGTCCCTAGTTGATTTGTTTATGTACTGCCAAGTAAAGCACTTTGTTCTGTCTAGTCATGCAGAATATTTGCACAATAATGAGTTATACTACAAAAACAATGCATTTGATTTACGACCCTAACCTTTTTGATTTTGAATGTAATAATAAAGTAGTAACTTGTAATGGATCAAAACCTCTGAAAATTTGTGGGTTTAGTTCTTCAGTTAGATTAAATTTTATGTAATACTTTTAATAAATACATTATTTTTAGCAGGGAAAGTGGTTTTGTTGTTGTTTTTGTTTGTTTGTTTATTTGTTTTTTGCTGCCTGTAATCTGTTGACATGCAGGACATTCTTAGTATGTACTTTAAAAAGACTAAAACACACTGTACGGTAAAGGAAATGATTGGAAATTATCACAGACTAGAAAATAAGGTTTCAGTACAGTACGTGTCTTGGCCTGTGTCCTTGGACAAGAAAATGCATCTCCGTTTTCCTCCCTGGGATGTAAGAGAAATAGAGCTAGCCTTGCAGAGATGCTATGAGATTTTGTTAGCTAATGTTTACACAGAGCTTTGAACTAATGAAGCATTACATTGCAAAGCGTAACTTTCAGCCTCGGTGCTTCAAGGATGTAGAAAGGATCAAATATCCTTTTCACTTACACACATTGAAGAGGAGGCCTGATTTTGTTTTGAAGTTCTAACATTCTTTGGGCTTTTTATTTCACTTCAAGGTTACTTCATACCTTTTATTGGCTGCTTACGTTAAATGCCTTTTTCTGTGTCCTTACTTTTGTTATAAAAATTGATTTGAGGCTCGAGAGCTGCTTTGTAACCGGATACTTGGATGAAGGAATAGTGCATCCTAAAAAAGAGGATTCCTTATTTCAGGAATCTTGCAGATTTCAAGAATATCCATGTCCACTGTTCACTTTCTGCTATTGGAGTGGCATATACTGTGGTCAGCATTACCTTGAGTCTACTGTGTCATAGTACAGTAAGGGTTTAGATCTTGGGTGTCATACACTGATATGTAGGTAGATCTATATGATTTGATCTACTTCTAAGGAGTAAATGTTACTACTAAACAGGTAAAAAAAATGAAACCTTGTGGCACAACTTTGTTTGCTGATGGTCCAGGAATATTTAGTACAGTCTAAATGTTTAAAGGGGGTTTAATGATGTCTAAAACAAGTTTCACAGGCAACATAAAGTCAGCTGAGCTTTTTCCAAGTTGGTCAGGAATAGTTTCACGCAGCTATGAACAACTTAGGTGGAATTCCACATATTTTGCTTAATTAATCAGTAATCATTCCCTCCCAGACCTAAGCCTGAATCTTCTGAAACCCTAATTTCTATGTCTTCTGTCTTATTGCATTTCTCTCTATTTCTCAGCATCTCTCCATGAAGATAAATTGCTTGCTGCTGCTGCTACGATATTGGTGTCCTGGAACTACTCAAGAAATGCTGAGGACAGATGATATATGATGCATTTCAAGTCAGCGCATATATCCACAAAAATCAAAGAGATACAAACTCCCACAGCTGAAATGGCAGGAGAACTGTGGGATCTGTGGAAGAAATGATAATGGTCTGCAAGAAAGCATTGGTCCAGAAAACAGGAAATACTAGGACAATTTTAATGGATGTAGAGGATGCTGGAGGGCTGAAATGAAAGAACAGCTAAAATCAAATGATCAAGACGCACACAAAACAATGCTCTTGAAAATCCATATAAGAAAATAGAAGTGTGAGACATGGCAGTTTCAGTCTTCCTGAGAAGATGGTAAGAGTGATGGTAAAAGAAGATGGTAAAAGTGATTATTTGGTTCTAGTTTGTTTGTTTGTTTTGGGGGAGTCATATTTGAGTGGGCCATCAGCTTGCCTGGATGTGAAGACAACTAAGTCCTCTCCCGAAGACAACAGCAGGAAGTAACCTTTAGTCTCCCCTGAGAAGTAACTCTTCTCAAGCAGACGTCTTGAGGTAATAGATCTGAAGGTTGAAGAAAAAGACACACACAGAAAACCGTTTGTACTATCTGAAGTTTCATGGCTTTTAAAGGCATGTACAGCAGATTAAGTATGTACAGGAGTACAGGAGCTTTCCCATTCATAATGAGGGATTTTTAGTGTCAATTGCTGAACAGTTTTATCAGCACCGTGTATTCATTTCTGTCTTTCCATACTTAAAATTTTGATTGTAAATGTTGGTCTTGTGCAGTCTGGTTATCAAGGCCAGGATGACATTTCTTGATGGTCCTATTTAATTGAATTCTGCCTTTAAGAGCTCTCTTACAGAAGTAGGACGTGTTTCTGCAATAACACGTATCTTCTCTTCACATCAGCTTTTTCCTTCCCTCTTTGGTTAGATCACTATTTTCTCTGTGGGTTTTGAGACAGGAAACCATGCTGGCCAGTGGTTTATATCTGTACAGCTGCCGCCTTTCATTCACTCTTCAAAGGGATATTGTTATGACTATGTTTTATGAGGTATTTCAAAGTGACATGTTTTCTTCTACAGAAAAATGTTGAAAAAATTAATACTTAGCTAAGTCATCTTCCTATCAATTTAGCAATAAACATAAATGTAGAAACCCAATGACTAATAATCCCTAAAGTTTCAATCATTCTTATCAATTTTAAAATTATTTTCATTATGTATTTTTCATTAAATTTATTATTGCTGAAATCTTACAAAAATATGTGAGGTAACTTAAGTTACCTGTGTGGAATTCATTCTTCCGTATAATGTTCTTCCTCTGGCAGATTAACTGCTCTTTACTGACCCTTGTATGCTTTCCTTTTGTTCACACAATACAATAAACACATTGTTAATGAAAACTTTTCAGAATTCTTAATGGCACTGACTTACTGAAATACTTTTCATTGCCATTATCTACATGACTGACTGCTTTTGTAAAGGAACATGTAAAAGTTACCAACGCATGCTATGAAATGATAGCAAGCATCAGGTTCAGGCACAATAGAAAGGCAAAAGTCTTTAAAAGAAGAAATTTTTCATTTCAGGAAATGAGAATCTTACAAAAATATATTTTAAAGCATATGAGATATGCAAAGCATATTAGATATCCAAGAAGTCACTTCTTTAAAATGTTAAAACATGTTCAAATATGCTGCATCCATCAGTGAGGTGAATTGTAACAGTAAAATGAAGGAAATCTATAACTTGCTTTTCAAATATTTCCATGAACTAAATTAAGTGTTAATATCTGTTAATTATGAATTAGGTTGTCATATTATACTTTGACCATAAGCTTTCTTACTCAAAAAAAAAAAAAAAAAAGTAAAATGTGTGTATCCATAGCAATTTTCTAGTTGTAAATTTAATTTACAAATAATCATAATAATAATAATAATTGCTTTTCTTTTTAGTAATCTTTCAAAAACTCCAGGGATCCCCAGTGTTTTCTGTCAGCGGGCTGAAAACCAACAGGTAATCTTTCTAAACTCACTTTCAGTCTGATGTTTAGCCTCCAGAGGCTCGTACTAGAAGTGCATGCTTGACAAATATATCAACAACAACAAAAAAAAAGCCACAGATGAGCATCAAACAACTCTAACAGCAAAGAATAAACACACCAAATTTGAGGAACTAATGAATTGCTTTTCCTGGGTATTCAGCAAACTCTCATGAATAACAGATACTGATTCATGAGTGATCTTCTAACCAAAAGGAGATTCATAATACGTATTCCTAATAATCAAAAGCTTAGACTTATAAGTCACAACACTGCAGAACACTGTTCACTTCTGGCATCTCACTTCCAACAAAATTAATTCTAACAATTGTGATGCATCTCAGTGTTCCAGCTACTGTGACTTTCAGGATTCAGCAGGCCAATTCAGCCTTTGAAAATGAAAATAGGTATGATTTTATCCAAGTCAAAAAGTGATTTGCATATTTATAATTATTTTATGCAAAAAGAGAGGTTTTGTGAATGTCGTGAAATAAAGCCACTTGATTCTCTACGTTAAGCATTCCATACTAGTTACAGAAGATTTAAACAACTCTAAGGAGAAACTTTTGGCTTCATTTACTTATACAAGGCAATATTAAACCTGATGTTTAAGTCTTCCAGTAAAGCAAAGCAATTTAATTAAATCTTTGCCACCTAGCAATGATACGTATAGGGCATTGATACAAGAAAGGAAAGACAAATCCTTTTGACAGCCGAGTAAAACAGGGCTGTAGGCAGTTCAGATCATGTTCAAACCTATTTATTTTTCTACACAACCGATTGTCTTCAGTGACAATGTGATACAGGAAAGAATTGAATTTTTTTTTCTTTCCATTTGCATTGCTTATTCAAGCTAGATTTTGCATAGCGTATGGCCAGCTTAGTACACGGAGAATACGTCATCAAAACTGACAAAAAGAAGTGTTCTGAGTTGTGTTGAAATTTGAAAAATAGTTTGTATCCTGCCTCGTAGAGCATGCCCAAAGCAACTCATGAGAATAGCACTTCTGGATCTACACTACATACTGACAGGAAGGATAAGGGAATGTGGGATGGTTCTGTCACCTGAAGCAGAGCGGAGGCTGCAAGCATGCCAGCTTGGTGGGCGTGTGGGCTGAACACCTCCATGAGCCTACCTGCCCCATGCAGCTCCAGCCGAGCTCCCGCAGCTGGTGGTAGCCCTTTGCCTTCCAGTGTGGCTTCCACTGCAGGTGATGCTGGAGACAAGTACCCATACTTAGAACTACACCTTATCCATAAACAATATAGATATTCAAAGAGGGAGTCACCTACATACAGTCTTACCTCTTGGTCTTCAACTTCCAACACTGTTCTAACTTCCCCCAGTATTAAGCATATCATATAGTCTATCCAGGAATCAGGTACAACCTATCAATACATAAAAGCTGTGAACACTGAATGCTTCCAGATTTTTGGCATCATGGAAAGACACAGGATAGCTAGACCTGAGATGGCAAATCTCCATATGGGCGTATCGTAAGGAGAACGATGGGTTTGCCAGCTCTGCCAGGAGGTGCAGCCTGTACCCAGAGACACTGCCTCAGCTAGGAAAAAAGGTGTTGCGAGAGGAAAGGAAGAAGCCCTTCTGAAACACTGAGAAGGAAGGCTACAAACTGACGTGTAAGGTAAAGATGTGAAGTCCCTCAGAACTAATTTCAAAACAGAGAGGAGCCTGGGAAGAAAAACAAAATTACATAGTTAATTACTTTTATTTTAAAAGAAAAGCTATCTATGCCCTCTGTAAATGGAAAGGCCACTATTCCTTTTTTTTCATTTGGATTTCGTATCAATTATAACTGACCTTAGTAATAACATATTTATAGTGCTGTTGGTCAGTACACATTTGGTTTCAAATATCATATACCAAATTGCCATGGTAGATTACTTTGCCCTTTGAACTTCTAATTTTCATTTTAATGGCTATATAACATTTAATGATAAATAAATATGGCATTGCAGGTTGTTGGAAAAGATTTCCAAAGGAATTTGTCAGCATAATTTCAAGTGTGCTGTATACATAATCCTGAGTTCCAAGGAAAACAAAGCAGTTGACATTTAAGATTTTGTAATTGGCTTTCAAAGCTTAATTTTATGTATCTTTTGGTTCTGATGCATACAGCAGTTGGCATTGATTCTAAAAAGACTATGGTTTCTTATTAAAATCTGAGCAAATTTTCCAGACATTCAGAGTGCAAATAACGTCTTCATCACAGAGACCTTCCCTTTTGTCTAGGTCTCTATTTTTGTGTTCTTTGTATGAACTGCTATATTTCACATTTAGCAATCACACTCTGAGGAACATTATCTTATCTGTGTGTTCTGGACAGTTCATAAGCAGGAGAAAAAGAAGTTGACTTATAAAATGAACATGAAATCAGCAGTGAAAGAAACGAACTACATAGAAAAAAAGTCATTGAATTCTATTGTGCAGATTTCTTCTTTCTCCAAATTACAACTTTTTAGTAGCACAAGCATTTACAATAGCAGCTTCCCAGATATATCTGTAAGAGCAGAAGTTTATCCAACTCATATCTAATATGTTGCTGGGATTTTTTTCCCTAAGAGTTAAGAATGGCACAGTATTTTTATTGGATGAAAGTTTCTGTATTAATAAAAAGCTCGCATGACCTGGTTTAAAATAACTGTTTTCATTTATACTCAATTTTATTCACAATTTACTGAAATTATTTTATCTTTCCAATGGAATAATTTCTCACTAAAAGAAGGGAGAAAAAAGTGAAGTGAGCTTCATTATTGTACCAAAGAACCATTTTGTGAATATATTCAATCTGTGTTAATGGATTCTAACACATTTTTACTATTCTGCAATGAACTGCTCATAAAGTTTTTAATTACCAAAGCAGTATCCAAAAATATACTACAGAGAGTTGCAGTGTTGTAGCAAAGATTCTTTCTTTATGCATTTAATCTACAGGTATCTGTGTTTAAACAATACAATACCTAATTTTATAAATATATGTAATTCAATGTAAATGACAATTCCCAAAACAATTTCCTGACATTGTTTTTGAGTTAGAGAAAATAATAAATAGGCTGTAGTTCATATATCCCTGATATTCATCGCCCAGTGCTGTGGGGCATGGAGTATATCTTGAAACCCGCAGAGTGTAGTTGCCTGAGGTCAAAAAATTTCCAGAGATCCCAGAAATAAACTCCTTTGCCCTTTCATCAGCCATATGCTCTTTTCTTCATGGTGGACTTCAGTGTATGATAGGACAGTCACTAGAGTTTTAGTCATGGTATTTATCCAAAAATATTTTCCGTCATGCGGACTTTTAGCCATGCCACTTCCAAAGGATGCAGTGGGATTCCCATCCCCTTTATCCTGTAATGCCTGTTAAGAAAAAAGGTTAAACATTCCCACATGATGGGAGAAATCCAGGTCTAGTGGTCTCTTGGCCATACAAGAGGAGTTAAAACAATATCTGTTGATGGCCTTAAAGCCATGTGTGGGCTCAGGCTCAGATCAGGTGGTACCAGATCAGTTCTCTGATTTCCTTCCACTGAGCCTGTTCAGAAACATACCACACCCTCTTGTTCCGTGTGCTGAACCGTATTTCTGTCTCTGGGTTACACTTCAGTACTTCCCTACTTGCAACCAGGTTGCTTGTGTGTGCTGAGGCTGGTCAGGAATGGAATTGCATCCTTCGGATAATGGCATACATAACTGCTGAACAGAACTGAACTTGCTGGCAGTTTGGTTAAGGGATTAGAGTGCATATGAGATGATGTGGACTGATTTCCTCTGTATTACAGACTATTACAGTTCATTCACTTTCTTCTCCATTAAATATAATTACTTGCGTTTGATAAAGTATTTCTTACCAAAAAAAAAGGTATTATATTTTCACTTAAACACATCAAGAGACCTAGAATTATTCTTTTAAGTAAAACCTTCATAAATCTCTAGAAAGATAATGCTGACAGGCAGTCTCAAAAATACCCCAGATAGAACCAAGCTAATGTTCCTTTAGCTCTTTTGTTAGGTAATGTGTTCTCCACACCTTCGACATTTGCATGTTCCGTGTGGAATAATATTTAACAATCTGAAAATGACAATCAGAGATTCAGCTTCTGGGGAAATGTGAATCCTGATTTCATGATTCTAAATGGAATACTGTATGTGTTTTGACACAGACCTCCCTACTTCAGTGTAAAACAGCAAAGTAAACCTCTTCCATAATCACATAAAGGGGTTGCTGAAGAAGGACACCCCTTGGAAGAAACAATAGCATATTGAGACAAAAGAGAGATGAGCTTCTTGCTGCCTTGGGGGGAGAATGGAATTGTTTTCTCACTGTATAAGCCTCAATTTTTTACTGATTCTCCAAAGCAGATGTCTGTCTCTGAAACAGCTGAGACACAGCGCTGAAGTTTTTGTCTTTTCTTCAGCTTCTGCAATGAGTCACATGTATTTTGGCGATCTCAGCTGGAAGTAGAGCTGCAGCAACTCGAAGGCTATCCCAAAGCAATATGCACAATATTGCAGTTCTTTGTATGATGGAAAATTCCCTCAGCTTCAACAAAATAAAGAAATGGTTTCCTTGAGAGGATGACAGAAATCTGCAGTACTCAAAACCTGAAAATTCAGCTAGCTGCACTTTTTATATTCAAGACAATAATAACCTAGAGATGATTTGAGGATGCATTTTGCCTGTGTGTGAATAAAACATAAACAGTAAAATTTTCTTTTGTGGTGTGACTCCTTTTTAATTGTTGTTGCTACTCTCACATTTAGAAGTTTCTGAATACTTGGGTGAGTCAATGTGCAGGACCAGAATGCATCCTCCGAGGAGACAGCGCTGGTAACTGTCAGCTGCCCTGTAAGCCCAGGAAAGGGTAGCTTTCATCTGTGTTCAGCTGACATATAGGAGTAGCAGGGCAGGGTTTATTTGCTTGGATGCCTGGGATGCTTATCTTTAAACTGTAACTGATCCTGCAACCATACCCTGTGCTGGGTTGG
Organism: Alectura lathami; assembly: GCA_013399715.1. Taxonomy (NCBI): domain Eukaryota; kingdom Metazoa; phylum Chordata; class Aves; order Galliformes; family Megapodiidae; genus Alectura; species Alectura lathami. Next base: position 165,621 of record VXAV01003661.1, on the reverse strand, counting down.
TTTGATGCTGCATCAGGCGTGCAGCTCACTGGCAGAGAGGCGCCGTGTCACCGTATGGAGATGGCACATACCCCGCATGTTGGGGTGCAGCCAGAGTCAGATGCCATATGTGTATCTGATATCAGATCACAGCTCAGCCAAGCCATGGGATCCAGGGGAAGCCACCACATTAGACACTGAGGAGTGGCCAGAAGCTGCCTCCCTCCCCCATCAGCTGCGCACAGGGACAGAAGGAGGCTGCATTGCTGTGCTGCAGGCATGTGAAATACTGGTGCAGGGCTTGAGGACTGTGAGACAGCAGCCAGGCTCTCAGTATTAAATGCTTACCTTTCCAGAGGAGAATCCTTGAGGATGTGTGGAGACAAGAATTCCAAAAAGTGAAGACTATGAAAATCCTGACCAAACCTTTCTGACTAAAAGACGCACCAATGGTTTTTACAAGTTTTATGCATGGAGCACCTGACCAGGGACTTGATCACAACAGGACTGGTCCTGCTAGTCTTTAGGATGGTTAAAAAAGGAATAGGAATGCCAGCTATAACAGAAAAAGATCAAAACTGAACTTATGATAATCACCCACATGGGAATTTGAATGGATCTCTGGAGTTAAGGCTCCTATACCTTGAATAAGTGCCATTGGATTTGTGATTATCACAGCACCAAGGAGCTCCACTTGCTGTTTTACAACAGCAACAATTGCAGCTGAGCAGTTCCCATCAACACAATGCCAAGGCAGATGTTCAAAGTTAATCACGGGCTAAAGTGCCTCAACACCCAGGTTCTCTGTTGTGGTCCACTCTTCAAAGACGGCTGAATTCAATTCAGTTGGTTTCTTTCACAGTTTAAAAGCAAAACTGATCTTTTTTTTTTTTTAGTTTTTATTTTTATTTATTTTTATTTAGTCTTTATTTAGTTTTTATTCATTTTATATTCAGAAGTATACTCAACATATATTGGTTTCAACTTTTGTTTAGTGACATCAAGTCACAATTTTTATTTTTAATTTTTTTTTCTTAATGTGCTGTTGTGCCACAAGATTGATCTGAAACTTGTAAGGATTTAGGTTGCTTTGACCTAAAAGGCAAAGATAAATAATATACTTTTTCTTAAGGTCTTGTTTTTGCTGCAGCTTTGGTTCTCTTATGTCCAATATTGCTAGGGTCTGACTTAGCGAAGAATAGTGCTGCTCTGGATTTCCATGAGAGACAGGAAGTTCCCCAGAGCAACACTTTAGTATGCTAAGAATGAGCAGCACTAGTACAATGCAACTAAAAATAATCTATACTTTTTTCAAGAAGATGTTTTTTTCCCAAAAAGTTTTGTTTGGGGACAATATTACCATTAAAAGAAGGATCCTTTCTGTTGTTAATTACATAATTATCTGCCTTCTAACCTTTTATGCATGTGTAAAGTTGTCTAAATGCAGTTGTTTTTTACCTTTACTGAGTCTTCGTAATGCTAGCTATTTCCAACATTTTCTAATTTCGAGCTGTTAATGTTTTTATGTAAGCCTTGCAATTTTGGGAATGTGAAGGTGGTGTAGTTCTGGCTCTGTAATTAAGGGGTTTCAGTGATCTCTTTTCTCTCAGCTGCTGCTCATGAGATTGAGAAAGGAAGGACACAAGTCACAGACAATACAGAACAAAGCTTCTATTTATCAGAAACACCAGTCCTCAGGGTTACTGGAACATTAAAGCTGCATTTAGCTACAAAGCCTGGTGCATCTGAAGGAAAATATGTAGAGCTTTCCATGGTCCCAGTTTCCCTCTTGATCAAATGTGGCCAAATTCGCAAATATAATTTGGCATCTCCTTTTTCTTGTGCTTCCAAATGAGTAGAATGCCCATTACAGAAGAATGTGGGGAATAATGACAAATGTGGTGCTGATGGTGTTCCCATAATAGGATGTGTAAAGTTTGTGAGTCAGCACTTCTGCTGCAATGGATTTATTTATGCATATTTGCCAAAACTGAGCTGATTTGCCAAGTAACACAGGAACATCTGAATCCTGCTGTAACAAACATCTGTGAGTGCATGCTAACTCCTCATTGATCTACTTCACATGATTAATCAATACCCGTCGTCACTATGGGTGCACTTCTCTGTACTTCATGGGTTTGCCATTTTATTTGCAGAATATCTAAAGTAGGCTGAAATTTCAATTAAGAAAAGAGAAACATGAAAGTAGTCAGTACCTGTGATGTATAGTTTTTTGCCTGAAATTCAAAATACCTTTTCCTAGAATATGTATTTTTTACATATTACTGATTACAGATTACTGCAAATATGCAGTAAAATTTAAATTCAGAGTTCCATTTGGTTAACAGGAATTCTTAGTTTGTTCTACATTCATTTCTCAGTATTCTAAAGAACATCTAAGATTTTTAAGAAATGACAGAATAACAAAATAAAAATATTGTTAAGCTGCTGCAAAAACCTGTCATGTGCCCAGATCTGGTATACAAGAAACTACAGAAAAAAGGATCAGAAAATGTGTAGAGAAAGGAGAAAGTGATGGAACAAGGGACAACTTCGTAGATAGGAAGTCTACAATTTAAAGAACGAATGCTTGTGGGAAGCATGAAGGAGACTCATAAAAACAGGAGTGACTGGAAGAAAGCAATTATGAAATTGTTGCATATTTAATGCAAATTGTTATTATAATACTGAAACTGGAGAAGTAAACTGAATGACGTTGGAGATCCACTAAAGACAAAAGTCATTTTTTAGATCGTGCATAAGGAAATTGTGGAACACCTTGCCAAGGATGTTATGACTGTCAAGAAGATTTCTATGCTAAAAGCACCTTTGAAAAAATTCTCAGAAGAGAGATTGTCATACACACTAAGATACCACAGCTAGCTCAGCTGCAAGCTGCAGACTAGGAGAGTATACTAGGAAAGAGTGACAATGTGTTTGTTTTGTTCAGTAATCCCAGGCTAGCTACTCTCACTGGCCACTATTGGGGATGTGGTATTGGACTGGACTGACCACCCATCCTTCTGTTTACAAATGAGTTATCCAAATACTGGGGAAGGGATGGAATGTGCAACTGGATTCTAATTCAAGATGAATCGTGCATCATCAGGTTTCTGCAGCCAGCAGCATGCCGAAGACTGGATATCAGTGTTTTGACAGTATGGTAAAGTACCATCCAAGGGAAAGTAGATGGTATGACTGAGAGCAACGGTTAAATGAGAAATCAGGCCCCACTACTTGTGTTTTACATTTTTTTTTCCTCATTTTGATTAGAAAAAACCCTATGAAATCTTCATAAATTGTAAAAGGCTGTAAAAAGATAAAAGCAGATATGTAAATTAGACAGCATATAATAACAAAATTTTAAAAGATAAAAGGAGGCAAGATCTGATAAACAACATTACCTTATTCGGCTGAGGGAAAATAAAAAGGTGACAATTCTGAAGGAGAAGACAAAAGTTAAATTGGTGTCAAAGTACTTGTCAGTATTTAGTGTAGAAATAGAAAGACTAATTGAATTCAAACGTAAGCTAATGCTTCCTAATTAATAGCTTATCAGTTTGAAGGAGATGAAAATGAGGAGTATGCAGAAGAAGAAAAAGCTGATTAGGATACACACACACAAACCACGGAGAGAATGAGGCACTAAGTTCAGCAGAATGCAATATGGGTTGAAATTTTGCCTGCTATCTAGTGTAATGTAAATGTAGAAAAAAAGATTATTGTAATGAGGATTTCAAATAAATGTGCCTTCAATTAATTTTCATTTCATATTTGTGTACAAATAATGCCTTCTGTTGCTACTAAGAACTTAAGTAAATCTTTCCATGTGTCATGGTTTTGGTTGTGTGGTGCTTAGCTTCCTACTGGGTTTAAACTAGAGCATCATGGTAGGCTAAATGCAAGTTTAAAAGCCTTGCTTAGGGACCTTTGATTATTGTTGTTAAGATGTTACTTTACTTCATGTCCAGCTGCTCTTCTATTTCCTTTTACAAAGATAAGATAGTGTTACATTTTATTACATTTGGCTTGTTTTTTTAGGTCTATATTTTCATATCACCTTCAATATTTATTAGTTTATCACTTATCCATCTCCTAAATGATTGATAAAATAATACTTCACTGCTATTGTTAACTTGGACAACAAGCCTCTTCTGTAGCTATTAGCATCTGTGAAATCATTGACTCATCAAATGTTCTCAGTGAGGGAACTTTGTAAGAGCAAACTTGACATGTCAGGGAAGAGTAATCTGAGATGATCAAGAAAAGACCGTATCTAATAATCCTATATAACATGCTTACACAATGCCTGTAATGACTCTCTAGAGGGCTTTAGGAATTATTGAGTAAATTACAGATTTTTAAACCTTGCACATTTAATTACCTTGTTCTGTAATAGATTGTAATGTCTGCTAACCAGACATCATGCACTTTCCTTCATTAAAAAGTGCATGGAAAATTTTCATGCACATGCAAATGTGCAAACATTGCACATGCAAATCCAGATTTATTTAGCCTACTAAAGAAAAACAAAACAAAAAGGTGAAAAAGAGAATAAACGAACCTATAATGTTTAGACTAACACTATTTCCCAAACTTCTACCCTTGTGAATGAACATAGTACGTTTTCACCATCTGTGCTCCAATAATGATAGCAGGCACCAAGGGAGAGTAGGATACTCAAGTATAAGAGGAAACATCAGTCTGCTGCTTCTAGTTTTTAGGTGCCTTGGTCTTAATTTCATTCCTCATGAAATTATCCTGCTGACATAACTCTGAAACCTAGCTCCCTGTGCCTTGGCCTTGATTTCTGCATGGTTGATCGATAATGAATGCGCCTTATCATTATGTATTGTTTGGAGCTTGTGAAAGACAAACCGCATTACAATGGACTGCTGCAGTCTGACTGGGCAGATGAGCTATATTGACTGTAGGGAAATTTGCAGTAAGCATTACTGTTACGTCATGCTAGACCTTTCTCTGTTTCTAAATCAAATTTTAATTAACCCTCCTTTTTAGCAAAAAACATGATCTANAAACAAAATTTAATTTAATTTTGTATTGCAATGATTACATTTCACTTATTGCCAGTATTGAGGTGAATTTCAGTTTTTTTCACTGCTGATATCAAAGAACATGAAAACAGCAGGCTGCACCAAATGCCATTTCAGAATTTTGTAAAAGATGATGATGGAGCAACACAGATCCAAATGCTATCTTTTTTTTTTTTTTCAGATGAGGAGAAGTGATGCATGAGGGAGAAGTATGAGAAGGTGGACTTGAATTCAAGTACAGTGTATACACTGTAAGACAGGTAGGTTCATTCCTTTACCTAAAAAAAAATATTAGCTCAGCACATGGCACCTTAGGAATTACATATTTCAAACATGTTGTAGAGCTTCTAACAGGGTTATAAGTAGATATTATAAGTAGATACAAGGTTCTGCTCAACAGATACACCTGAACAGCAACAGGTACTCTTGTTATATTTCCTTACAATTATCAGCAGAACATGGTGACATTTTTGACACTGTCATATTCAAAATATGCTGTAACATGAAATAGGATTGCAGTTTTCCTCCAGCTTATGGGTCTTAATCCAAGAAGTTAC
>VXAV01003661.1:139266-149561 GCA_013399715.1 Alectura lathami | reverse complement strand
ATGAGACAATGTTGAATGAATTAGAACTGGAAGAATCACGATAACACATCGTACATGCAAATCACAACCAGCTTCAATTCACACAGTTCTAGAGCCTCGCCATATCCAGGAGCTCATTATATTGGTTTGCACTTTTACATTAAAGACTGACAATCTAATGTTAATACATGCCATTTTAATACAATTATTTGTGGGCTAGACTCAGTCAAAATGCTTTGGCAAAAACAGTGTTATATAAAATACAGAAACATACAGACAGATGAAGCTTGGAAATGGCTTTTCTAAAGCTATTAGTGAAGTTATTGTTCTGCATACTGGGTATCCAGTAGCATACAGGATTACTTCACTGCCATGTTTTCCAATTTTTGTCTGGGAAAGCACTTTTGCTCCATATTGTCTTTCTTCCTACAAAAGACATTTGAACTTCTTTATTAAAACAATGATTTCAGGAAAGAAAAATTAGAAATATATATATGAAGTGTCTAACAGGGTAAGAGGAGAATATAGTGCACAAGAAACAAGATATGGTAATTGAGACCATCTGCCTTACTAAATATAAAGCACATTTGCCTGTGGTTTACTGCCTCTCCTTCTGATCTCCTTGCAGTTCCAAAATCTGACCGTTCAAGAAGAGAAAAAATTGTCTGATGCATGTCAAGGAAAATTTAGATGAACTCGTTCCAAGATAAGTAGAATATGTTCTTAAATTCTCTCAGAGCATGTGGAGAAGCAGAAGAGCAGAGACAACTGCAAGAATAGCTGGTCATTTATGGCTGCCTTTGACATTTGAACATCCTGACACCTTACACAGCAGCAGCTGACCTTGCAGTAATTTTGGTGACAACATAGCCTATGGCTTAGAATTATCTTCTTTGAAGCATTCATTACTGTTATTGCAGCTTTCATTTCCATTGTCTGAACTGTGGATCTAACAAAGGCAATCACAGCTCACCATTCAGGTGCCATCAGAGTGCCACTGGGCTTTATGGCCACTGGGCCATAAAGAACTAAATTCAAGAGGAGTGTGTTGACTATTTTTCTTTTCCTCGTAGCATTTCATTTGCTGTCCATTTATGATGTGGTCAGTAAGTACTACATAATTTTGACATTCAAATACTATGTACACATTGTAATCCGTCAACATATGACAACCTTCACAATTTTATCTTATTGTGGTTTAACCCTGGTAGACAGCTAAGCACCACACAGTAACTTACTCCTGCCACTTCCCACCCCTGTAAAAGTGAGAAAACTTGTGTGTTGAGAAAAGGTAGCTCTATAGGGAAAGCAGATGCTGTGTGCACAGAGCAAAATGAAGAATTGATTCACTACTTACCATTAGCAGGAGGGTGTTCAGACATTTCCGGGAAAGCAAGGGTCCATCACGCATAATTATAAAATAATGGAGTATCCTGAGTTGGATGGGACCCATAAGGATCACAGAGTCTAACTCCTGGTTCCATACTGAAACACCCAAAAATTAAACCATGTTTCTGAGAGCATTGTCCAAATGCTTCTTGAACTCCAGCAGGACTGGTGCTGTGGACACTCCCCAGGAAGTTATCTACTGGGAAAACAAATGTCATAACTCCGAATACCCCTCCTTCTTCCTCTTTTCCCCTCTGCTTTTATTGCTGAGCTGGAAGTCATATGGTATGGAATAACACTTGGATTTGTTGGGGGTCAGCTTTCCTGGTTGTGTCTCCTCCCAGCTTCCACCAGCCTCCTCACTTGGCAGGGTAGCATGAAAAACAAAAGCCTTTGGCCCTGTGCAAGCACTGCACAGTAACAGCTAAAACACTGGTGTGTTGTCAACACTGTTTTCATCACAAATCCAAAACATAGCACCATACCAGCTACTACGAAGAAGACTATCGCAGCCAAAATCAGTACATATAACCTATGGTGCTGTTGCTTTGAAAGGGCAAAGCCATACACAGAATTCCAAACTGCAGTTACCCTGCAGCTCTTGACAGTATGTATGAATTACTGCAGGTATTTTTTGGATGATTTGGTTCCATTTGGTTGTTTCTCTCTTTTCCTANTGTATAATATATATAGTATGTATAGTAATACACTTGTGTGTGTATACTACATATAAAATATATACACCATATACTATACAGCACATGAATATGTATATTATACAGTATAGAAATATATGCATAAAACATAAATGCATAAAATATGCATAGTATATTAATATATATATTATCCATTCTTCATACAGTACTAACTTTGACTACCTGATAGTATAAATGGCTGTATTTCCACGAGGAAACATGATAGATATAAGATACATATAACAATAGCTACGTGAACTCATTACCAAGGGAAACATTCTTAAAAAGGAATAAGAACACCTACAACTTTTATTTGATAATGGGTATGTAACCATCGCAAAGTTATTACATTTAATGAAAATGAGCATGTCGGGTTCTTAGTAGAAATATGAAAGTCAATTTTAAGATTTCTCCAGTAAGAAACAACATTTTTATTCAGAAACACTTTGTGTTATGAAAGTTCAGGGAACAACTCAGTGTTATTCTAGACATTTGGGAAGTTTCTTTTGTGATGGAATACAAAAGGTACTGGGAAAATTAAATATAAAATAAAAAAGAAAGTAAAAAAAACACATTAATTTAATAGAAGTTGGTACTTTTTGAGTTTTTCTAGCAAATATATGCCTGGAATTCTTGCCTGAACCTTTAGGTGTACAGAGTTAATTAAGTCATACTCTAAAGAATCCTTTTGCACTGTCAAAAATCAAATAATGTTGATCAGAAAAATAGGAATTAAAAGCCAGATTAGTCATGATACTGAAGGCACATTGAAAATAATATTGAGTTGGAAATTCAGTAAAAATGAGTTACAATACCTATTTTGATCTAAAATTGTTACTAAGAAATCACTGCCTACTGGTTTGTATATAGAGTGAATTAACTGAAAGGGTGTTTTAGACTAACACTTCAACAACAGTTGAGCTACAATTTTTCTCTTAAAGAAACAAAGAGAGTGTAATAATTAGGGTTGCTCTAATTAACCTCTACAAAAAAACTCAACATAAAAATGTGTAATGGCTGCCACATTAAAAATGATAATTACCATTTTAAAAATAAAATTAGTTTCATAATACTATGAATACGTTAAAATATGCAGCAACATGGTGACGGAGCAAGGAAAACTCAGAAAATTCTGGGGCACTAGAAAAACAGGTTATTTGATTGACAGAGTACTTTAACATAATTGTATGTGATACACTTTCTGTGACAAGAACAAACATTGGCTACAAACCTAATTCTGCACATACAATTTTGCAGCTTTTACCAAATATTATGTCAGCAGTTACATTTATTCAAAATAGAACTTGCAGACTACTGGTTGATGAGTCCATCTTGGCAGTAAAGCCCAAAATGCGTAATTTATGCTTTCTGCCATAGGTTAGACAGACAGAAGGCTGATATACTAGATACAACTGCTATTGTAAATTTACTTGGCATTTCATTTTTCAGTCACACTGATGGTTATTTTCATACATCTTCAATAAATCATTTACTGCTAAATCCAATTATTTTGATTGGCAGATTTAGCTTCCCAATGGGTCTTTGTCAATGTTATGTAGAAGTAAATACCTTGAGATTCTTCTTTTTCAAAACTTTCCTTGGTTATTTGCTTTTTTCTCACCCAGCTAACTATTGACTATCTGCTGTCATACAGTTCTCATCTCTGTAGAGGTGATCAGACCAGCTGAAGTACACAATGAGCAAAACCACCCATGGAACCTGCACACTCTTGAAGAGGTGTAAAATTGTGCCAGGCCTGCACTGTAATGCCAAGGACTGGGATCTGGCAGCATGAAAAGCCATAGAACATTGGAAGCCTCTTCAGAGGCTATGAGCAGAGCCAGAAGCAGTGTCCATGGAGGCTCCAGGATTTGCCCTGGGCCTGCCCCCTGTCCTGACACTGGACACCCACACCAGACTTGGAGCCAACCCATCCCAGGTTTGCAGTGAGCCCTGCTCACCATCTCCATCCCAGCTCTCCTCACCACCTCTGGGCATGGTGAGATAGGGTCTCTGGAGAAGGGCCCTGCCTTGCTGCAGGCCCTCATTATGCCCTGGTCAGTAGTGCTTTGAGCTACCATCTGAATACTTAAAAGAGATGAAAACATGATACTTCTGTGCTTCATCATTGAGGAGGAAGGACACAGAGCTGACTGTGGTCTTCACTAAAGATATGGGTAGTTTAAAATCTGTAACATCCTGTGGAGGGGCACTGTCTGGCATCATCTACTTCATGTGGGCCAAGGCACAGGCGACACTCAGGGAGTGCAGTTTCGCCAGAGAAGAGCCTTCTTCTGCCCAGCTATTTCTATATATCTCAGGCTTAACACTTGTTTTGCATTTTATGTGAATTTCCAGTTTCTCTTGCACTTCTTCTCTGCCCACCCCTATTAATGTGTATTGCTTCGCTTCTCTTGCCCTCTTCCTTCTCATCACACACCCCAAAGGAGACCACAGGTCCTCACTCTCCACTCTGGCCTTCCTGTTGTGTGGCTCAGATGTTGCAAGTTTCTGAATATAAGTCGTTTATGTTGGTGGCTAGGTTTTGCTGCTTGTTACTTTCTGTAAGTGATGCCTTGTATTTGTAATGGGATAAAGCAAACACCATAGGGAAAACTCAGGTGGAACTGACCTTTTGCAAAAATTGCTTCCCGCATTTGATTTCCAAAAATCTTCACCTTCTGTCATTCCCCGAAAGGGTGATGCTCAGTGGCCTTCAGGGAAGACAGCACTCTCTGTACTTTGAAAGCAGGAGAGGATACCCCTGTGATACCACAAAGGTGGTGAAGACATGTCTTGTACAGCTGGCCAGATCAAGTAAACCAACAGTCAAAGGGGATTAAGAGGAAAAAACAAATTATTTGATTGGGAAGAATTTATGTATGATTTTAGTGAGACTTAATAAGAGGCCAATGCTGAAGAATCTCTCCTGTGATGCTGATATAAAAGGAAAAGTACAGCAGGTGTTAGATTTCTTAAAGGCACTATTTTTAATTATTTTTACTCATAAACTAATTAACAGATTTACATAGAAATGATCAGAAAATTCATTCTGCACTCAGCAACACACATGTTGTCTTTTTCATACATAACAATGAGGCTAAATCCTCAATTCAGTCTTAACTAGAAAGCTGTAACTAGTGCTTCTATACTGTTTTGTTTTTGGATACAGTGGGCAGAAAGAAGTATAATAATTAATGCCATACTACAGTGAAAGATGATCAATTTATAGAAAGGGTCAGTGAAGTGAGTCCAAGAGAGGATTAAGCTGTAAAAGGAATCAGCTTACATTTATGAAATCATAGGATAACTAAGAGCTTGTATAAGACAGAGGAACAAAACATTTGCATTTATATGCTATACAGATTGGCGTCTTGGTCAGCTGTCATGTTTCTCTCCTGAATCTATTATGTTAATAGATCAGCTATGTGGATTCTGAGTGACATATTCAACACTGACACACTGGACTTGCCAGCAAAATAGATTAATATATTGTTTTTTCTTAAAAGACTGAATTCTAGATTTTCATTAAAGCACAAGAAAAATCTCTTAGAGGGCCTCAAATACAGGCCTATGGTGATTTGTCTCTCTGAACTTGAGAGAAGCCAGGAAGAGGAATAATATGAGACATGATTAAAGGTAAAGTACAATAACAGATGTACAAGGGGAGACTTTATTAGCCCTTGTTCTTGCTATAACTACGCTTCTCTCTTTTTTTTTCAGTGCCACTTTCTTGAGATTGATTACTGTAAAAGCAATAATAATGATTTGTGAATTTTTGCAAGGAGTGAGGCTATGATATGTCATATTTGAATAAAGAATAAAGTCTTTTTGACTTTTTTTTTTTTAATCTTGTCTCATTTGTGACTGTACAGGTAACAAATTAACCATCATTATTTAAATTTATGAGGTACTGCAAAAATAAAACTGGAATAGTGCAATTTTTAGAGTATTTGTTCATACAGGCTCTATTCCCCCACATTCTTAGATGGATTGGATGGGTTCTGGTTTTGGTGGTGTTTTTTCTACTATGTAAACTATGTTGTTTACATGTAATACAAACATTAATTAACACTATGATCACCACCACCACCTTCCAACACTGGTCATGTAGATGTACTTGCTACACTTGGGACAGTGTTAGCCAGACACAGAGTGTTTATAAGTATTTCCAAATAATGGAGAAAAGTCTTCTCTTTAGCTACAAGAAAAGTTTACGATTTTTTTTTTTTTTTTTTTTTTTAGGAAAAAAAATGCATTTGGCATGGTGTTAGTGACACATGGAAAATAAAGGGTTATGCTAAAAAAAGTTATTAGCATGGGAGATAGTCACTAATGAAACTCTTTAAGTGGTCTGTATTGGTCTGATCACACAATCTTTTTATTAAGGTAAAAATTATTATTTAGATCTTAAACATTCAAGTGATGCAAAATAAGAAAGCAACAGCAATACAGTGGAGGGCTGAAAATTTAAATGAGATAATCTGGAATACCTTGCATATTGGAGTGACAGAATAAAAAGTCTTCTAGTTAAAATCAAGGTCATACATTGCATTGATTATTAACATCTAGAAATCCTTCTATAAGCTTGCTAGGTGTATATGACATAACTGGAGGACACCTTTGATAAATTAGCCTATCATGCCAGTAGAGATCTGTCATGCTGCCATTAAAAGAACAAACATAATCTTAGGTAATTATCAAAGACGTGTGGCAATGCTGATGTTATTGCTTAATGTATTGGTGAACTTAATTCGGCATACTAAACACAAAAATGGTCTCCTGTTAAATGAGATTCAATGAAAAAGATCCAAAAAAAGAGCTGTTTGCATCACGTCTAGACCAGACAATCTGACATCATTTCCAGGGTCTTTTACAGGAGGATGGGAGGTCAGTTTGCATATCCTTCAAACAAGCTTGGAGTCAAGGTTAACATTTGGAGCTTGTTAAGTCTGAGAAGCAAAACATACTGTTTCAAGGCTGGTGCTACTGTAAATTGACTACCTAGCTTCTGCTCAGCTTGGAGCTCAGGCAGGGCAGGTTCATACTTGATTCTGAGCCAAACGTACCCATATTCACATAGGGCTGGTTGTGCAAATATACAAGATCAGATTAATTCCTCACACTAGAAATATACAAGCTTTTTCGACAGGTAAATGATAAATGGCAAGCACTCTTGTCAGCAGATGACTGTTCTTTTGTGCATGTAAATATGGATATTCACACAGACAGCAGCCATATGTATAATTGCTTTCGGTGCATCTGTGATGGATCACATTTTAATATATGGAGTTTCCTTAGATCAGAAAAAATAAATGTGTTTGCCAAACTTATGTAGACATAACCATTTTTGCATGTTCCTTTTCAGTTAAAATGCTATCCCTCCACCTCAGATCTTATTTAATCTTATTTCCTTGTTTATAGGTATAATGTTGTAAAGACGAAACAGAGTTTTCAAAACTGGCCAGGGAGAATGACTTTTTTTTCTTTAATATCAATATTGCAAAAGAATTCTGTGTGCACATGTGTTTGAGTGTTTTACACAACCTATATCAATACTTAGAACAGCTGTATGTATGAGGAAGGGAGCAAATCTTCGCAATGCACATTTCAGGTACGGGAAAAAACACTACTTCTATCCTTTTCAGCCTTGTTATAATTTTTTTAATTGTGTTTCTTCCAAGTATATTCACTGCTTTCAGTGGTTGTTTTTCTTTATTCTTAAAAAATGAGTTTCTAAAATGAAGACTCTAGAAAAAAATACAAATTCTGTAAATCTTAAACATCTTTAAGATGTTTAATTTAAGATCTTTAATCTTAAATCTTAAATTTTTGCCACTAAAGCCAGAATTTACCATTTTTCCTTTGACAGGTGACATTCAGCCTGCAAAATGTACTAAAGCGTAGGTGTTTTTCCCAGGGATGCATCAGACCTTGGCAAGGCCAAGATGTAGTTTTGTGCATGCATGAGAGAAAAGAGAAAAGATTATCCCTTACCATGCTGAAACCATTCAGGGTTCCTCAAGCAAAAGGTTTATGTTCCCAAAGGACTTCCTGAAGCAAGGGAAGTCTGGTATTATTTACTTCTGCCTCCAGGCATGTTTTTGAAGCATGAAACGTAATGGATGAGAGGCCAACAGTAGAACAGGGGTACAACAGACTCTGCAGCGTTCAGAGTATGTATTTAAAAGTCTTTGTTATCACATCTGTTTGGGTCCTCAGGGACCAAGCCAGATATTGGCAAAACAGCAACGATTTTTTGTTGTTTTAATCTGGAAGATGTATTTTTAGTTTTGGAAGTGACTTTTTTTTCCTCCTTAAGTATTCCTTTTGGCAAGATTCCATTAGGTAGGATGATAGTTAGATAAAGGAAAAAATGAACATATGTGAATAAATGTTACAGAGAATCATACAGTAGCCCATTTAATAGTTAAAGACTAAGAATTTACTCTGACTTTTGTGACTTTGAGTCTCCTTTATGACTGGCAGGCACTATTATTAATACTTTGTTAAAAGAGTAATTTCCACTTCAATTTTTGCTTGCTAGATTTGTGGTTAAGGATTTATTATTATTATTATTAGTGCCTAAAATTGAGATAATTGAGCCAGTGCTGTTGAGTTGCAGAACTTTAATCTAAGTATTAATTATGTTTTCAGTCCTTCCCGTCTACCGATTATTTCATGATGTCTCTCACCTAAAAAAGAATGGAAAGCCTAACAAAATCAAATGTACATTTTCTGAAAGATCCATGAGATCCATTGCAAAACATCATTGACGCTGTCCCACACAACATCCTTGTCTCTAAAATGGAGAGATGGATTTGATGGACAGACCACCAAGTGGATAAGGAATTGTCTGGATTATTGTATTCAAAACGTTAGGGTCAATGGTTCAATGTCCACAAGGAAACCAGTAATGAGTGGTTTCTTTCCTGGATCTGTATTGGGATTGGTACGATTTAACATCTTTTTTAATATTATAGACTGTGGAATTGAGTGCACCCTCAGCAAGTTTGCAGATGACACCAAGCTGTGTGGTGCTGTCAACATGCTGGAGGGAAGGGCTGCCATCCAGAGGGAACTCAAATGGCTTGAGATGTGGGCCCAGGCCAACCTCATGAAGTTCAACAAGGCCAAGTGCAAGGTACTGTACCTGGGACATGGCAAAGCCATGCATAAATACAGGCTGGGTGATGAGTGTAGCGCTGTAGAGGACTTGGGGGTGTTGGTGGGCAAATAAAAGCTAGCAATATGTGATTGCAGCCCAGAAAGCCTTACAGTATCCTGGGCTGCATCAAAAGAGGGGTGGCCAGCACGTCAAGGGTAGTGATTGTCCACCTCTGTCCTGCTTTCACCTTGAATACTGCCTCCAAGTCTGGGGCCCCCAGCTCAAGAAAGGAGCTGCTGGAGTGGTTCCAGAGGAGGGCCACAAAGATGAACAAAGGACTGGAGCACTTCTCCTATGATGAGAGGCTAACTGAGTTGGAGTTGTCCAGTCTGGAAGAGACAAGACTTCAGGCAGACCTCACTGTGGCCTTTCAGTACTCAAAGAGGACTTATAAAAAAAGCTGAATGACTTTTTACATGGTCTGATAGTGATAGGACAAGGGGGAATGACTTAAACTAAAAGAGGGGAGATTTAGATTACATGTTAGGAGGACATTCTTTACTCAGGGGTGGTGAGGCACTGTTACAGGCTGCCCAGAGAAGATGTGGATGCCCCATCCCTGCAATTGTTCAAGGCCAGGAGACTGGATGGGGCCCTGGGCAGCCTGATCCAGTGGGTGGCAACCCTGCCTACAGCAAGGAGGTTGAAACCAGATGAAAATTGAATATGAGAAAAAATGGTAAGTCTGCATGTATAAGTTATTTTGAATAATCATAAGAAGAGAAGAGAAGAGAAGAGAAGAGAAGAGAAGAGAAGAGAAGAGAAGAGGAAAAGAAAAGACTAAAGCCTTCAAAATCTGTGTTTTGAGGCTGAAGTCAAAACTTCACAGTGACTGTAAGAAAACTCCTAGAAAACTGCTTTCTAAATATAACCCCCATGGCCTAGAAGACTATTTATGATAAACTGCAAGTGTCCCTTTCCAATAATGAAAAACATCTGCAAAACCTAAAGGACAGTAAGACTTTTCAAAGATAAGTAAATGAGGAAGTCTTTATAAGGAAGAAAGTTCTAAGGAAATGTAGGCAGAAATTCTGACAGAATTCAAAGCATTTCTCAATTTTGCT
>VXAV01003661.1:123906-135649 GCA_013399715.1 Alectura lathami | reverse complement strand
AAAAGCCAACATGCAGATTAATGCATAACTCTTTCAGGTCTACTGCTGTTGTGATTTAAACCCTCAGTATCTCACAACAGTAGCTTGCTTTCCCCTCCCCCTCTGGGGAGCAAGCTTGGGAATGCCGGCGTGCGGTTGGCGGCCAGTGTCAGCGGGGGGAGGAGGGAAAGTGAGAGGAAAATGAAAGGTGGAACTCGAGAGTTATGATAACTAACTTTACTACAATAGTAAATTTAGAATGTAAAAGATTTGGAGTAGACCAATTAACTCACAGAAAAAAGGCCAGTTCTCACCCATGCGCCAGCCCCGACCGCGCAGAGCCAGACCCCGCCCCACCGCGCCTGCACGCACCGCGCGGCCCCGCGCCAGCCCGACACCGCTCCGCAAGCAGCGGCTTTTTTTCCCCCGTCGCCCCCCTCCCCTTCTCCCGGAGAGCAGGGTGCCGTGATGTATATGCTATGGAATACTCCGTTTTTCCTTAACTCTGTTTTCAACAATGACAACTGCATTATTGCCTGGTTTGGGGGATTTTCTAAGACAGAGCTTACCTAAGTCTTACATACTGAAAAATCTGGCTTGGATGAGGTTTGCCAGCAACGTTTTCCAGTGTAAATTGTAGTGCAATTAGCATGAACACATGAAAAACTGTGACATCTAGAATAGGTTATATTTCTGTTCAGTGGAAAATAAAATCATTGACACATAACAGTCTAAGCAAAGACCCTTAATCCTTTTTTTACTTTTTTCTTTGATTTGGATGCCTGCTGATTTCGGTGGAGTTAACATGAAAGAGATGTGCTACATTCACATTAAGTGATAATATCTTTGTGATTGTAATTCAGTTCAGTATGCAAAAAAAAACCAACCCAGTAATTTCATTACTAATTTCCATTCACACTGATGCCCAATAGATAGTGAATTTACCAATCAATGGCTTTACAACGTTTTCCACAGATGGTTTTTCAGCCTACTTGCCTTCTTACCTCTTTTTCTTTCTTTTTTTTTTTTTTTTTTTTTTTTTTTTTTTTCTAATTTTCCTTGCTGACATTTCTGCTCTTAGTTTCATTGCCATTGACAGCATTTTCAGTATGTGCTACTTGAGGATTCTGCTATTCAGGTTCATTTCCACAATCACTATTATCTCTCTAATATCTCTTTCTCTCTTTTTTCCACCTGAAGTGCTTCCTCCATTCAGTTCCCACACTCTGTTCTGTAGCCTGGTTTGAGAATGGAGGAAGAACCTAGCTAATGTTTGAATAGTAATTCAGCAGTCTTTAACCTGCTGGAGCGTACACGTATTATCACAGCATCTATAATATCTTCCCCATGATTACCCAGGAGAAATTCAAGACTCCTCACTGAAATTCAGATCCAAGCAGATACATTACCAAGCTGAAAGCGTGCAAGAGCCTCTCACAAAATAATGAAGACTATGTTAGGATAATGTTGCCTTTGATACTTACCTGCCCACCAGACAGATTTAACTTTAAGTATACAGCTGCTCATTAGGATTCCTACGACTCCAGGGAAGTGATTTCCTTCCCTCAGCTCCTATCTTCCTGTAGTATTGTCTTGTGTCAGTGGTGCCTGGCATGAATAGATTATGGGTAATCAAGTTCGCCCAGTGCAGAGCTGGGAATTCACTGCTTCCCAGCTCTACAGAAGCCAGTTCTGCCATTAGATTCCATCTGGCTTCTGATTTCCAGTATAAAGAATTTCTGGAAGCATAATGTTGGATCGATAGAAAAACTGCTGCTTTTAATGCTTGCGGGATTACAGTAAGTGATTTAGAGGACTCTTGATATGTTGTTGTGAAGCGGCTTTGTGGCTAGTCTCCACAGCAAGAAAAAGTATGCTACCTTTTCCAGACATGCATCTTCATTTCACAGGAATGAAAATAAAGTGAACTGATCAGCAACTAAGACTATATAAAAAAATAAATAAAACAAAGAAACTTAGCAATAGGTAAAATAAGAATCAGATTTTTTTAAGCTGTCATCGTTCTCTTTCCTGTTACTTCTCTACTTACTTTACAGAGAGGAAGAAAAGAAGATGAAACACAAAAGATAGAATAAAAATATAGATTGCAATATATTTGGTCAGGCAGCCGATGAACCAGTGTCAAACCTGTTGGCAGAAAGCAGAGATTTTCTTTTTTCACAATATTAAAAGAAAAATTTAGGTCACATCCAAAACTCTCTGTCAACTGGAGCACACAAGCTAGTTAAGTTGCAGTCACTGTTGTTGTCATAATCTGTTTCAGTTCATTGCCATGGTGTAAACATGAATAAGATCTACAGAATTCATAGAAGCTACTAATAAAAAAGAGTGGGATCCGGTGTGTTTATCTTCTGTGAAATAACATATATGTTAGGCATTGAATTGTTAGGAAACATGGGAAATAATCCAATATTTCTAAAGTAAGCATTATAGACAGTGAAGCCAAATACAAAGCTCTGAGTAGCTCAGAGAGATTCAGTGCTCTCAAGTTAGACATCTGTTTCTCTCCCCTGAGTTGAGTTGAACTAATTTTAGATCTTTTCTTTCCCCTTCTCTATTCAGCAGTTTGCCTACTTCTTCCTTCCACAGTATTACTCTATTCCCCCAGTGCAGGATGAACAGCTGAGGGTACCTTTAAAGGGTACTGTCATGAGCTGAGGACACCTTCATTAACCAAAGCTGAAAGTCCCTGCAGATTTTGTTGTAGGCTTCAGAGATGAAGCTGGTGATGGTCAAAGACACTCACAAGTTGGAGAGCAAGAGTATTTTTTTTTTTTTGTGCCATGACAAAGCACAGAATAGAAGTGAATACATGGTCCCAGCTATTTCTTCACCTCACTTTTTTTTTTCCAGCAGAGTGGGAATGAATGAATAAAAAAGAAATGGACAGATGAAACAGGTTTAGCAGCTACTTTTTTTTCCTTACCCTTGATGAGTAAAGCCAAAAGATATTCTTTCAGACCTTGGCTGTGAAGAGCAACCCTACCACAGGAGACAACATGAAAAGGACTAGTCAAAGCTACTGTTTCCCTTCCTCTACCAGTCCCCATTCCTCTGCTGATTTTATTTCCTCTCACAACTCCATCCCAGTGAGTGATGCATTTGCTATCAGGAGCGGAATAAGTTCCGTTTCCTGGGGAAACAAGCAATGATCCATGCTAATCTTGCCAGACAGTACCCTATCCCTAGTACCCAGGAAAACCACAAGGAATTCTAACAAGTTCTAGTCTGCTTATCTGTCTTCCAAAGGAAAGCAACAAAAGGATATGGGTCAGCCCTTTTGTAAAGATATGTAAGATCAGCCTCCTACCCTAGGAGCAGTAGTTACGCTTCACCTGAGGCTCAAACACACATATCCGGAGACTGAAGCTCCTTGAAAGAGGAAGACACATTTTACACTGAAGTTTAGGCTGTCACTTTTATGACAGGTTTTCTGGGATAGGAAGCAAACAAATAGGAGGAAGCTGAATTTCACAGATCAGACTATCCAGGAAGGAGGCACTAGATGATTGAAGTCTGCTACATGTAAATTGTGTTTCCCACATCTCACCATCAAATTCTGTACCCTGTGTTAAAAGCTTTTGGTAATTTTTATTGCCTATGTTTCTAATATTCTCAATGTTAACTTGTTATCTGAGAATTACATGTAGGAAATCCCTCACTAGTTTCTTACCTTGCAGCTCAACTGTCAGCTTAGACCCACTTTCTGGGAAATGGCTACAAGTAGGTTGTGATGAGGGAAGGCTGGACATGGGAGTGGGAATTAAAGAGACAACATTGTCAAAAATTTCTGCTAAAACGTAATTTGGTAGCAGCAGCAGTCAAAAAACTCCGAGGAAGGTGTTATACAGTATCACTGACTTCATATTTTAAGTATGAAAACCCTACAGCAGTCCCACCCACATACTCTAATAAACATATTACATGCTCCACTTGGCATCTCATGACTCATTCCTGGACTACGCAGATCATGTAGTATGAAAAGCATAGTCAGATTGCATCAGCCTAGGGACTGGTGCTTTGTACCTCTTCCTGAGGTATGGGAACTTTTGCTTCACGCATTCTCAAGAGGAAAATGGTTTATAAATCAACTCTTTCACTTGCTTGCTCATATCACTAGACTATTCCACACACATACACAAAGTAGTATCTTTCCTCACCATTATGATCTTCAGATTTTATAAAGATTTGCAGTACTTTATGCTGGTCTATGTCTGAAAAAGTGCATGTCCAGCCAGGAAATGAATTGCTGTATCAAAGCAGGTGATACTTGATAAGGATGGCTATACATGGAGCATTCAGACATACTATATCTTGATACTCACACTTCAAAGGAAAAAAAAAACAACAGTTAGATTGGACTTTTAGCGGCAGTTAAAACTCATTATTTGGCAGGACTTAGGAGAATTGTATGTTAAATACAGAATATAGAATTGTAGCAAAGCTTAAGAATTATGGGATAGATGAGTGGACAGTGAGGTGGATTGAGAACTGTCTGAGTGGCAGAGCTCAGAGGGTTGTGATCAGTGGTACAGAGTCCAGCTGGAGGCCTGCAGCTCACAGTGTTCCCCGGGGGTCAGTAGCGTGTCTGACCCCTGTTAAACTCACATCTTGTTCAACATTTTCATCAGTGACCTGGATGAAGGAACAGAGTGCACCCTCAGCAAGTCTGCTGATGACACAAAGCTGGGAGGAGTGGCTGACACACCAGAAGGCTGTGCTGCCATGCAGCGAGACCTGGACAGGGTGGAGAGCTGGGCGGAGAGGAACCTGATGAAGTGCAACCAGGGCAAGTGTAGAGCCCTACGGCTGGGGAGGAATAACCACACGTGTAGATGCAGGTACAGGTTAAGGGCTGACCTGCTGGAAAGAAGCTCTGACAAGAAGGACCTAGGGCAACAGGGTTACTGTGAGCCAGCAGTGAGCCCTTGTGGCCAAGAAGGCCAATGATTCTGTGATTTGTTGATTCTGTGACTACTTATAGCTATCATTTCTTTCCTATTTTTTAAGTATTTATTTAGTCATGAGAGTCTTAGAAAGTAACAATGTTTGGATTTGTTTGATGAACCGTTGAAAGGGTTTTGAAACACAAGTGTACAGTAGCAACCGACGATTGATTCTTTAAAGGAATCCTAATTGATGAGCAGTGCCAAACTCCTCTTTTCCAAATTGACATTGATTTTTATCAGTCATACCCTGTTTTTTCCATGTACTTGCTGATTGTCTTCTACATTACACATTTTACCAGTTTGTCTGAGTCACAATCCATAGATCACCATGGGAACCTTTTCAAAAATTTAATGTTCTATTTTTCCACAATTTTCTTTGGTACTAGACCATTTAAATAGAAAGTGAAGAAGCCACCATTAGTAGTATACTATTTTAAAATGTTCAATACTGTATAGTACTCTGAAAGCTTGTTACTATATCTTGTTATAGTTTCTTGATATTAGCTTTTCCAGCTTCTATCCTAGAAGATAAATCCTCCAAAATGTCTTGCTGTCTTGCATTGAGTTTCTTTCATGGTCTCAAAGAATGAAAATGTGAAGAACTAATTTTACCTCAGCTTTTAGATGATTTCTTTCACCAATATCTCTCAAATACTTCTCAGAAGACATAATTACCTTCCCTATTATAAAGAAGAAGAAGGAAAAAAACATTGAGAGATGAAGCACTAAACTCCCTAAAGGTCTGACAGCAAGACCAGGTGCATAAATACCTCATTTGCTCTGCTCTTGTCCACAGGTGGTCTAGCAGAGGCCAGCTTTGGTATTAAATCCCTTAACTGTTTAGCATGTCACTGAGCCTGATTAGATTCAGAGCCCCTCACTGGATATAGGATACATCTCCTGCCTGTCTCAGGGCCATGATCAGTAGGTGTCCTAGTTTTAGCTGAAACAGAATTGATTTTCTTCATAGTGTCTGGTTTTAAGCTATGTTTTGCCTTTGGGAGAGGAACGATGTTGATCACACACCGATGCTTTAGTTGTTACTGAGCAGTGCTCAAGGACGTTTCCATTTCTCAGCTTCTGCTCAGCTGCTGTCCTGCCAGTGAGAGGCTGGGCGCACAAGCAGGTGGGAGGGGACAGAGACAGGACAGTTGACCTAAACTGGCCAAAGGGGTACTCTATAACATATGGCATCATGTGAAAAGGACTTCTAAAACTGTGGGGAGTTGGCTGGGGGGGGCAGCTGCTGCTTGGGGACTGGCTGAGCACCAGTTGGTGTGTGGCGAGCAGTTGCATTGTGCACCAATTGTTTTGTAAATATTCATATATATATTACATTGTTGTCATTAATTATATTTATCCCTTCCTCTTCTGTCTTACTAAACAGTTTTTTATCTCAATGTATGAGTTCTATTTTTTTTTTCTGATTCTATCCCCCATCACACTGGGAGGGTGGGGAGTGAGTGAAAGGCTACGTGGTATGTAGCTGCTTGCTGGGTTAAACCACAACATCCTCCACATTTGAACCTATTTTAAAGGGTCCTTTTAGAACAACTGAAAAATTCAGAATTTACTTGTGCTTGCCACAATCTAAAAAACATAGCTAAAAAAAAAAAAATCCAACATATGAGCAATTCCATTATATGCAGCTATTGTTTCACAAGTACTTATAATCCAAAACTGGTCCATGCATATTATGAGAATTAAATGTATTTAATGACTCCTGAAATAACTTAACTCACATAGCAAGAGGAAAAATGCACCTGAGGGAAACTACAGAACATCTTTTGTTATATCTTCCTGATGTCTATGCCTTGTGTTTCATGATTGCACACTAACTAATGAACACACAAAATAAATTAATGCTTCCTTGTCTTGTTTAAATAGACTTCAGTAATTCTGTAACTGGCATACAAGAAGGACAAGAGAGGCTAAACAGGATTAGCAGAATACCAAAGCATCCTTTTTAATTACCTGCTACAAAGTGTTCATTTATTTTCTTTTCCAAGTAACTTTTTTGCCGTTCATGCCTGATTGATCACATAAGGAGACTAGGAGGTAGGACAGTCTATTCATTATCTTAAAGGTTATTATAGTGGGTGCTCTTATTAATCAAATTTCCAATGGGAGAAATTTAAGATCAGCCATTCAGAAAAACAGTGTTCAAGGAGACCACCCAAGTAAGTGCAGTTTACGCTGTGAGTTGAGCTTATCTGACTGGTAATAGTCCTGTTAAGTTGGAAGTAAATATTAACAGCCTACAGCACTGGATCATCTTCACACCATTCTTACTACACAGAAATTTCATTCATTTGGGACGGTAGTTAACAAGTGTACAGCATTAATAACAATTAAATGGAAGCATGTAAATTGGAAAGAGGTAGTTATTATTTAGTGTTTACATGAAAGGGTATTTTAGTTCAAGATATCATTTAACAAAGACTGCATATAAGCACCTGAAAAAGTTACTTGAATGCAAGGTAATGATTTGGAAGGTGAAATTAAGAATTATTATTTGTTGTTGCTCTTCAACCATTGTTCTCTGTAAGATTTTTCATTTGTAGTCATAGAATATGCTCTGCTCTACTTTATGTTCTACATAATGTGCTAACAAATTATTAAACAAGCCAGTTGTATCCGATATAGAGCACTGGAAAAAGAAAAATAAATAAATAAAACTATAGAGATATACTGATGCTCTTCTGTGGTGCTTCTGACACCCCTGTGCAGAACTGACATCAGCCACGGGTGCAGTTTATAATAGACCGCCGGAAGCTCATTTATTTATTTATTTAGTGGCTTAATTCTTCTGGTTTGTTGTGTCCAAAGTAGTTTTCACACATTTTCAAGCAGATGGGTATGATTTATCACATCTGGGTTTATCCTACTGATTGCATGGCTTGGAAAAATTCTGACTGGTTTAGTGTAAAATGAGTCATAGTTTCCCAAAATCATTTGTCACTGTTGTAAAACTAAAGGACAATGTCTCCTGATTGGCAATTTCTGCTCAGAAAAGACTTTTTTTTTTTTTTTTTTTTTTTGAAGGAGCAAGGGAGCAAGTCTGCTGCAGAAAATTTAGGATCTGTGTAAGAATTGCTTTATTTGAAGAAATTAGGTCTTCATTTTAGTAAATAGGAAATCTCTGCCTATTACCATAAAACTTAAATGACTGTCTTCAGGTAATCCTGTAGGATGTACTGTGGAACTGCTCCAGTGCTAGACAATAAACACAAGAAGAAATATTTAAGAGGTAACATTTTTGCATTAATACTAGGATTTGGCCAAAATATCCTCTTTGTCTTAATAAACAAAATAGTACAGTAACAAAAATTGATTGAAAAGGAAGGAAACCACCTTCTGTATGTTTAGACTTACATTTTAAATTCACACATTTTATGCAAATCATACCTGATACCTTCCTACTGCTACTGGGCTATGTCTGGTCTCAGATCATTACCTTGGAGTGACAGGTGAAATGTGCAACCAAACCAAGTCTGGATGATTTGGCTGGGGAAAGCCAGACCATGCTTAGGACTGGTCAGAGTGGAATTATAGTAGGAGACACCCATGGACTAAATTCCACTTTCTGCTGTTTTTTTTTTTTGTTGTTGTTGTTAGAGGAGGAGTAAGGTTTCTATCAAGACCAAACAGAAAGGAAAAGCTCTTACATAGATTGCCAGTGTTAGCAAGATCCTGCTCTTCAGAAGTCACGGCTTACAATGCAAGTTTCTGCTTCTCAATCCAGAACAAATATTGCTGCACTTCCTCTGCAGATATTCAGTCTTTCTCTGTAATAAACTAGAGCCATAGCTCAGTTCTCCCTTTACAAATTAAAAATAGGGTTTTACATAAATGACAAAAATCTGGTAATGATTTGTTAGCAGCTTTTCTGTCAAATAACAAATGACAGTTCTTAACGGCCCCTCTCTTCCTTCCACTGTGAAGGGATTGGTCATCTATGTCTTTTTCATGTGTGATCCTAACAGAGTGAGATGCACGTCTGATGAATATCGTTCTGAAATCAGTGCATTAACATAACACTGCCTTCAAGACAGATTCTGCTTTGCTCTGTACTGCAGAGCCCTGAAGAAAAGTGTCATTGTTGTGCATTACTCTGTTTTCAATACTTTGGTAAATTCTTGCTCAAACAGTCACGTTTGGTTGCTTCAAAACAGAACTAAACAATGCCACTTAGCATATTTCAAGTTAGGAAATAAATCAGCTAATTGCTGAAATGAAGATTTATTATTTGCTCAAGGAATCTACAGAAACCAGAATTTCATATGCATAAATTCACAATATTTTTTTCAGATGTAGCACATCAGCATTTGCACATCAAAAGCTAAACCATGCTACATTTCTCACCAAAGGGAAATGAAGAGTATACTGCTATTTTTATGCAATAAATCCACATCTTTCCCTTGCTATCTTGATTAAAAGATCACCAGTACTTCAGGCTTAATTTAACATTTTGTCTTACAGTTTCTGAATTACATTGGTCTTGATCATTCTGCTCTGCAAACTGATCAAATCAAAATGCAAAAATGAGATTCTATGTTCTTCTGAAACTAGTGGCTGTGTTTTTGTTGCTTTTTTTTTTTTTTTCCCCTCCATTAAACTAATGATTACCAGCCTGGACTCTGAGATCTACATCCATACAATATCTCATAGTCCACATGAGGCTTAGGGCCCTCTTAAATATATCTTGGCAGGACACAGCACAACAACAGCCCCATCCAATTCCATCCCCCCAGGGAATCCTAGGCCTAACACTTATCCTCAAGTCAAGGCCATTCTGGACTTGTATTGCTAAGCCATTTAAAGCTGTAGTTGTTTATTATAGCCTCGGTCACGTGGGATCTATTCAAATAATAATTCAGGCCTTAACCATACTGTTTTTTTCTGGATAATATTAGGAAAATTTACAGCTGAGGAAAAAAAAAGAGATTTAATGGTATCAGATCCCCATCAAATCACACACCCTTGCTCTCACATGGATCTCAATTTCCACAGAATGCAAAATGTGTTAGAGAAAAGTCAAAGAATTTTTCTTATGTATGTCCTTTGGGGCTGATATGGGCCATTATTATGATTTATTTATTATTTGTTATGCACTGACAGGATGTTTGACTTTTTGCGAACAGGATGGATGATGTTAACATTGTGTGACTTTGCAGCTTACACTACTGTGTTAACATAAGGAACCAGGGACCCCAGCCTAATGATATGCCTGCAGACTTATTTGTGAATTATTTGTGTTACTGCTCAAAGACACTTACAAGGTAGTTTTGTGATTACTGCTGATCAATTTCCAATTAGTGCCAATTAGTACCTCAGCTAAAGCAAAGGTGGTGCTGTCAAATTGCTAAAATATTTCTCACAATTACTTTTTGAGACAAGCTCCCACTTGGGAAGGAATTAGACTTTTCAAAGCTTTTCTATCAGTAAGTTAAGAAACAACCACTAAGCTAGCTGGCACGTTAACTCAATTATATTATATTGTAAACCATTTTCCTTTTTATTTTAACATTATTTCGGCTGATTTTGTGTGTGATGTAAACATAGGCAGCTCATCAGCATGCTGGGTTCAGCATGCTCCTGCAAGAAGAAAGGTCCAAGCTGGTATTCACTTCCCCTGCAACTGGTCTGTGATGCTCAGTTTATCTGGAGTCAAAATTACCAGGCCTCTGAAAGAAGTCACAGCCTTTGTGGATGGTATGACAAGGTAAAGACCACAGAGATTAAATATACACTTTTATTGTTCCACATTTTCGTATAGTACAGGAGACTCATGTTCATTTATAAGGTCTTAGGTACAAGCCTAAAATTAAGCATTAAGTAGCTACCCTAACACTACAATATATCCAAAGTATATAAATGAATGTAAAAGCATATAAAATAGCTCCTTTATAAGACTCAATATATGATTGACTACTGAAACTATGGCCAATGTTTCTTGCTGCCCTTAAAAAGCAAGCTTATTACTTCTCTTTCAGTATAAAAAATGCTAAAAGATTTTTCTACAGTGATTGTTATATTCCAGTATTCATGGAAGAACACAAGGTACAGTTCAAACTTTCTTTGCTCTGATGTAGCCCACTGAAAGTAATGAATTGTCAGAAAGCANCAAAATTAAATCAATGAATAATAAAAAACCAACTGTGTTTCACTATAAGCAGTATTTCTTAAGTAGTTTTTCTTCTGTTTAAAGGTGAACGTAATTTCTTCCATTGCATATACACTGCAGAGATGGGAATAAATACAATCACGATTTAGTATTGTTTTTATGTTGTCTTTCCTACTCTTGATATAACTTCATACAACATCTTTGTAACACATGCCTTAAGTGGCTTCTTTTTCCAACAAAATGACCCTTCAATTTAGTATTTAATTGGAAGAACAATTCATCAGGAGTCNNNNGAAGAACAATTCATCAGGAGTCAGAGCACCAAGTTCTCTACATGAAGAGACAAGACTTTCCATTTGGAAGCTTGACATTCCAGTACTGATTTATTTAATATTTGCTTCTTAATATTAAACTCAGCTGACAGCTTCCTATACTATCACATATTTATACTATCAGATATTTATACTGTCAGATATTTATAGTTTCAGAGTTTTTAATAGTTTAATCAAATTAAAAAGAAGAAGGGGATGTTAGGTGGAAGCAATGACATTCACAGTACAGCACCTTCATCTGTATAAACTTGTGCATGTTGAGCTAATAAATTACTTGCTGCTTCTTCCTTTTTTTTTTTTTGTTTTTTTTTTTTTTTTTTTACGTTTGAACGATG
>VXAV01003661.1:99249-109890 GCA_013399715.1 Alectura lathami | reverse complement strand
CAGGCTGGACGCGTTCCTGTGCGATCTGCTCTAGGTGTTCCTGCTTCGGCAGGGGGATTGGACTAGATGATCTTTCGAGGTCCCTTCCAATCTCTAACATTCTGTGATTCTGTGATTCTGTGATTTCTCTCACCTCAAGGAGGAAGCTTTAGGGAGGTGTGCAGGGTACTGAGGCACCAAGTGCCAGGCACAGAGGGGAATGTGCACAGTGAAGCAGTTTGTGGAGCAAGCAAGTGGTCTGGGGGAATGTCATTTGTCACTGGCATTCCTTTGGTTGTGGATAAGCACGTGGCCAATGAGGTGGAGAGCAAACGGGCCATAAGCATGAGTCTGTGAAAGCATGGGCTAGAGGGGCCACAGACACNAAAAAAAAAAAGAGTTGTATGTTTTTATTTATTCTTTGGAAATAGACGGTCCCTTTAACTTCAAAGCTATATTACTTTCAGGAGCACATGTATGATCTTTATTACTTTTTCAAAAATAAGCAAATAATTCCTAGGACTTGCTGAAATAAAAATGTCAAGAGAACAATATCATGACAGAAAATACTGCTTTGTCTAAACGAAAATGTTTTGTCAGAGCAGATTTTCTGATTTTATGAGTTTCAGAACAATTATTTTGGAATTTCTCATTTAAACTTTCTCTTTTCATTCCAGTAATGTCCAAATATTTCATTCTGGTATTGCTAAAATGTTTCATTTGGTATGTTATATTGCAATGTTTTTCCAGTATGAAATGTATCTGAATAGTAGGTAAGAAAAACATTTTGGTAATGCCACTGCAGTGCTTTCATATCAACACCTTTTAAACCTTCCATTGCATGAGAGTTACGATTTTTTTAGCACAGTTTGGGACTAAAACAGTACAATATTAGAATTTCACAGCATATCCAAAAAGCATTTTGAGTTATAATTCAAATAAAGCAATAAAGTAATATATGGATGGATCTAGTATGTTTTAGGGTTTTGTTTTCCTTTTCCTTTTTTTTTCTTTTTTCTTTCTTGCTTTGTCACTACTCTGCAGTGGATCTTACAAGGATTTGTTTTTTCACAAACACTGTTCTCAAATGGGTAAAGAAAATCTAATGACACAATTATTTAACAGCATTGCTGATTTCAGAGACCTTCTATGCCAAAGGTAGTAGTGAGCAGAGATATAGTGTGGCGGCTTCATGAATACCGAGTTCAGTATAAACCCCATTCAGTGTGGCGTATACTTTTCTTCAGCCAGTCTTTTGACTAGGACTGTACTCTTGCCTTAGATTACTCCAGAAAGTAAAGCTGATCTCTGCGTTTTCTAAAGTTGACTCCCTGCATAAACACATGTATGAGTCAGAACCCCTTTGCTAAGTTCCTCACTGGAAATACAGAAAGCTGTTAAAATACAATAGTTGATAGCCAAAGGAATATTGGATGAGGAATAGAACACTAGAGAGCTGCTGGAATAGTAGCAACACATTGAAATGAGAACTCTTACAGTTTGGAAAGTTACACGGACTGCTTGCCAACATCTATCTACCCCGACCCGGCTGTACTTAAATGGTGTAACTGTTTCCATTCTATTAATCATTTCTTCTCATCAGCCCCATTTCGATAGTATTTGTTTTTGCAGTCATAATGATGAAATACGTGAGCTGAAGCTGACAGGCTGAACTACACGAGACATAAGAAGTGAATAGGTTGAACATCCAGCTGTGTGCCCATATTACCACCCCGCCGTGCATTGGGAGGCATGTAAAACTGCTGGATGCTATCCATATGTAATCTGCCTGCCTCCACTCCTAAGTTACACATGTAGTGTCCACAACTCCATTTCACTCATTTCACTGACATACAAAAAGAAAAGCACCTGTATATTAAGCAAAATAATAGATGTATAAATAATAATAGAAAATCCATGCCAGGGAATGTTACTTCCTAACTCCTTGGCAGAGTCCACAAGAAACTAACCTGGGACCATGGTGGTTTAGTACCCATATTTTCCATATAAAACTGTAAGAGGACATTGAGAGACATTTTAATTTTCAGTTTGATGACAACCTTATATGGTCCATCAACAATAAATGACATGAAGTAATAAATGCCATATATATGCCAGATGTATTCTGAGATCATCTTATCCCTGAAGAAGCATGTGTTCTGTGTTTACCTCCTTATGGTGGGACAATAAATATGTGGAAGTAAGCAATTTGATATTCTGCTTGAAAAGCAAATTGAAATTTGCATTAGTGGAGATCAGAATGTTACAGGCTGATTACTTAGGTTCTCATTGCTCTTTCTTTGAAAGCTTGCTTACATTCACATGTGCACAATGCATCTGGCAGCAGACTCGGAGACTCATGTCATTTTAGCTTGAAGCCTTCTGATGCAAGAGATTTTTATTTGTGGTGCTAGCTCTGAAAAGATTATTGTGTCGGACAAGCTGCTCACCACACAGGTCATATCAACACTTCCTTGTTAGACCTTTTGCAGTGTAGACATCAGACTCCAGGGTATGATGTACCCTGACTCCATCATCAGAGAAATGCACTTACAATCCCACACAGTCCTTCTATCACAGCCCGTTGAAAAATATGGGAGAAAATAGGTCTCCTGGAGAGGAATAAGCCTTGCTCCAGGGAGGGCAAGACCCTTCTGGTCACTTATCCATCAGAATAACAGCAGGAGGTTGCAGGATCTCTGTGAAACACAAACCTTGAGCTGTGTGAACCTGTCTGTTGCTCTCGGTAAAGCTGGAGGGTGTACTCTGCCTGACCGCAGGTGTGCTGACAGCAAGTTTGCACAGTTGCTGGATGCAGACAGTTTGCCATTGCAGCATCAGGACCGCATCAGTGTTCGCCAAGGGCATGGCAGTAGGGCGAGGTCAGTCAGGACAGTGCCTTTCACAAGTGTAATGGGACAGAGGAGACACGAGGACGCTAGCTGCAGGCCAGTGCTGGTTGCAAATTTTTCATCCTCCAACCTCTCATTTGGCCACAGCTCCTAATTTCAAATTCCTGCTGAAACATAAAGCACTCAGTACATGGCAGAGAGTGATAGATAAGCAGGTTTTAAGAGAGGACATATAAGATGACCTTGTTAGACTTTTTCTGAAAGTTTTAATGCAAATATTTATTACCATGCATATAGTACCTTAATCCAAAATACCCCTTAACATGGTCCTCCACTTACATGTTGACAGGGCCCTGAGGGCACCCCAGCATCGTCGGCCTCTCAGCAGCCCCCTGGGGCTCCCCAGTCCTGCCCAGGCTCTGGACCTCACATCAACTCCGTGGCACTCAGCCTCTGCCCCACTGAGACCACAGCAGGGCTCCAGCTCCCCACAGCCCTGCTCTGCTACAGGCCCACATCCCAGCCCCTTCCCCAGGGAGGCACCTGGGGACAGGGCTGCCCCAGTGCCCTTGGCTTCCCTGCTCCTTGTGGGGCAGCGGGATTGGTGGTGGCTGCTGGGCCCGGACCTGACCAACCCCAATGGGGAGCGTCCATGGTCCCCAGCCCCAAGGGAGCCTCCCGGCTCTTGCTGATCCCTGAGATGTGTGAGAACAGCAAACAGAGAAGGTAAAGCTAGGAGTGTCCCAAAGTGCTAAAGGATCATGGTCATGCTGAGTGATTTGTATGTAAAGTGATTTCTGACTGCATGCATTCAGCCTGCCAGCAGCACACACCAGTGCTTTACAAAAATACAGTGTGTGTGTATACAAAAACACTGTGTGTGTTTTTCCCTTGATCTTTCATATGTAAGAAATTGGATTCAATGTGCTAGGCACATAACTTCACTACAAGTATTTGAAAGTGCACAACGCAATATATAGTGTTAGCAGTAGAAAGACATACAATTAACATGTAAGGTGGACAGGATTGTTAATATACTCTAACCATGAATGGGTATGACTAAATCATCTGACTTTGAATTCCACATGAAATTAAGGAATTTTACTAGAAAAGAATGACCTCTTACTTCATTTTTCATTCCTTTCTATTGAGAGGAAAGATTCAAATATTTCTAACTTTCCCAATCCTTTTTAGTTTTTAGCCCTTCAATCCCAACGCAATTATTTAAAACATTTTGTAGAAATATCTCTACTATCACAATGACTTATCAGAGTGGTTGCTTCACAGCTGACGGGTGAATCGATAGATACACTAGAAGATTATAATAATTAAAAACCCTTGACAAAATGTCATTCAAAAATAGGTTTTTGTTGTATGTATTTTGAATGCGAATTTAGTCCTTGCTGAAAAACCCTGTCAGTCCAGGAAGATGAAGTCTGACTTTCTCCAAAGAAGCACTCAATAGCAAAAATTCCATGTGGAGCCTTGCTAATTTTGCACAAAGACTAGTTCTTAAAAAAGCCAGGTATTTAGTCTCTAAAAACATATAGCAGTCTTTGGCTTTTGCTGAGAGAACCAACATAAGAGTCAATCAGTTCCCATTTATACAGTGGCTCAGTTACACATACACATGACTTGTGTCAATTGCATTGCAGCTACACACTAATTTCAAAAAGACAAATGAACAATCGTGTACAAGCAATGATTATCAGCTGCTGCTGAGCTAGGCTACAGTTATACCAGAGATCTGAAAAGTCTCTGAGAAACCTTGCTAATTAACCTCATGTTAAAAAGGCCTATCTGTAAACTCATAAAAACCTGAGCCGATAACTACAATTTTAACAACAGTGTAAAATTTGACTAATGCAGTTCCTCTGCCCCTTCTCCTTTTCAGAAGTTTAACCATTTAAGGAAACACAATATGCATTTTATGCTCTCTTCTCAAACTGCACCCCACACTTAAGCTTATCCAAAATGTTTTAGTCAGCTCCAATCTTTATGCTTCTTTAACAACTATTTTGTATGTCCCAAAGGCTTAAGTTCATTAACACTGCTCTTCAGAATAACATTTTCCTTCTTAGGCAATACTGTTTATAGAGATAAACTAAGTGGAATATTACCAACAAGGACATGGAGAAACAGAAATGTTTGTTAACTGGATTTTTCCAGTGAACTTCTTGCTCTGTTTTTTTTTTTTTTTTGATTGAAAAAAACACATTCTCCTAGGCATAAAGCACACTAATAGAAATTACATAAAAATCTAGCAAAGAATACTTCAAAAATATCCCACAAGCAGACTAGTTTATTGAAGTCTGTTCTGTATAAATACCAGTGTTAAATTCAGATTATTGCGACAATCTGATTTTGTCCACAAAGTTTATAACAGGCTTTCGAAGACAGAAAATTGCTCAAGTATCCTGGCTTTGGAAAAACATACTTGGGCCCTAATTCTTATAAATTAGAAATGAAAATAGATACTTAAATATCTTTGAGGGTAGGGACCTAAATATTTAAGCTTTTACTGCATATGACAGTGGAAGCTAAAAGATGTCTAATGAAAGCTATGAAAATGTAATTAGGCACTACTTCACAGAGGGTGCTCAAGTCTATGCATGAGGCAATGCTGATTGCCTTTGTAAATATGGTTACTACTGCCGCAACTGAGAGGTTGTTTTGTAACTTTTTATTACAAGGGCTTTAATACAAGATATGTCACTGTGCAATAAATAATTCTTTTTGGCATTTATTTTTACTTAGTCTCAGTTACTTAAAGGCCTTTTTATTAAAGATTCATCATACATTTTTCTCCAGAAGAAAGTACACTAGAAATCAAGCCTAAAGTAAGCATTTCACTACACTGCTTTATATATATAGTTTTCTAATAAATCTTCAACTTTACAAATATTGTAGCAGCAAAAAATGCTGAAAAAAAAAAGTATAACACTATCCATCACAAACAGAGTTTCAGGAGAAACCCTGGGACAAGGTTCTGTGCAGTTTGCACCCGCATTTTTGTTTCCAGGAGGCAAGCAGTTCACCAGTTTGATAAGTACTAATCAGTAAATAAGCTTGCAGGGTTTTTTTTTTTTTTTTTACTATGTTTAGAGTGCTGACTTTCACTTTTGCTTGAATAGATTATAAAACTAATTCCAAGATGAAAAACAAGCTTTATAATCGGCTCTGACAAAAAGCTATATGCAGTCTCGAAAAGCAGTTATGAAAGACGGAAGGAAATTACCTCTATTTTCAGTACCAGTAGAGTCTCGTTTTCCATTTACACCATGTGATTCTCGTTAGCTGAGGGAGTTGACATAAATTAGTTAGTATCAGATGAATTCTGTAATACAGTCACAAATTCTTTTTGCTTCAAAGCAATCATTTTAAAGCATAAATTACCACATGGAAAGCTTTTATGCATTTTTTTTTATCTAACTGGTTGTTTATTCATTTTGATTTATAAAATAATTAAAAGATAATGTGAATACAGAATCCGAGATAGCCAAAGAACTATTTTTACTATGGGATGGGTCATGCATTGTGGGCAGAATAAATGGTAACAACCTTTTTTTTCCAGGGAGAGTGTTTTTTCTAGATTGAGTTTGATTTTTACCAACAACTTCCCCACTGAACTTAATCAAACTGCAGAAGTGCTGAAACATCCCGAATGGCCCAACAAAACCAGAACATAATGTTAGCCATTGGAAAAGGCATGCATGATTTTGTAGGATTTCAAAAAAAAATCTTAATTTCCTATTGAATTTTTGGATCTTACCTCACAAGGA
This sequence comes from Alectura lathami, assembly GCA_013399715.1. NCBI lineage: Eukaryota > Metazoa > Chordata > Aves > Galliformes > Megapodiidae > Alectura > Alectura lathami. Next base: position 103,277 of record VXAV01003661.1, on the reverse strand, counting down.
GTATAATTACCAATGTGAAAGTCAGAACTTCTTCCCATGTGAGTTTTTTGGTTGTATTTTAATATTTACTATATTGCATATAATTAACAAAAATGGTGGATAAGGTCTACTTTCGAAGAAGCAAATGCTTATTCCAACTCATAGCTGACATTAAGCAGCAGTCTCAACATGACTAGCCACAGGTCCACCTTTGAACACACAACTGGAAAAATATATATATAAATATCAGTATATTTAGGGGGAATCAAAGCATAGATATGCCTGTAGAGACAAATAATATGTGCCTAGCATTGTCTATCAAACCCATCAGATTAGTGTTGGGTTTGTTGTTTCTTTTTCTTTTTTTTCCCATTTTTAGAAACATAGCATGCTCCTAAGATTTTAGAAATGATAACTTCAAGTACAGTTCAAAGACTTGACATTCTTCAGAATTAAAACTGTATTGAATGTTAATTCTGCACCACTACAAGCATCAACATCATCTTCTCCGAGCCCTGTTCTGCATCTAAGCTTAAAACACACGTACTGTTTCTCAAATGAATGAGTAGAATTTCGGATGGACATAATTAGACATAGGGTTGCAAACCAATTTCTGGACTAATTGTGTGTTGTGACATGACATAGACATTTTCTGTGACATTTAGCAGGCTAATTCCTCATTAGAAAAAAACTGTTCATTAGAAAATGATTAGAATAATTATTCTGGGAAAAAAAGTACATAAAATCTTTTTTATTAATACTGTAAAGGCATAACTTTATAGCAAGAATGCAGTACCTGTTACTTTTACGCCTTACCTTGATTTGGATTTAAGAGGCTTACATGCTTGGAAAGATCTGTGATTGGATTAGCTTCCTAGACATCTATTCTGTCTCTAGGATTCTGTTTGTAGGAAAAAAAAAAAAGACCCATAATAAGAATAATAACAAAAGCCATGTGAGGTTCTGTAAAAAGCATGGAATTACTGAGAATACTTTAGATTCTCAGAACTGAATTAACAGCAGCCCTGCAAACATATATATGTGGGGTGTGACAGCTGGTGTGTGCAGAAATGGCATGCGGTTATTTTACTCAGCCCCAAAACCTCAGGTACAGCACACTAAGAGACTACGCTGGTTCATAAAGTTAACCAAATCTGTTGAGACCTGTACAAGCGGTAAAGCACTGCAGACTATCTTGCTAGGTTTGTAAAACCACATGGAACAGATTTAGCACTTAGTGAAGATAGTGTTCCATTTTCAAATTACAGTAATGAGATTTTGGCTACTGATACAGGCAGTCTGGAGTAACGAAGTGTCAGTCATTAAATTGTCATCTCTGCCCTGACTGGCTTCCTTCCACATTTCTCTAACAGAACAGTGATCAGAAGTTGGTCATAAAAAGGCAAAATTATCTTCCCTCCATTTTGTCCCCAGGAACAGACAAAAGATGGAATAAGAAGAGGGAAGCAGTTATACGAGCTCCCCACATGGGTTTTAAAGACAGAAAAGATAACACGTGTGAGGCTGTGGATCAGCTTTTGAGGAGCCGATGGGTCCCATTTTAAATTCTGCAATGTTTGCTTCTTATGGGGGAGAGGAAGACACCTTCCCTAAAGCACCGGAATGCAAAAAGAAAATCCACATAAAAGGAGAAGCAGAGGATGAAAAAACAAGAGGTAAGGAGACAGACACAAATTACTGACAGTCTGAACTGATGCAGGACTGAGTGAATCCAGTGGATAGATTGGGACAAACGTGGAGAGAGTTACTAAACAGACTTCTAATACTGGAGGAGAAACTAGCTGTAGTACCGTAACCCAGCCTGCAATTTGATCTCTGTTAAATTTTCTAGCAAGAACCCCTGTGGTGGGAGCCAAACCAGCATCGCTGGAGGTCTGTGAGAGTTGGCGGCATGCACCAGGGGTGAACAGCGGGAATTCAAAAAAAGAATATGGAGAAAGAAACATGATCTCTCTTCCCTGAATAAGCTGAGGACAATTTCATGCCTTTTCTGAGTCTCACTAATGCTTTCTTATTATTTAAGGGTGCCAATCCTTCATTATTTTCCTACTCCCTTCAGTAAAGTAATAAACTCTGATCATCAAAGTATAAGGCTGAAAAATATTCTAGAAATATCACAGTGCGCAGAACTTCTCAACTACTTCACCTCATAACAGCCTATGAAAAACAAGAGGGTAGAACTGAGCCACAAGGCAATATCTGGATGAAGAGTATGCCCCAATGCCCCAAACGGTGACAAGCCCCCTTCCTCAGTGCCTGCCTAACACCATATGTATGCCTATAAAAAGTCTTGTTCCAACTGTTCTTTCCACTGTATCTGACCTGGTTTTCTTACCTAGTTTTATTCAGTTTTATTCTATTTAACTCTGCTATCTTCAGACAAGTAAATTTCTTGCGATATACTCTGGCATACACAAAGATTTTCAAGTCCTTTATCTATGCAAAGTCCAAGCAAAAACACGCATCCTTTCTAAAGATTATCCTTAATTTCCTGTCCCTCGGCATCTGCTCATGAACTGTCTATGAATTTGTGTTAAAGCTGATTAGCAGTTAAGCTAAATTTGTATTAAATAAGCCACATTGTTGTCTTACAAACTAACAAACATAAATAGGAGATTTTATGTCTTCTTAGTGCCCATACTGTAATGCGCAATTGCTAGGATCTTGGGTTTCTGTCACGGGGAGAACAGGCACTTCGACACATCCCAACACACTTGCGTCCTGTGCCCAGTTGCTTCCTCCATGAGGTGATGCCAGCTAATTGGGAGTCTGCTGAGGTAAGGAAGCTGTACATGTGAAAGGCACGTCCTGAGCGTCAAAGGGGAAATAAAATTGAAGGGAAAGGAATGAAGGCACTGCCTATTGGGCCTCAGAGGTCACATTCTCCAGGCAGGCCCAGTAGGCACTGTGGTCTCTGAGGACTGGGTCATGGCTGTGGAAGCAAGCTGTGCGGTGATGGCCACAACAGTGGGGAAATGACCATGGTGGGTAGGACAGGGTGATCATGATGGGCCTAGGGATGTTGTGGTGGGAGTCAGGGTCATGAGTGGGGCTCTGGGTTGGTACCATGGTGGTGGGCTGGGGGTTGGAGTCACCGTTGTGACAGTAAAGCTAGGAGCTGTCATGGCCTTGATGGTGAAACTAGTCATGGTCATGCTAGTGAGCTGGAGGTTGGTGCTGTCATGGTAGTAGGCCATGGTTATGATGGTGGGCTAGGGGCTGTGGGGATACAGTTGGTGTCATGGTGATAAGGCATGGGCTGGAAGCTGTTCATGGTCATGGTGGAGATGGTCACAGTCATGGTCATGGACTGAAGTCTGGTGTTGTGGCTAGGGATTATTTTGGGTGGTCTTGTGTGGAGCCAGGAGTTGGACCCAACGATCCTTGTGGGTCCCTTCCAACTCAGGGTGTTCCATAATTCTGTGAAGGTGGACCGGAGGCAGTTAACTGAGATGACATTTAACAGAAGGAAGGAAGGAACCAAGGCCAGCATGAAGCATTTTGTCCCTTGACTGGGACAACAGGGGACTAAGCTGCCCCTTTTCCATATCAGACACAAAGGGAAAGGCTTTTCTGTGTCCTCGTTTGCCAAAGATTGATGAAAGCAGATCTGAGGAGCCAGCAGGTGTCAGTGGGCTGTAGCTCAGGTACCTTCAGGTGCCTGCCAGCTCTGTGTGCTGCCACCACTTCCACTAGAGCCATTTGCAGCCGCCTCCCCGGACTCACTCAGCCATTAGGTCCGCTGAATCCTCAGCCCTCGTGAGGATAATTTAGGAACAGGGGAAAAAAGAAAAAAAAAAAAATCGTGGTGTTTTTCAGCAGTTACTAGACACTTGGCTTCCAGCCCTCGCTCCCTCCTGCCAGCCGTGAGGATCCCCCGCAAAGAACCCGAAATGCCCCCCTTGCCGCCCGCACGCTCGGCGGCCGTGCGGGCTGCCTGCGGTGAGGAAGGGGCTGCAAGGGGCTGCGCAGCAGCAGCAGGGACGGCGGTGCGGGGCGATGCGGAGCGGAGCGGAGCGGTGCCTGCG
>VXAV01003661.1:77931-90170 GCA_013399715.1 Alectura lathami | reverse complement strand
GTTGTTTTTTTTTTTTTTTTTTTTTTTTTTTGGGTAGCTCTAAAGATGATCAGTGGTGCAAAATAGAGCTACAGGCTGAGGCCCATTACTACTGCACTGAATCATGCTGCTTAGCATTTGCATGCTAGCTTCACCAGTGCTGTGCAATGTGGACATCACCTGATTTTACTTCTGTTGGGACAGGCTCCTTCCCATTCTAAGTGTCAAAAGTAGTTAGAGATCTTGGCTTGTTAGATGTAATCAAAGGGAACACTGGATACTGATTGGATTCTAAGGCTTTACAGTGAAAGATCCTTAATTTCTTCACTGCCTCCCAGGTCTTGGTAAAACCTTTCCAGAGATCTGCCGATTTGAATATAAACAGATGAGTAAATGTGATGGCTCTTAGGCAGTTATCTGCCTTCTTGCTGAGCAGTCCTACATGATCTTCTCTAGAATGGCGCTAATGGGTTTCTACCAAGTGTGCTGCTACTCAAGAGAAATGAGTCCACAAAAAGCAGGTGAAGTGCAAATTTGTATGGCAGTATAGAAAATGAATTCATTGTTCTGACTGTCATTTGGGTCATGGTTTAACAGAGGCATAAATACTAATTCATTTTTGCAAAACTGATGAGTCAATTAAACCCCATACACCTGAGCCATCTTTTCATCAAGATTTTCCACAAGGCTCCTGTGACTTCCTCTAAATAATAAATTAGTAACTGAGAATGGAATACGAAAGCTTATTCCATTCTTTAAACTCTTAGTATAATCTCCCTTGGAGAAAAATCAGCTACAGGAGATCCTTTGCCCCCTCCTTAGAAATTGGCTCTAAAATAATCCCTTGCCTGACTCATTTAGACTTATGTAAAATATTCTGCTGGAAAGTGCTCAGTGATGTGATATGTCAGGATTCCAATCATCTGTCATGAGAAAGAAGAGAAGGTACCTGCATAGACACATGGCTGCTGCAGTCAAACAACATTCTTATTCAAAACACAAGCACTCAGCAGGAAGAGTTTAAAGCCTCTACAAAACTAGAATAGCTTTAAAAGCTCCAGTGCTTAAGTCTCATAAAAACACTGTATTTTTGTGTATTCGCTTTTTAAAACAATTATTTCAGCTTAATTGATGTTAACAGTGTCTTTCATCTCTTGTAGCTGTTGTAATTTGGAAAGTGTCTGAGTTTAAAAACTCTTTCTGAAATTGTTTTGCAAATTATTTGTGGCATTGGTTATTATAATGAACAAGGATGTTTTTGAAGTACAAATCTGTAAGAACACTGAAATCCCAACTTTGTTATGAAAGATGAACCTAGTGCTTCTTGTTCCAAAATGTTAAACCTTCCAGCATCCTAAATAGATAAGATTATACTTCAAACTACAGAGAAATGATATTTAAAATTCATGCTTTGTCATTCATGAGTACTGCTTTTACAGCTGGCTGAAAGAAGGTTCCTTGTTCTATATGAAGTTGAAAGAATTCTTACCATAACAAATGCTCTTTTTTTTTCTAGTAAGAAAAGGAAAGTTCTCTATGAATTGCAGGCCACAAAAGAGGGTGCCTAGTTTCAACTAAGTCTGCCAATATATCCTGTAACAGGGACTGATGGAGAACCTTCTCCTCAGTAAAGGTTTCTGTGAAAGAATATAAAATACCTGAAAACCTTTGTGTTCTCAGCCCAGACAGCCTCCCGATTCCCAGACTCAGTCAAAAAGGCTAATTGTTTCCTGACCACGGTGGTGTGATAGGTAGTAGTTCTGACTTTGTCATGTTAACTGCTGTTAAATCTGCCTGTAATTGAGCAAATGCAATCTGTCCGCATCATAGTTAAAATGCGGATGCCTGTTTTCTGACCACATCCAACTTTACTTCACATTTATTTGCTTCCAGGGTGGATGTGCCCCTGCCATGTACATCGGAGCTTGATTTACACCTCCATCTTATGGATGTGAGGGTGTTTTCTGAACTTGATGTAACTCACTGAAAACAGGTAACTAACTACCTGTAGCAACAAGTGAAGCTGCAACTTGAGCACAGGCTGCTCTTGGATGGTGTGGATACCATCAGCCTGAGCCATAGGCTGGGCACATAACGCATTAGCCATATTCCATCTGCTCCATGTTCCAGAAAGCGCTGATACTTCTGGAAATGGAATAGCATGTGAATGATAATGTATTCTAAACCCAAGTATGGCTGTGGCACCACCTGAGTAGTTGAAAGCAGGGGGTGGCTGGGTATCACAGTGAGAGTGTGGTGGCTGTCTAGCTGGGATGGGAAGGGGGAGGCTGGCTTGTTTGCTGCAAGCATTCTGCCTGTGGTTCCTTGCCAGAGAGAGCACTGATAATAAAGGAGGGATGATCTCTTAAAATAAATGAATGTATTCCCTGTATATAACACCAGGAATGTGCAGTGGGTAGTGCGATTGTTGGTGCATTGGGGGATGCTGAGTGCTGCATTCATAGTGTTCTGTTACAAAACTAACTACTTAAAGACAAGGGTATCCTGTGCGCTTCTACCTAGAGAAGTACAGAACTTACAAAGCACTACCATCTGAGAAGCCTTCAGTATGTTAAAGTCTGAGCTGGTTGAGTGACTAGATGGGCAGGAATGTGTAATTCTCTCTTGTCTCAGGTATATAAGATGCATACTCATGCATCATATGTACACATGCATACTCTGGGATGTGGAAAGGAAGTTTGATTTCATTGCAAATTCCTTATTAAATATTTTCATGTAATTCAGTTAAGATGCTGCTGGCAGCAGTTTAGGGAACACTTGTCAAAGTAAAGAGCACCTTGTTCTCAGATTTTCAAGTGCCAAATTATTTAAATCTAATCAGATCCTAAAATTGGCACTGGAATTAAACTTGTGTAACTTTTTTCTTTGAATAAGAGTTTACCTGTGTAGGAGCTGACATCACAGGTGTTTTATGCAGGCATGAGTGTGACTGGAATGAGGATATCCCTTGACAGGGTTGTTCTGAGCCAGAAATTCAGTGTATATGCAGCTTGTTTAATGAAGTGATGGAAAAAAGTTTATAAACATGTATGCACTGAAAGGCAACAACCTGTGAATCATCTAGGTATAATTATGCATGGGATTTGGTCTGTTACTCCCCTTAGCCCTGACTGCAAGTTTATCCATTATTGCTGTTCATAAGAACCTGAGAAAACTAAATATAGCTGTTGCTTCCATGCACATATCTGTTCAAAGACAGGCTGCTCAAGCATGAGCCAAGAGACATCAGAGTCAATTATCAAAAGCATTTGAAAATGCAAATATTTTATTTTTTACTTAGGAAACATGCTTGATGTTTAATAATTAACCAGCTCAAGTTTATATCCTGAATAATTTGATATTTGATATTTGTATTATTTTTAGACAGATCTTCATTAATGAGTTTACTGGCAGTGCCATTGGATAGATCACTTCTAAAATACATCACTGGTACTCAAGTAATGCTTATGGGTGAACTATGAACTGTTTCATAGTCTACAGTACTTCCTACACATAATCTTGCTCATGGTCCTTGGAGTATGGTTCCAGTCTCCAGTGTACTGTGAAATGAGTGCATTTTTACTGACTCCAGTGATCAACGCATCTATTTCAGATTTATTCTTCAGAAGGAATAAAATAGTGGTTTGTGACTTAGTGTAATTCTATTATTAGGGTATATGTTTCAGAGCAATAAATACAGCAGGTTCCTGGCAAAGGGAACTTCGTTTTCCTTATTTAGGACAGAATTAGTACCTTACAGTATTTAATAACCATAGGCTTCTTTTATATGAAAGCATCTTAATTAGAAGTGATAATCTGGTGTTTTGAAGACTAAAGAGAGCATATACTAGTTCAGACATAATAACTAATTAACTTTCCTCTAAAATAATTAAATAATATTTTTGAAAAAGAAACAATACCTAATATAACTTCCCCCAGTCAGGGTCACGTTTTAACTGTATGTGTTGATCCAGTAATGCATCTTGACTTCTAGAGTATCCATTACCTGACAGAGCAATGGACAAGGTTTCTTTGCTTAGCAGAAGTAAACTTGAGATAGTGAGAATGTCCTTGAAAATCTCTGCTCAGACTTTTGCCAAAAATACCATACAGGAAAAACAGTAACGCTGTTAGCAGAGTTTCCAGTTGAAATTTACTTTTCCCTCCTTTATCCGATCTTAACAAAAAAGTGCCAGTGTAGTTGAAGGAGAGAGTACTGACAGAAGATACAAGTTGCCCTTTGTCAATAGAGTTTGATCAGAACATGTGGAATACTGATTTTCCATACTGACTCTTTGTTTCAATTTTGTGTGGATTCAACTCTTTTTGTTAATATCAGAAAAATTGATTTATGTTAAAAGTTCTCTCCTAGGAGTCTCCTAGGAGACTGCATTACAAAGGAATCCTAAATTTGACCATAATTTAGTTACAAAAACGCAACTACTGTTCTTTTAAAGACGTGTAAGGTTGAAAGCCATAGCCCCAAGGAAGCACCTCAGAGGTGTGTGTACTTCTGTACTCTTCCTACCCTCTGGGTTCTGGATGCAAGTCAGTACAGAAACCAAGACTAGGAGAAAACAAATATCTAGCTGTATAACCTTTCTGCATACTGTGGAGATTTAAAAAGAAAGTCTAAGGCTTTTCAGCAGCATTTTCCCTCTGCATACAAGTTTTTGCACTAAGAAGAATACATGGGGACAAAGTATGATGGTAACAGTGGTCAGGTGGGTGTGGGGAGGTACTTTTTGTTTTCCATATTGACTCTCATCTTGTAGCAAGGTTTGGGCAGGTCTTGTCTGTTCTCCATCTTTGTGAAATAGAGGGTGGGGAGAGAGAGGGGGAAAGCACTTGAGGTAGCATTTTAGGAATATGTTGAGATATAGGTAGAAAAAGCACATTAGAGGAGCATTAACAGCTCTATTATATTTTGAGATATGATAAGTAGCTGGCCAGTAAGCTATAGAGGAAACAAGATGTTCTGAAACATGGAAAAGGTACTGTAGAAAATGGATTCCTTTCTTTCAGCATGACAAATGATTATTCTGGCGATAATCNTGTAGAAGAATCTTGACATGTACTAGTAGAGCTGAAATATAACAATCAATCAGGTGTATTTTGCCTTATAAACAAAAGGCAAAGTAAAGCTCTGCACGAGAGGAGTTCGCCTTAGTGTAATATTTAGCATTGGCAGTGAAGGTACCACATTCTTAAGTTAAGCCCTGCACAATTTTAATACTTTAGGGATACAGTGACGTGAACTTATGAATGCAGCTTTTAAAAATACTGTAGCAACTGTTAGTAGTGTTAGACCCATGGGGAGAGGGGAATGGACTGAAATGAGCAATCCGTACTGGAGAGGAACACAAACCATTGTACAGAAGCCTGTTTTCTGTCTGGCTCTACACAGAAGAGCACAGGATGGACCTCTCCCTCAGGCAACATCTTAATGATATTTACGTTGTTATACAGAGGAGTAAGCTAAGCATTGTGATATCTGTAGTTCACAGGAACAGGTAAAAAATGAAAGCTTTCCAAGAGAAGAATGGGAGTGGATTTTACGTAAGTGATCTAAAAAGTTGGGAGAAGGTATTGAAAAATGCCAAAATGTATATGCAAGATGTGCTACAGAGCAATCCATGGCATTACATGTCACATGAAGAATGCAGAAACTTCTGGTGTCCTGGATCTGACCCCTTAAAAGAGGGGGAGAAACTGTACATGTGGTACTGCAACAGTGGATGTTAGTCTAAATTGTCCCAGTGTTTGACAGGAGTATGCGGTTGTAATTAAGTTATGTAAAAATCTGAAGAATGTAAACCACATAAATTCAAAGATGTCTCTGTAAATGAATATTTTATTTGCAGAACCACATCTCCTGCTGTCAGGTTCCACAGCAGATTATGATACTAATCCTACTTAAATGGTTGTGTAACTAATTAGCGGTAGGTGTTAGCAGCTCGCTGTAGCCTTTGAAAAGTTCAGTATTCAAGAAATGTGTTGTATAGGGAGAAGGTTGCATGGTAGATGTGGATTAGACTTGGGTCACTTTCCTGCATATCTTTTTATAATTTTGAAGTATGAGATCTTTTTTTGTACTGCTAAATGCATTGACTAACTGTAGCTAAATAGAACTCAATGTTGAATACAAAAATAGAGCCTACATAGTGGAAGAACAGATTCCCCGTTGCTTTACAAGACAGTTCTCCCAGAAGAAACCAATATACTTCTGGTAGCACTTTTCCAGTGACATTAAAGTGTGTAACTATAAGTTTTGCAGAGTGAAAATACTGTATGGATAATGGTAAACTATTAAGCTTATTTTAGAAATAAACAATGTAAGTTGCTTGTAGTTGACGTTGAGACATAATTGGCCTTTTTGATAAAGGGCTGATGTTTCATGAATGTGACTTCAGTAATTGATGTTACTTCCAAACACCAATTAAGATAAATGTAATTATTGGAGGATAAAGGTTTTTAGGGTTGGTTTAATGTTATATCATTTTGTAGAGGTTTGTGAAGTAAGTGTTAAAATGTCAGCATGCTGCAAGTGAGGCTTTTTAAGCCTGTTCCTTTAAGGAAGGATTTGAGAGTCTTATATTGCCAGATGGCTTGCATGTGTTCAATAAAGACTTAGTGTGTTTTGGGACATGTACTGGACCTGTTGACCTCATCAGTGCTGTAGCATTTGAATATATTCCAACTGAACATGATACTTAAACAGCTATTTGACAACTTTATTCAGTGCAATGCTGAGGTAGCAAACCCTGACAAGTTACCCTTTTTAAATAAATAAATAAAACAAAACCGACTTCTGGTGTACTTGCCTGTTGTCCGATGGGAGTTGTTAAAGTGATATCCAAATACTCCAGGTTAAATTCTGCTCCTGCAGCCTTGAGGGCTGGGTTGCAGCAGGATTCTTCCTTGGTGAGGAAATGGGAGATCACTCAGTCTTGTATAGTTGAGTCTGATTGTTGTTGTTTTAACCAGTCCTTCATTCTCATCGTTGTTTTGTACCATAAATTGAAACCTATTGAGCTAGCTGGACTAAATCCCATGTAGTTCTGATGGTCGTGAGATTGAGCCTTCTCCTATCTACAGAGTGACATGGGCGGGGTTCAGATTGTAACTGATGCTCAGATAAGATTTCAGTTGTCTGGAGGTGGACGTACTTCAGTTGTATGGAGTGTTAGTATAGGAGTGCAAAAGAGAACTTCCCAGCTGGGAGTTTACTCTACAATTTCATTTTTTAGCTACATGATCCACCTGTCTGTGTTACCTTACAAGATGCGTGCTGTAGCATAGCAGTGTAAGCAGTTGAACTTTAATAGCTCTTGCTGGAAGAGATTAAGAAGTGAAGATATGGAAAAATCTATTTGTCTTCAGAAAGACTTCTTTTAAGTGCTTTTTCCATAACAAGTTGTTTAAATATTTAATGCAGTGTAAACAAACAGATTATTTTTACAAAGAATACTTTTATAAAATATGCACCTCCAGAACTCAAAGCTCTGTAGATTAGTATTTGAAATCTTCAAACTAAATGGAGCACATATTGTGAATTAGTACATGGGAGTATCTTTGCATTGTGACTGTCTTAGATACATATGAACACAATTGAATCTCTCATGAGGAATGTAACTTAAATATTTATAGCCTAGAGAATCCCACTAGGCTTTAAGTAGCTGCTTTTTCNAAAATCTGAGACTGGTTTCCCACTAGACCATGATTCCATTTACCTATCCTTTCAGTAACTGTCTAGGTTCAAAATGCCATGTGATGTGTTGAAGTTAGTTTTTTCTTTCAGAAAATACTTTATATAGCTCTAGTTGAGTTGCTCCCTTGAATCTCTTAAAATCAGGAGCAAAGCCTAGGTGGAGCAGCAATCTCTGACACAGTACAGGCAGCTTCATCTTGCAATGGCTCAGCTATGGAGTTGTTACTGTCAAAGTTGTTTTGTACCACCTCCCTCCCAGTTACTGATTGTTGTACCTCTGGAGTCCAATCTCAGCTATGGAGATAGTGGTTACAAGAAGGGTGATTTAAACCTCTGGCAGAGTTAATGCTCATGTATCTGTTAACTGCATAACTGGTCTGTATGGCTTTTTTGTTTGTTTTATTTTTGTAGTAAAGGAGAATATCTTGAATAGCAAGTCAGGGTGAGTCTCTGACTAGCAAGTCATTCAGCAATCAGTAGCCCTGTGGCACTAGAGGTTTGAACAGCCATTGTAAGCTTTCTGCTGGCCTTTCACCCATCCCTAACTATTGCCCATCTGCACTGCCTTTAATGAAATGTACCCTTCTTAGTCTTGTGCTTTTTTTATTAATCTTGATTTCACACCTCTTATTGACCTCTTTCTCACTTAATACTGTAGTGTTGCTTTCTGTAAAACACAAATGAGATTGTCAAATAAAATCCTGATAATGGGAAGCGGCTTTTAAAATAGTTTTTTCTCTAACTTCGGTGCTTGAGGGATCTGTTAGTTCTTGGAACATCTCAGAATAACAGTTTTCTGCTTTTTAAACCAGAAGAACTGTCTGAGAACTATTTTGGTACAGCTGTAGTAGCTCTTAATGTTTCTTTTCTCAGGAATTCATAGATGGTAGTACCTAATGTATGATTCATTTTATGCAGGGAATTCACAATACAGTGAATACTCTGTTTGGATATTGCCAAATGAATATTGAGTTGACTTACTTGTTGTATAGGCAGGGCTGCTGATGTAGTCAACCTACTTACTTTGTTTGTTCTTTAGCTTTGTTTCATTGTCTTATAAATTTATTAGAATTAAAANACTCATCACTCCTGTATTTCACCCCTTAACATTTATAAATACAAGGAGAATAAAAAAAAAAAAAAAAAAAAAAGAAAAAAGAAATCCAGGTATTTAAGAGCTTGAAAATCTACATAATCAAAGCACAGTAACTTCAGACCTGGAGGGTGTGCATGTGTGTGGTTGGAGGAGAGTTGAAATCATTGCATCACTATTCTTATTGAGCTTAATTTGGATTTTTTTTTTTGTGGGAAATATTCTACTGTTCATATCCAATTATCATATCCACTGGGAACAATGTAAAATAAAAACTGCCCCCAAGTCTGTGCCACTGACAATGAGGATCATTATCAAAATGACACATCAATTATGAATATGATGTTGTTGGCAGCACACATTGTCCTTGCAGAGTGATAAATTTGGTTTCTTCTGTATGCTTTGGCTGATGTAAAAAGTAGTTATGTTTCTTTTTTTTTTTTTTCCGTTGTACAATATTTTCCTTGTTTAGTTCTGGCTGAGTATTTACTAGCTATTACTGAATGTAATCACTGGACTATAGTGGTCAGGAGAGAGTGGGCCTCAAAAGGAACAACAGGAAAAAAGAAAACCAACTGCAAATTTATAAATATTTAAAAACCTATTTTCAGCAAAATGTCTAGGATGTAGTATACTGTGTAGATCTATGATATTGTTCTCAGCTAGATCAGGAGATATTTTTAAATTTTGTTTGCCATATGGTTACTATCACTGAGAGAAGAAGCGAGCCTTGATTTCAGGTTTTCAGTTTGTGAAGGTAAGTGTTGAAACCTCTAGTCAATAATTATCCGACGTTAAATGCCACACCTCAACTGGAGGTTTCATATCACACTGTTTTGTCTCAATTGAAACACTTGTTATTCAGCTTCAGGTTTGTATCATCTTGCTGAGGCCTGGGGAACCAACTTTTTGTTTTTATTCAGTGGTCACAATGAAGCCCACTTGAACTGCCAGCCAGGACAGCGAAGCTCAGCCTTGTGTTAAATTCCATAATCAGTCTCTCTCAATCCAGTGTAGTTAGAGGGTTACTCTGTTCCTTTAACAGCAAAACCTGAACTCTGCCGTCTCTTGTAGAAGGTAGTCTTCTGGCTTCTCTCAGAGAGCATCTGTGTCATCCAGGCTTTTGTGCACCTATGCCTAAGAGGCAGGAAAAGTCTTGCTCCCTGCCATGGGGGCTCAGGACCCAGCTCAGACCAACTGTCTGATTCCTGGCATCTGTGCCTGGCTTTCTACAGGAGCATGGCTATCTTATCCTCCAGATTCTGAATCAGATCTGCTTGCATCATTAGGTGCTGGTATTTTATGCATTTCAGTTGGATGATATTAATATTTATGAAGCACTTTCTATTCAAAAGTTAGACAACACAGAACACCTTTGGGATCTGCTGTTCTATTACTACCTTACCTTGCAGATGAGAAAATAAATTGACTTGCCAAAGGCTGCACGCAGTCTCTGAAGGAACTAGAAATATAACATGGATCCATCAAAGGATCCTTTTATCTGCAGAGTAATACCTTTGCTTTAGACCTAATAGTATTGGGTGCTCCTAATAGAGTATTGGGACCATAATATTGGTAAGAGCTGGAACCATTAAAAGGTAATGCAGATACGAGTCATTTTTCTGGTGCAATTATCACATAGAAGCAACTACAAGAAAGCACTGTGAGAACAGTTCCTTTCTATTAGTAAATTAATGCCTCAACCATGCCATCTGGCTGTCTGCCAACTGAATTTTGCTTAATGTTGAGTGAGCCAGAGGCAGAGATAGTAGGTCCTGTGCCAGCGGTGAAGCCAGCTTGGTTCTGTAGCTATCTTTTTCATTCAGTGATTTTGATTTTCACTGCCAGTGGCACTGGACATACAAAATGAGATGTTTATGAGTATGATCCCACCTACACAGCGTGGGAGCTGATTTGCAGCATTTGTGTTGCTAGGCTCTGACAGGTTCACATAGAGGAAGGAAATAAGTCTGATCAGTAGTGAGAGTGCATTCCTTGTATGTATTTCTCAGTCAAGAATGAGGACAGCTCCCTCTTTCTTCAAACTCCCCTCCCCCAAAATAATGAAATAAAAGAAAAAGTACATTTTAGGCCTGTTGGGTCAGTGTGTGGTCATTTGCAGCTCTAGGGTAGGTGCTGTGAGGCAGGAGCATTTTACAAAGGGACTGCAGGTGAAATGTGAACTTTTCTTGAGAAAGGTATCAACCTATTGCTATTCTCAAAACTGGCCTCTTTATCATACTACTGCAGCAAACATGGCACATCAGCAGTCTAAAAATGAGATGCTGAGAAATATTACATCTATAGTCATGTATTATGGATGCATCTTCCCATTAAGTACTCTGTAATTGTATTATGTGAGGAAAGCATAGCTTTGCATAGTTTTACAGTGCCTAATGTGCATCATGTAGTTATGTTAGCAAGCATGAAGCACTGCACCTTCTGCTTTTCATAGGCTTCCATCAATACAGCCTTGCCTTTGTCATTGAAATAACACTGTCCAGGTTCTACAGCTGGCATTAAATGTTAAGAAGTGCTATAGATCAAAAATCATTTGTAGCTGCATTGCTTTTTATGCAGCTTGCTTCTCAGGTTACCCAGTGTTCTTCCCATTGCTATTGATGGCCTTTGTAAAAGCTCCAGATTAAATCTACCAACTATTTGAATAGGTGCCAAAATGTGTATTATCATGGTAGTTCTTTGAATTTAGTTTCTGATTTCTCTTATCTTTCAAAGATTTCTGCCATTTTGTATACAACCTGAAAACTATTGATATAGCTTGTGCTGTCAGATCAAGATGCAGGAATAAATACAGCTTGATGCTAGTGAGCTGATGAGCAGAGTGATACAATGGCCATTCTGCATGTCAAGACTGGGATGCTTGTAGGTGTCCCAGCTCCTGGGTATTGCAGATTGTTCCAGAGAATGTTTTAGGGTAGCTGGTCTTTCCCTGCTGGTCACAGCAGCAGCAAATTGTGAATTGCTTTGTTTGGCATGTGACAAGGCTTTGCTGCCCCTTGGATCCAAAGCCCTGCTTGCTAGCTTGCTCACCCAAAGCATATTGAAATATCACAGTTGATTTTCAATGGCCATCAAAACACAATTGCTGTTAGCATGGACCCTGAGAAGGCAATATATAATGTAAGTAAAGGCAGTAGGCTGCCAATTTGCTAAATGTCAGGCAGTTTGAAACCCCTTTATTTAGGTATAGGAAATCCAAATAACAAGACCTGTGACATATTAATACAGCAAAAACGGAGACTGATATATTGATGTTGGCATGCCTCTCAGCCATCAGCTGCCTCATAATGACTCTCCCAGCTGTGATATGAGTAGGAATGATTTCTAGTCTTTGTCTTTAATTTTAGAGCACTTATTTATGTTTTGGTAATATTTTATTTAATAGCTGGTTGAATTATTCTTAACATTTCTAAAGAGTTAAAAATCTTTTTTTTT